>JAUMHE010000053.1:6353742-6389536 GCA_032359235.1 Enteromius mattozi | reverse complement strand
AAACCTGCCCTAAATACGCCTTCACTTGACCGCATCACACATACAAGGTTACCCCAGCGAGAGCGAGATCAATTAAATAAATCGCTCTACACATACTGTGTATATTAGAAGCTGTCCTTTAGTTTTCACTTACAAACTTGGACGCGACACATGGATAATAACTGACCACGAACAGAAAATAGAGCTGACTTGCGCCATTTTTTATACATTAATGTGGTGTCTTGCTGTTTTTTGAACAATTAAAATTTCGGCTAAGTGTGTGTTGTAACGCAAGCATTACTGAACATGTACCGAGTAAAATATTACTGAAACTTGATTAGTAATGCCTTACTGCGTTACAGCAAAAAGTAATATATTACTGTAATATATTACTTTTGTAACGCGTTACTCCTAACACTGATTGTTGTATGATATACTTGCAATACCTACTGAACTAGTTTATAATATCTGGGCAATAAAGAGCTTTTATGAATGTTAAAAAAACTAAAGAAATCAAACAACTGAACATCTTTTTGAAAAAAAAAAAAAAAGACTTTGGGACAGTAATAATCAAATTCTTATGAGTAAAATATCTCAGAAGTATATTTCCACTGTTATTCACAAAATTGAGCACTCCAGGGTGATTATGAACATGAAATTATTCAGCCCTGGCTTCCTGTTTTACAGGAATACAAACAGGAGGGAAAACAAGAACAAAATTCTCTTACTCATCCATCACAATGAGAAAAACCAAAGAATATATTTCTGATGTGCAGCAAAAAAGTTATTGATCTTTATAAATTTGTGAAGTGGCTTTAACACTCCTACCCACCGTCACAAAACAGCATGGTAGCGTTCTGACACAGCTGTAGCAGTGTGTACACACATCAAAGTGTATTCATTCATCCACATTTGAATCAAGTGTACAGTGAAATTTCTTTAATCAGAAAAAAATGTAATAAAAAAATAATAATCCAACCTGCTAACTCATCTACACAGCCATAGCTAGGCCTATATAACTGCCCAAAAGGAACACTGCTTTACGTGTCTGCAGAACATTTTGTTTTGAAAACAGGTCACTGATAGGCTTTCTATCACCTGTAAATCACCAATCACATTTACAGAAGAAAAAAAACTAAAATCACCCACTGTCTTTAAAGCTGCTACATAGAAACGTCTTTCTACTTTGAGGACCTTGGTAGAAAATGTAGTGGAGTGAAAAGTACGATATTTGTGTTTTAAATGTAGTGAAGTTAAATTCATAAGTTTCCAGAAAAACAAAACTCAAGTAAAGTACAGATACTCAAAAAGTGTACTTAAGTACAATACTCAAGTAAATGTACTCCACTACTGTCCGCCTCTGCATTCTACATAACCTTGTTATTTAATATTTTTCTGAAATACATTTTTTATTTTATTATGTAAAAAAATATATATTTCTTTTGTTTAAAAAAAACACACAAAAAACATGCTAACTAACTAAAAAAAAAAAAATCAGAAAAATGCCTGTAAGATTTTCCCCAAACAGCCCTACGCATTACAAAATGCTGGCAGTGTTTTTGTACAGGACTGTTTGGGGAAATGAGATTGCAGAAGCGTGCGAAGCGTCTTACCATGCGATTTGACGGGCTGCTGTAGACTCCCAGCCTGAAGCACTGTCAGCGTGTGGCCTCTAATTCTACGCTTGCAATGACTGCAATTCTGACTTTATTGCTCGGTTAGGTTGTCATCTCATGGTGTGTGTTTACCTGCACGTCCATCTGGTTCAAACTGATTAGCATCCTGGCTATAAAGCGCTCCCAGAATCCCGCAGGAACGAAGCTCATCTTGAAATGCCGCTGGATGGCGTTGTTGCTCTGGTGCCGGAAGCCGTGGATGTCCAGGGCAGGTTTGGGCGGCAAAAGGTGGGGCAACAGATAACTATAAACAGAAGAAAGAGGGAAAATCAGGTATGAAACACTGCATTACGTACGATAATGAGTAATATATGCAGTGCATCCAAACTAACTGGTTTGGTGGTTCCCGTAGGGCACAAAAGTACATTAATCAGTAATATGTTGACGTTATAAAGAACAGAAAGCCATAGTATTTTTACCTGCTGCTGGCGACTGGCAGAGCGATCTCAAACTTGGCCAGGAACTGGAAGTACTGTTCTTCGGTTTGCTCTGTGAAGCCGGTGCCCACCAGCAGCATGCGCAGGTCCTCTGCCTTGATGACCCCATTCCGTGCGACCGAGCGTGAGCCCCTGAGGTTGATGATCCGCTCCAAACACTCGGACAGCCACACAGCATCCAGGAAGTAGAGCTTACACAGGCCATGACTGGTGTCCGAGAAATGCAGGATAGTGCCAGTCTCGATGAGGAAACTGATCGCTGCGTGATTCACAAAAAACAGTTGCAACCCCCCAACTTTAGTGTGAGGAACTGTGAATGAAACAGACTAGGGATGCACAGATATAGAACATTATCAATGATTACATAACTAAAATAATGGGTGATTAAAAATAAATAAATAAATAAATAAACTGCATTTAAAGACTTGCACTTGCTTTGAATTTTATGAATGACATTAGACATTAAAACATTATAATGTACAGTAAAGATGTTGTTTATAATACATTTTTAAATATTTAAGTTTGAATAAAAAAATATATGATATTTTTAGCCTAATGGGGTCAATATAATACAAAAATCATTAAAATCTTTAGAGTAATTAAGTAAACAATGAAATTAATTAAATAATCATTTAAAAATCTAATAAAATGTAATACTTCATAAAGATTTTATGTTTGGTATTATTTTTAATAGCAAGTTATGCACTACTTGGTCTTTGCAGATCCTTTACAAACACACATATATGCATATGTTTTGAAACATTAAAATGAACAAGAAAATAAATATTAATATGCATTTAAAAATATTTCACTTATATAGATCACATATAGAATGTAATGTAATATATATTACATATTTATATTATTAACATATATTTATATTTAACAAATATCATATATATTAATGTTCAGAAAACAATTAAAATGTACACAAATAATTTCTACTATTGTTTTTTTCATTACCGGTCTGCAGATCCTCATAGTCTTTAATATCACTGGCGGGACTCTGCTCGATGATTTGCTCTAGTTCTGAGTCTGTTAGGTACTGAACTTCATCGGCTTCGTCTCTCCTCAGACGCTCTGCTTTTATGGCTTCTTGCAGGGTCAGGTAACTTTTGGGGATCTGTATAAAACACCAAAGAGAGACAAAAACATGTGATAATTCACCTTAAAGAAACTAAAATACTACTGCAGCATAGCCTCCTCACGCTCATGCTTTTTCCTCATTTTAAGTTGCGTGGACAAAAAAAAAAAACAACAACAAAAAAAACTTGCTTAATGTATAAATGAAAAAGCATGCTGAAGGTTTGAGGTAAAGCAACAGTATTTCACTTCAGTTTTTCCATCTTACTGAACAAATGTCAGACACATGCCAAACATACAGTCTTAACTAACACTAACCAGTCTTCCCACGAGTTTGTGACAGCTAGCAGGGTTGCTGACATCTTTCATGGAGCAAGTGACCTGAAACAACAGCCTCTTGAGTCCATCCATGCCTTCCAGCGTCTTACATGACACCTCACTGCCAAACAAACACCAAAACAGATCATGCATTGAGGAAACTGTAAAAAATTACTGTATATTTAATGGTAAAAAGACTGTAAAAATGCTACAGTAAAAACCAGTTCAATGGTTAACTAAGTTCCCCTACTATATACGTTGAAAAATCCTATTGGCCATTACATGCAATTTTATGCTAATATACCATTTTTGTAAGTCAAAAAATAATGTACAGTACTGTGCAAAAGTCTTAGGCCACTAGTATTTTCAGCAACAACAAATGGTTTTAATTCAGTTATTTCTATCTTTTGCGGTAGCGTGTCAGTCGGAAATATCAGTTTACATTTCCAAACATTATTTTTGTCATTAACAAAATGCAGTGAGATTATTGTCTGCACAAGGAGTCTGACAACAGCCAGTGCTCCACACAGAGATCTGATCTGATCATCATCCAGTCTGTCTGGGATGACATGAAGTAACAGAACAAACTGAGACAGACTCAATCCAGAAGAACTGTGGCAACGTCTCCAAGATGCTTCATAAAACCTACCTGGAAAGCTACAGGACTGTTCAAAGTTTTAGACACTTGTGTAAAAATGCTGTAAAATGAGGATGCTTTCAAAAAGAATACCATAAATAAATGTAATTTATCAATTAACTTCTATTAACTAAATCAAATAAATATTTGGTATTACAGTTTTTAGTAAAACAGCTTCTGTTCCAAGGTACACTTGCCCAGAGTTTTTCAGGTAGCTTTCCAGGTAGGTTTTTTTGAAGCATCTTGGAGACGTTGCCATCAACAGTTGATGGTAATTCTGCTACAGTTACTACTGGCAGCTAATATAAATAATTGCAATTAATCATAATTAATAATAATTATTTATATACATTTCCCTTAATGAGCTAAAATATGTTACAACAGTTTTCTCCAAATAAGAAAAAATATGTGCGCAAACTGTATGGATTTGAATATGAAGTTGTGATAATGGCACTAACTGTAGGTGTTTCCAGGTGATGTCAGGGTATCCGCTGGCCCGAGCTCCCGAGGGTGTTCGGCAAAGTGCCAGGATGTAGGCTCTCAATGTTGCGACACGCTCCGTGCGAAACTTTGTGTCTATGAGGTCCAGATGTGTCCCGATGACGATGACGGCAGAGTTAGGAGCGCGAGCCTGGAGCACAAACACATTCACACAATCATTACACAAGTACCTCTATAAAACATCACTTAATAAAGCTTGTGCCATTTTTTGTTTTGTAATAAAAAATAAAAAAAATAGTGTTTTGTGTTTGCATATGTAGTGTCTCTATAGATTTATTTCCCCCTTTAGTTAGGGATATTTATTTTTTGCATGTGTCTGCATTTCCAACCAGCCTTTATCATGTTAAGCAAAAACCATGGCAAATGCTAAATATTATCATTCAACTATTTAGAAAAAATGTTTATTGATTTAGTTTGCAATGACACTGCAGTTCATTAATATTAAACTATTTCATGAAAAACGGATACGGCAAATACTAAATCAATACATCAAATCAATAAATAAAAGTTACTCCTTTGCAATGCCAAATTATGCCACTATTTTTGAACTATTCCATAAATAATAGATCAATAATATACAAAACCATCAAATTATTAATTCAAAATAAAAATTCTAAAATAAAAGTTTGTTTACTTTAAGTTTTGTGTGTACTTTGTATATTTATCACGTGTGTGTATATATATATATATAAATACATGTTATATTTACATATTAAATATGTATATATAAAATATAACAAATATATTAATGTATATACACATACTGTGTTAAAATACTGTGTGTGTGTTATATATACATAATAAATAAACACAGGACCACATAGACATATTATGTCAACAAAAAATATTTTGGATGCGATTAATCGTTTGACAGCACTAAAAAAATAAATAATAATGATAATAATAATAATAAAAAAAATGTATCAATGTTAACCCTTATTATCTACATCACATTGAAAAACATGTATGTTTCCTAGAATAAACCATTCCTTTTAAGCCAATTAAACATTTTTGAATCTATACAAAATATGTAAAATCAGTACGCATAACCATTATGGAGACGTCCTGACTAGAGGAATGGCTGAGAAGCTCTCTGATCTTCATAATGTGTATGTTATTTATTGTTTCCTGACCTCGATGTTGAGCAGCCAGGATTGTAAGTTGGCCACTGCTTCCTCTCCCAAAGCCAGATTCCAGATCACCATATACAGAGCCTTATCTGTGAAGAAACACTGGTTCACCGTCGACATGCTGGCCGGGCCGCCGATGTCCCACACGTTAAAGGACACTGAGTCAAGCTGTAAAAAGAGTAGAAACAAAGGCATTGCACCACATTAACAACATCACTTCATAACTTTCATCAAGGCATTTTCAGACAAATTATATAGTAAACTATGGTTTATTTTGTCCTGTTATGAAGCTATGGAAGCTTGTGAAAAGTTATAAAAGCTTAAGGGGGAAAAAAAAGAAAAAAAGGTTATTGTGACATTTTTTTCCTCTGAATTGCGTGATCTAAATTGCAGAAGTGAGAGATATAAAAGTCAGAATTGTGAAGTACAAATGCCAAATTTAGCGATATAACAGCAGAATTGTCAGATACAAAAATGCACAATTTAACTTATTTTGCGGCGGAAGCAAAATAACTGCGAGATGCAAAAAATATAAACTCAAAATTGTCAAAAAGTCAATCAGAAATTAATTTTATCTCACAATTATGACTTTTCCCCCTCACAATTCTGAGGAATTTAGAATTTTGAGAAAAAACAAACAAAACAACAACTCATAATTGGGAGATAATTTTTTTATTCTGTGGCAAAGTTAAGTTCAATAAGAAGCAATTTGAAATCAATATTAAATAAAACTGACACTATTCACTTTCTTTCTACTAATTCTAACTTTCATTTTAAAGAAACGCAGGTTTGATTGTGTGTAAATAATGACAGAATCTTAATTTGGGGGTGAACCTATCTTTTAAACATCTGTTAACATTACTCAAGCTAATCTTAAAAAGCACAAAAAAGGCTCTGGCTTTTAGTCAGCGGAGGAGTAAGTGTTCACAGCTGCTCGAGATCTCTGGGGCTTTATAACATCAGCTTGTGTATACATTTGCTTCTGTCCATAATATACGTGTAAGAGGTCAGTCTGTGTGTGTGTGTTTATGAGAACATGTCTATATGACATTAGTGAGTGTATGTGTGTGACATTCTCTCTGGTTTTATATGTCTGGCTCGGACTCAGGACTCATATGAGAATTGAAACACTGTTAACTCATGCTCAGAAACCATGTAAGGCCACAAACCGAGCCAGAGGTCAAAGGTCAGCTGGAAATTCCAGAGCTGCTACTCATTCATAAACACTGAGGTCAAAATGTTGGCACTTTAATGGTTTCCCTTTTTTATTTTTCAGAATTGCTACAAAGGTTTTTTTCTGACTTATTTTTGTCTTGTCATGTTTACAGAGCTGTTGGCTTTCTGCGAGCAAAGCATTGTGGCACAAACACATGTGAAGGAACACCCTGACAGCAATCAAATAGACTGGGAATTCAGTAAAAGTCTAAACGATGAAGTCACACACTTGAATCAACATGAGATGACTTCACTTGTCCACAGCGTTTCAGTTCATTTTACTCAGAAACATTCAGAAATCGAGATGCATTTGCTTTAAAAGCCTTGTCTGAGAAATTTATTCAAAATGAAGGCAGATGAAGCATGAATAAATAAGCAAGACTTTTATTTGTGGAAGGATATGAGTGTATGTGTGTTTATGCCACACTGAGGGGACCAAATGTCCCCACAAGGATATTAATAAACGTTCTGATATTCCTGCTGTATGCGGTAGACCAATCACAACAGACCAGGTCATGTAACCAATCAAAGAAGAGTAGGCTCACGGAAAGGGAGGGGTTTAGAGAGACTGAATCTTGGAACTGATAAAACTGATCAAGGACCCCAAAAAAGTACTATATTTTTGTTTTTTTATCATCTTTGTGGGGACATTAGGACCCCACAAAGTAGTATAAAAAAAATGATGCGTGTGTGTGTCTTACAGCAGACTTCACCACCCCTCCAGGCCGCTCCAGGTCCCAGCTGGTTGTGTGTATGCTGCGGTCGGTGCTGATGAAGGAGGAGGGTTTGCCGGTCTGAAGCCCCTCCAGCAGAGCACTCTTCCCCTGCCGCGGAGGACCCACCACCATCAGCTTCAGCAGCCTGCAGGGCTCTGCTCCTCGCAGCTCCGCTCGCAGAAATGCCAGAACCGCTGCCACACCTACACACACACACTCAGTCACTGCATCTAGATATGCCCCACTCCTAAAAAGCATGTGTTAAAAACAACACAACCTGTGTTGTTTCTTAAAGACACCTCTGTCTAGTCAAGGACAACACATTTTGTGTTACTTTGAACTCAACCAATGTGTTATTCCTGCTAATTTCCACACACTAATATGGTATAGTTACATCATTTGTGTCAATTATGTCACGAACTGACACAAAACCGGTTAAAATAACAAAAGTGTGTAAAAATAAACAAACACAAAAATGTCACACAGCATTTGAAAAACAGTAGCCTACTAATTACAGCGAGAATCTGAGCTTTCATTCATGCTATGTGTGACTTTGGTGTCACCATTTTTTGAAACTGAGATTTATGAAATTGAAATTTTTATTATAAATTTGATATTTGATACTTTACTTAATACCCTAATGATTTTTGGCATAAAATAAAAATGGATCATTTTGACCCTTACAATGTATTGTTGGCTATTGCTACAAATATACCTGTGCTACTCTTGAGTGCTTTTGTGCTCCAGGTTCACATATACACAGTTCTTTTTAACTGTTGTGAAGCAAGTTTCAAACTAAATATAACAATTATAGGATAGTATGAGAGAATGTAAGTTCAGATGTGTCCATCACTACACTACAAGCTCTTTATTACTTATAGTGGCATAGTCACCGTTTTCCTCCTCTTTTGTTAAACGGTTTAATTCAAGACTTTAAGACTTAATTTATTTACTTCTTTTCTGGTTACACTTCACAATAATGTTCCAAGTAAATAATAATAATAACAACAACAATATACACTCTCTTCTTTGGATTTAAAGTTCTTTGATTATTTCTTACATAATTATTTAAATATTTGTTCACTTCAACAGCAATAAAAGAGTTGTTAATATTACTTATTACACTTTATATTTAGCATTAAAACATTCCAATGTTAACTAATGCATTAACTTGTATTACTGTAAAGCATGATTTTTAAAGTTTTCCTTTATTTTACTTAAACTTATATATATATTTTACAATTTGTTGATTGTCAATTTGTTAATTTACTCAGTAGTTATTTGTACTTTATACTTTGAAATATTAAAATGTCTGGTAATAAATGCTTTTCTTCCAAATGATTGCAGCAATAGAAGATGCTACTGTAACTTTTTTCTTTAATTTCGCTTTATATTACTTGTTATATTAAAACAGTCATAAATCATGCATTCAAAGTTCATATTAAAGAGTCTTAAGCCTTATAAAGTAGATAAAATGAAATCAAAAAATGGACTATTCTATGCAATATTTGATTATTTCTATGGTGTTGCATCATGAACTTTGCAGCATGCTAATCTATTGAAATCAGCTGTGAGCCTCTAACATCATATGTAAAGCTCTTTCACTGAGTGACGTGAGCTCCAGGCATCTTCAGATGAACCCACAGAGCTCATGTGTTTGTTAATAATGAGCTGCTTCTTCTCAAACCTCTTGAGCCTCTTGTTATGACAGTAAAACACACTAAATATTGCAACAAACGCATCAGACGAATCGACAGCTGGCTGAACGACCCACAGCTGGAAACACCAATGAAATATTCATCAGACAAATCCTATATTATACAGCCTTCAGAGGCTGAGCCAGAATAACATGTTCTCTAACGCAAAAGAAAAACAAATAAATGTCATGCTCAACATGATGACAATTCTGTTTGTTTAATACAGAACATGCTTCTTACCCTACTTCAGACACGTTTATGCATTTGATCTACACTTTTTATCAGAAGCACTTGAACTTACATGGCATTCAATGTACATTTTATCATGCATTATGATCTTCTACAGCAAAATACAACTCAAAATGCACAAGATGGATATAAAGCATTATTTTTTCATTTGTTTTTAAGTTTTAATTCAACTTTTTACTTCCAGTAACTTTGTTATGTGTTCCTGTCTGTCTTTTTTAATACTATAATTATTTAATATTTTTTAGCTTTTATTTTTATATTTCCATTTTTCATTTTAATTTACTTTGTTTTTTGGTAATATTAGCGATTAGGTTTCATTTATTTTTTTATTTCAGGTTTAGTTTGTTCTGGTTCAGTTTTTGTTTATTTCCAGTTTATTTATTCATTCATTTTAGACTTTTTCACTTTAAACTTGTTATGCATTTTTGCCATTTTTAACATACATCAGTATTTTTCCATGTTTTCACAGAATCTATATACAGTAGATATTATAGATCTTACTAATATTCTGAATTAGCTTTTACTTTTCATTTTAAATGTACTTTTTGTCATTTTGTCTTTTTCACTACCTAGTTTTTAGGTTTTTTTTATGTTTAAGTTTTTCAGTTTTCATTAATTTTGTTAGCAATTGCAGT
Source organism: Enteromius mattozi (assembly GCA_032359235.1). NCBI lineage: Eukaryota > Metazoa > Chordata > Actinopteri > Cypriniformes > Cyprinidae > Enteromius > Enteromius mattozi. The sequence goes on along the minus strand of JAUMHE010000053.1, from coordinate 6,379,263 downwards.
GTTTTTAGTAATTAAAATTAAATTTAAGAAATGCTGCCATAGCCACTAACTGAAATATGTTTAAAGTTTTATTTTATGCTTACTTCAATGATTAAAAAAATGATTTTTTTTTTTATCCTGATCAAAGCTAAAGAAGCTCAATTCATGTGAGAGCTTATGACTCAATATTGCTTGTATTCAGCATGTTTGCTTAAATGTAATCTCAACTATTAAAAGCTGTGATTCAAGTAGACACAAGCTTTGACTGGAGTACCATCTTTCCTGACGTCTGCAGGGATGTTGGTAATGTTCAGGTCTTCGATGTCCAGCTGCCAGAGGTTGGAGAGCTGCCCGAGCTCAGTGGGAAGCTCTTGGATACCTGGATTACTGCAGAGACAGAACGATTCAAATCAAAGTCCAAACAAAACATCACCACATCATGAGAGTTTCTCCAGTAGGAAGCAGGAGATGAACAAGCCCTTCTGATATTGAATATTAGTTTGACTTCTGTAACTCCTGACTTTCACCCAAACCCTAGTGCTATGCCTTGCTGTTTAACTGGATTTTACCCTCTTAAGTGACTGAACTGTTAGGCCTACCTAGTCAGCAACTCTGTGCATTACACAAGTAGTGAGTTTTTCACTTTATGAAGCACACAGAAGACATGGCTTGTGATTGACTTCAGCAGTTTACATTAACATGTTGCTTACATATTAGGAAACAAAACACAGAAATGTAAAATAAAATATGCATTTTTAACTAAATATTAACATTTTCTTCAATTAAAATATTGTACTATGTTTCAATAGCTTCAATAAAATAATTATATATTAAAATGATATGATTTTTTAAATTTCACTCCATCTGTCATTTTACTGCACTTATCACAATGCATTTTGGCTTTTTTAAACTACATTAAACATCAGACATTAATACATGAACATGTAATTAAAATATTTTGAAATTATTATGAATTATGAAATTATATCATTATGTGAAATTAAAGATTTAGTAGTTCTAAAATATAAAATTTATCTTAAATCATTTTACTATTTTCAAAACTTTATATTTATATTTCAAATTAAATAAGAATTATATATGAATAATATAATGATGTACGGCACAAACTGAATTTCCCATGATTCCCTGCGACTCACTTGGCCAGATAGAGTTCAGAGAGGTTCTTGAGGGCACACACCGACGGCGGGACACACTCCAGCTGGTTGTCATTCAGGAAGAGAACTTCCAGAGAATCCCGCAAAATTACGGGAAACTGAATAGGACAAACTGCCAAAACAGAGCCAGAGGAGATGAGAGGCTCAGCAAAACCACATAATGCAGAATTAACATCCCTGCAGACTAATGATGATCACTGATGACCTCGTTACTCTTCTGAAGGCCTGCTACGAGACAGAAATGTTCTCATATTTACTTCCATAAAGTGACAAAAAAGGATATGAAATATATAATCTTTGCAGAGAAGGCAATTCCATAATTCACCAAACAGAAAAAAAGCATCTGAATCTAAAAAGAACAATTTTACCTCTTTTTGATCTATTTCTTTGCTTACTTAAGTTTCACAGCATTAGAATTTTCCAAAAGAAATCAACAAAGCATTAACATAAAACATAACAAAATGAAGATAAAAAAACAAAACCAATGAAATAAAAATGCATAACACAGAATAATAATATAAAAATATCTTCAAAAATAAAAACAATAATGATTATAATAATAACTATAATAATAATAAAATAAAAAAAGCTTAATATTTTGTGGAAACCCTGACACAGGTTTTGTTTGCTTCTATGATGAATATACGTTCAAATTTAAATCAATTCTATAACACTAGAAATGTCTTTATTGTCTTCTTGATCAATGCAATATATCTTTGCCAAATAAAAATATTAATTTCTATTGAACCAGTTCGTTTTGTTGAAATGACTGCGAGCGCTTATGTGAGCGCTTATTGCCTAAAAACATGAGTCAGCTGTTTGGATCAGTCTGAAAGGGTTTTAGTTTAGATTCTGATGCATTACTAAAACAATCCACAGTCTTGTCACAGTCTCAACAAAACATCATTGCCATGGTGATCTTGCTCTGCCTTCTTTGTGGTGAGTTTGGTAATTACAGTGTGAAACTGTGCCGGGACCACAGTGTTTGAGTTACTGTACCTGGCTCTGGGTCCCGTCTGTGCCACGTAGTGAAGAAGGCCAGCTTCCTGGTTTTGGTCGGCTCTCCCGTCCTGAAATAACATTCAGAGCGCATTCGATTTCAGATATTCACAATCTCTATACAACCACAAGGACCATGATGATGCATTTGTGATCTGGAAGAGTAATGAAGACACTGTCCTAAATTACATTTTAAGGCTTCATAGACGCACTCCCCCCAAAACATTTTTCTAAAATGTAGGTAATATAATTATGCTGCTTTCTAAGATATGTCTTTATTACAAGGCAGCATCACATGTATTCTATGCAGAGAATGCATATGGACTATAAAATGGACTATTTTACTGTGATTTTACCGGTTTCTGTGATCATTTAAAAAAAAAAAAGCAGCATAAAATATTTTGAAATAAAATACAACATAATATAAGAAAATACTGAAATAAAATGAAAAACATAAAAATCATATAAAAGAAAAAAAACATAAAAGCAACAAAAGACAGCATAATTTAAATCATAAAATTAAAAACATAATAAACCAACAAGTTATTTATTATTTTACAATTTATTATAATTACTAAAATTATTGCTATTGTTAATAATAATAATAATAATAGTAATACCATTAATTAAGATATTTTTAAACAATACAGAATGAATAAAATAATAAAAATTTAAAATTAATAACAGAACACCAAAATAGTTAACTAAATATTATTGACAACAGTTATTTTATTTTTTTTTTTAAATGCATGAAATAAAAGAAACTAAAATATCAACATTAAAATGAATAAAATAAAACAGGTGAATGGTGTTATGATAAACAAATTACGTATTTTATATAATCTGGAAACATGCATAAAAATAAGAACTGTTTGACCTATTTTTATGCTTATTAGTGCTTCACATGGTTAGTATTGCCAAAAAAAAGGTTAATGTTGAGACATAATCATGAACAGCCTTCAGACTGAGAGTGTGCTTTCAAATGCATTAAAATGCTGCCTATGCAATGCTCACTTGGTTTTGGAACATAGCCTTTCTCTCTGTGTGTGTGTGTGTGAGAGATAGTGTATATACATTTATGTGTGTGTGTTTGACGCACTTCCCCAGTTGGTTTCTGGACAGGTCTAGTGTTCTCAGACAAGAGCATTTCCACTTGTTTGGAGCAGGCAGAGTTGAGATTTGGTTCCCACACAACTTCAGAGAGACGATGGCCTAAAACACACACACAGTGATCTCTGTGACACACACACCTGGAGCCAGAAACATGACATACACACTGCTACTTAAAAGGCATTTCGTAAGTCTGGACTTACTGTTATTAGCACATTATTACTGTGATTAGAACAGATGAGCTGTTTATCTGTTATGTGAAGAGTTTTAGTGCTTCACTGCTGACAGATGATAAAAGACACATGCATGTTAGCTTTCTACAATAGATTTCATATTAATATTTTTTTTTGTAAGAAAATGTTGAAGAGTGATAAGAAAAGAAAAGATGTGAAAAGAAATCCCGAGGAGCGCGGGAGTGAACTGTCTGCAAACAAATTTAGAGCTTTGTCAGATTAGATAAAATGTCTGATTTATTTGTAAATGTGACCTCAGGTCTGATTCTAAACAGCAGACAGAAAACACACATGACAGGATTGCTTAAAATATTACCACGGAAAAACATGACATCTTGACTCCGATTAGTGTAAGGCATTTACTTAAATTAGTAACGCCCCTGCTTTATACTCTCAATAATAAAGAAAATAAAGTAATAAAATATTAATTAAAAACGAAATGAAAAATAACAATTCAATAAAATTCTATAAAATAAATACAAAAAATATAACAAAAACAACAACAAAATAAAAAATACAACAAAATAAGATTAAATTAAATAACAATAATATAATCAAAACAAAAATAAAACAATGAAATAAAATAAAATGATTTTAAAAAATTAAAAAAACAAAAAGAAAATAGACAATAACCTCATAATATTAATAAACTAAAAACAACTAATACAATAACAATATAAAAAAAACATTACAAACGATAATAAAATAAAATAAAAATACATTAAAATCAAATCAAAATCAAATAAAATGAAATGTGTAAATGTCTAAACACACATCTCTCTGTGTGTGCGATCGTGACAAATGGTCGGTTTTGACCTGCTGTTCTCTGTGTAATCATCTTTGCTCACAGACAGCGTAAATATCTGGCGTTTAAGAGAGCAGATATTCCAAATCAAACTGTTGAAGCATTAAATTGGATTTTAAATGATGATCCTGCGGTTTGCTTCTTCCTCGCACGCTTTCTTCAGCTCTCTAGTTTGCAATCTCTATTTCTCACTCTGCCGTTGGCTCTGTGTTGACATCTTGCCAGTTAACTTGCCAAACTCACAGTGAAGTTAATGGAAACTCAACAACTATAAAACCCATCTGATCTGCTCCACCATACGTTTGTAAACACTTCACCATACACACTATTTGTATACAAAACTGTTATTAAAGCTAAAGCTTCCCCTGATTCACTGTTGTCCATCTGAGACAGAGAGAGAAAGTCTGGATGGTTCAGATACAGATGACGTTTACTGTGAGCACAGCGCCACCATGAGCTCACAAAACTAACCAGTGCCTGAGGGCTGCTAGTCCAACTACATAGAAAATACCAACTCTTGAATTACAGGATTTGACCAGAAGAAAATTTAGCGTGCAAATCTTACAAAACCTGTCAAAAACACATATGATGAGCATATTTCACAGTATTTCGACAGCAGTTACATTTTGTTGATATGCAGATTTGCTTTATTTTTTACGTTGTAATGTTATTTTAAAGACAACCTCAGCAGATTTCGTCTCATAAATCCTCTTTACCACAATGCAAAAAATTATACATTCATTGAAATATATTGTTTATGCTGATTTAAATAATAATAAAAAAAAATAGTACAAATGTAATGTTTTTAATGTTTTAAATATTATATTCATAATAATAATAATTATTATTATTATTATTACATATTTTTCTTTGGTCAAAATACACATCTTTTTAAATTTCTTGTGATTTCAGCACATTTTACCCAGTAAATGTTTCCAAATTCTTATTATTTGCTAGAACTATTATTATTATTATTATTATTGTTTTATTACAGTAATGCAATTAATGAGAATAATAACATTGAAATTGAAAATGATATTAATGGCACAAATATTTGGCGATTACATAACATCCAGACATATGCGTAATTAATTTCTCTAAAATATGTATTTTTATGCTGATTTAATAAAAAGACCCATATAATTTTTTTATTATTATTATGTTATATATATTTTTTTCATTTTTTATTACTATGTTTTATTACAGTAATGCAGTTAATGAGAATAATAACACTGATATTATTAAAAATGTTTGGCCATTTAGGGGGGAAAAGCATTATATAGTACAACATCCAGACACATGCGTAATTACATTCTTTGGTTTAAAAAATAAAGCCATCTTATTTCATTTATTGTGATTTTCTTTGTCCCTTACCTCCAGCTGAAATATGTACGAGGGCAGCTCCTTCAGGGCGTTCTCGGAGATGTCCACCTCCCTCAGATGAGTCTTCCAGAAGATGGAGATGGTGTCAGGAAGAAACTCAATCTGGTTGTTTGAAGCTTTGCAGATTTTCTGAGCAGTGAAATATCTCTGATTATCATCATTTGCTAACAACAAATACATAAGTGTGCCATTCATTTAACCCTAAATTCAACACGGTCAACACATGAAACATTCATGCATGCAATATGCTTCCTGGGCTTCCTGAGACTAATTGTGAGAGGTAATTGTTATCCCAGTACCTTTTCAGTTGCAAGTTTATTTTATTTTTAGTAATTTGGTCCTCCAAAAATTCAGACGCTGCTGAAATTGTTGCAGACTTGTCATAATGTTATCTGTAGTTCATAAAGTGTGTAGCTGAAGCACTGAAGGAGGTAGTGTGTGACGGAGACGCACCAGAGGACAGGCCCAGGGGTCGGGGAAGCTGGTGAGCTGGTTTCTGCTGATGTTCAGAGAGCCGAGGGTCTTCAGACAGTGCAGGATGGAGGAGGGCAGCTCTGTCAGGTTGTTGTCGGACACGTCCAGCTCCTGCAGCTTACGAAGGCCGATCCAGTTCATGCCTGCAACAGAACACCAGCTGTTATACACAAACATTTCCTTAAAAAACAAAAAAACCTTTTAATTGACCTTTTTACACACATAATATATATAAAAATACATTTAAATTGTATATAATTCAATTATATATTTTTAATGGTTTTAGATTTTATAAATGTTTTTCCTTAATTACTTCAAATGCCTATGGATATATAAAAAAAAGTGCAAATTAAAAGCATATATATTCTGTTTTTAAAGTTGCATATTGTGATCTTCACGTTTTGGAAAATAAAATAAAAGTTGAAGGTAGCGTGATTTATTGTAAAGCTCCCATTTCAAGCTAAATGTTTCACAGCAAAGACGTTCACTCTAAAAAAAAAAAATCAGGAAAAATGGGGAAACTATATACTGTACAATTTGAAGATATTTTCATATATTTATTTTTCACAGGTGTTTTACGGGTATTTTGAATTTTTACACTTAATTGCATTGTGTAAACAGAAGTGTCCATAAAATTAATGGATAATGTTGTGTTTAATGAGCTGCCAATACTTTTTCTGTTATTTTACAGATTTATTTTTTACAGTGTTGGTTTTAAATGGTAAAATGGCAGATATACTATTATTTGGACACTTAAACCACACTTCTCTTTGAAATAACTTCAGGAAAATAAGCAACATTTGACTCTGATGCACAGTCCCAGTGTATTCAAGCAGATCTGAATCAGTTCAGTGTCACTGAGAAGCAGGTGAGATGGACAGCACTGCTGGGAAACTGAGCAAGCAATAGAGCTGATGCACATTAAACAAAACGCTGTCTACTGTATATCACCTATGCCAGAAAAGTGTGTGTGTGTGTACCATTAGGGATGTTGAAGAGGCTGATGAGTTTGTTTTTAGCTGCAAAAATCTTCTTCAGCTGGCCGAGGTGAAGCAGACCGAGAGGAAGACACTCCAGTTCATTCTCAGAGACATTGACGTGAGATAATCTACAGAAAACATAAACAAGAGGAGACATCAGCATCAGTAAACCACAGACAGCAGCCCTGAATCTATACTTTTAGAGCTACACAGATAAATGTGAAGTTAAGTTTCGGACCGGCTGCAGATGATCTCCTGCGACAAGGTCGGGGTGGGCAGCTCTCGCAGCTGATTGTGGCACAGGTTCAGGAAGCGCAGATGGATCAGACCCCAGGGCACCACGGACGGCAGTGAGCTCAGACAGTTACGAGACAGATCCAGAACAGTGATCCGAGACGACACGTCCATGAACCAGTCCAGATCAAGCCAGGGCAGCTTCATTCCTGACCAGTCCACCTGCACGGACTGAGGATTGAAGAAACACCTTAATACTGGTCATAATATACTACTACTGTGAATGCTGACAGAACATAGGTCATGTTTAAACACTAGACGGAACAGTTTATCAATGATAAAGAAGAATATGAATAAATAAAATATTAGATATAATTAATAAAAATAAAAACACATACATACTTGTACAGAATACTATAATACATAATGAATAAAAAAAAAGGATTATTATTAAAAAGTACATATATCATGACTTGAGTTTATTGGCACATCAGCATCACATGCTATTTCAATGCTATAAAAATCTTTGTGTCTGTAAAGAAATAAAAAAAAGAGTAAATGTAAAATTTCCAAACTCGTAAGGAGGAACTTTGGAGGAGGATGTGAAGTGTCCTGTGGCTTGACTTAATTTTAACACATGCTTCTTGTATCACTTTTTACACATGCTGGTGTTTACGAGCTCAGAATGTAATTGCATGGATGTAGTTCACCGTAACTGCTTTTATTAATGGTTTTTTTATTGTAAAAAAATCACTTATGTACACGACAGGAACTCCAAACCAGCTCCTAGAATATATTATTCTCCTATTTCTATGTTATCTGTCAGTGTTTATGAACAGGTATTAAGTCTTGTCCTGAATACACTTAAAAAGAGGAACTAGAGCCGACTTCTGTAAATGGAAGCCGCAGTAATGTTCGCGAGCCGAGCACTGGTCTGAACTGAACTCAGCGGGATGAGTCTCACCTGCAAGGTCCCGTCTGAAGGAGCGTCTCTGTCCTGAATGTGGCGCTGTCGGAGCAGCTGCCTGCTGAAGTCTGCGTGATCCATCAGCGTGTACGAGGAGAACCCAGCTCCATTGTTCAGCAGAAAACACGCAATCTCCGTGTTCCCTGAGAGGAGAAAACCAGCTTCAGTTACAGCAGGAAAAGCTTTCACTGATTTCTCCACACCTCCGCGCTCGCTAAAAGAGGAACTGAGCGCGGGGGAGGAAGTGCATGTGTGTGTTGGAACAAAGCGGGAAACCTGAACGCTGACAAAAATTCCCCTGCTTTCACTTTTCAGACCTAGTCTACAGTAAAGAATGAGAAAGCTTGATGACAGCGTTCAGATCCAGAAATGAAAATGTTAAAAAAAGAAAAAGAAAAGAGAAACAAGCTTTGAGCATTAATCAGTGTGCAGCACCATAAGCAATTCAATAAAACCAGATCAAGATTTCTCAAACTGGGGTTTGTGAGTTGAGAACAAATAAAACAAACAAACAAACAAACAAACAAACAAACAAACAAAACAAACAAACAATCAATCATTACATTGAAAAAAGCATGAATCAACAATTACTAACTAAATATATTATGTATTTGTATCATTTATTTAATATTAAACGGCACAATTAACAAAAATACAATATGCATAATTTACAAAAATAGCAAACCATTACAAAATATTAAATTAATAAAATCAGAATATAAAATCAAAAAAAAAAATAAAAAATCAGAATATAAAATATATAAATTAGTGCTGTCAAATCATTAAATCGCATCCAAAAAATGTTTGGATGCAACAAAGTTTTTGTTGTATGTGTACTGTGGAAAAAAATTAAAAATAAAATAATTAAATAAATAAAATACAATATTCCGCATGCGCTAGGACCAGGCTTCAACTTAAATCTGACAATGCATCTGTAATATGGTTTGTTAAAAATAATACGTAAAACAAAGGGTTCACTAACGTATGTTTTTGTTGATGGATGCGCATTGAGAGACCTGAACAGCACACGTTGGTATCTGTGTTTAAACTCAGAGGACACAAGCTTGCACGCAGAGATGATCTCAACCGAAGTGTGAAAACCCGCATAAACACTAAGCTCTCTCTGAAGTATTGTGTTTGAATGGACAAATTCACATAAAAATTATGTCAAAATGCTCGTCTTGGTAAGTATCCTGCAGCAAACATAGTCGGCTGAAGGTACTGAATAGTTCACCCAAATGAAAATGACCTCATAGTCTACTCACCCCAAAGCCATCATATGTGTACATGACTTTCTTCTTTCAGACGAACAGAGTTTTATAAAAATGTATCCTGGCTCTTTCAAGTTTGGTAATGCTGATGGATGGTGACCATTATTTTGAGGCTTCATACATTGGATATATCCATCGTAAAACTAACCTATATGCCTCTGGGGGGTTAACACATGTCTTCTGAAGCGGATCCATGGGTTTTTGTAGCAAACATATTTCTATTTTTAAAATTGAAGTCACTGATATCTGCGATTCACGAGAGAGGCAAGTTCTGGCTTCTTGGCTGACTTCTGACTCCACGTATCAGAGGTCAGACAAGAATCCAGCCGTTTCTAAACAATTTCTGTTGCCGAACATTCTGTGCATCCCTAAACGGCCACCATATATTCTAGGAGCAGGCATAACTCTTGCAAGAGTTAGGATCTTTTTTTTTTTTTTAACTCTGCGTTCATCTGAAAGAAGTAAATCATATACACCTAGGATAGCTTGGGGTAAAACATGCCGCAATTTTAATTTTTGGGTGAACTATTCCTTTTATCTTTAATTTAAACAGTCAAATATGCAATGCTGGTTTACATTTCATTACTTTATTCAATTTCGGTACCTAAATACTAAAAGTTAGACCTACCTAAAAAAAAACCCTGAAAATAACAAATGTCACGAAGTATTGTCTTATAGTTTAGCAGACATTCTCTGCAGTGGTAGTGAGCGGTGAATGATGAGTACCTGCCTGCGCAGCGGCATACAGAGGCAGGCCGGTGATGATGGCAAACTCTCCTGAATGAACCGCACAGTCCTCGGCATCAGCATTGTATGTGTGAACCAGCAGCTTCACCACCTCCAGATGACCCTGCCGACACGCCGTAGCCAACATCCAGTTCAGCAGATCCTTACGCACACACGGACCTACAGATGAACAGAGTCCTTTCAGAAGTGCAGCAAATGATATAAATATATATAAAGCTGACACAATAAAAACAAGCATCTGTTGTTCTTTGAAATAACATGCACTAATGGAAATATGCACTAAAGAAATAGTTGCTTAAAAAGAAATTGTACTTTGTAGATTAAAACTTTACTCACTCTTAGGCAAAGAACGTATTAATTTCATTGGATTCCAATCTGTGTTTTACTTTCCCTCAGGACATCCAAGATGTAGATGAATTTGTTTCTTTATCAGAACAGATTTGGAGAAATGTAGCATTACATCACTTGCTCAAGAATGGATGCTCTGCAGTGAATGGGTGCCGTCAGGATGAGAGTCCAAACAGCTGATAAAAACATCACAATAATCCGTAAGTAATCCAGACCAGATAAAATAGGAGTCCTCTAGCTATATTATTGCTTTCTCCAGTAAAAAAAAAGTAGTCTCGTCTGAATCAGGAAAGAAATATGAACAGATCCAACACTGTTTACAAGTGAAAACAGTCTAAAAAAATATGTCAGGTGGACTTTGATGTCAACAAATTCAACATGGAATGGACTTGTTCAATGGAGGAAAGATTATTATGGATTATGGACTCATATATTGGTCTGTAGCGGTGGTTTAAAGTTATATATACACCATAATTGTGGATTTCTTTCTTGCAAACAGCCGTTAGCTTCACAAGGCATTTATTGATGGAATGGAGTGGTGTGGATTATTTTGTTTTGGCTCTCATTCTGATGGCACCCATTCACTGCAGAGCATCCATTGTGATCCAAGTGATGTAATGCTAAACATCCAAATCTGTTCTAAAGAAGAAACAAAATATAGTACATTTGTTGCAAAGGTTCATTTTTGGGTGAACTATACTTCTAATGAAGTAAACAGGGTGAACTGTGATGTGGTGTTGACTTTAGGAAGTGGATGTTGTTTCTGCTCACGTGGTATGGAGTCCAGCAGCTCTCGGACCAGCACATGATGACCGTGATGTGCTGCTAGGACGGCAGGGTTTTCTTCGCTGGGGTCCTGAGGAACAGTCACGCGTGCTTCCTGCAGCAAGAACCGAACGCCGTCCACGTCACCGTTCTGAGCCGCCAAACACAGCAGCTGGAGCTATACACACATACACACACAGCCTTTAATACAGCAGTTCAATCAGTTTAAACCATCCTATTCTATCAGTTCTTCTTAACATAAGTGGATGCTAGATTTATTTATAGTAAATATCATATAACGTTTTTTTCGTACATAAAAATCAGTGGATGATTTAAAAAAATAAAAAAATAAAAATAATAAAAAAATTGCATGTCTAGTTCTAGAGAAATCAGCACTAGGTGGCAGTAATTCACCTTGTCAAATGGCACATTCCACTAACTGAGTACATGGTTTTTGAAAGGAGACTCTTCTGCTCACCAAAGCTGTATTTATTTGATTATAAATACGGCAAATACAGTAAAATTGGGAAATATTATTACTATTTCAAATAACAGTTTTCAATTTCAATATATTAAAAAACGTATTTTAAACGTTATTAAAGCTGAATTTTCAGCATTATTACTCCAGTCTTCAGTGTCACATGATCCTTCGGAAATCATTTGCAAGAATATCAGATTTATGTTTGCCTTTAAACTCATGTTGCCCATAATAAACCTTTATGTTTAGAATATGATGATCAGATTATTGGCTGTATTGAAAAAAAGGAACACCAACACATTGTTTAATGAATACTGCTTTGTTTTCAACTATGTGAAAAACTGTAGTATGTTACAGTAAGGTCACATGACTTTATTATGTACTCAGCAAGTGACGTACAGTTAACAGTTTCAAAATTAAATAGGTTATTTTACATTTTTATCCCGTTTTGTGTCAAATTACTTTTCATTTTAGCACTGCAAATTTATACTTCAAAAATAAGAAAGAACAAACAAACATGCTGTATTCATTCATTTATTGGAAAAATAAAGGTCATGTCGAGCACATTGCATTGTGGGATGCTGTTTTTATCAAAATTTTCCCTGGATATATTTAGACAAATGCAGTAGGTTAGAGGCGTATTCCAGCACTATACAGTATTTCAAACATAGTCATTTACTTCCAAATTACAGTTTAATTTTAGACAAAACAGCTGTAATGACTGTCACATTGGCTCAAAACCAGAGTTTAAATGTGAGTATGCACTTCCTCATTCTTGTACAGGCTCACCGCGGCCTACAGACGCCAAAATAATCCTTTTTTCCCCCCTGATCTCTCTCAGTCTCTGAATCAGGGGTTAGAGGTGCAAGAGTATTTCTACTGCTATTTCTACTTTATGTAGAATGTGTATTTTTAAAATCATACAGTTACTTTTACACAGTGTTTACAAAATGTACAGTTTCAAAGCAGCTTTACAAACAAATATCACAGTACTGATATCTGAAATTCCATTGAGCAGTTCTACTTAAAGCTTAATAAAGAAGAAAATAAATAAATAAACAAATATATGCAATATACAAAAATAATAAATACATTAGGGCTGCCCCATTTAAAGGTTTTCTAGTCAACTATTAGTCGACTCAGTGTGCAATTAGCTCACTAATCACACATTTATACTAATTTAATTTTAGAAATATATACTGGGGGTTGAGAACTAGGGCTGTGTTATTTAAAAAAAAAAAAAAAAAGTCAAATTTATTTCTTTATTTTAAACGATTCAGTCAATGTCACATAACGTCACATTTACCTCAGAAAAACCACATTCGGTGACCATATGCTACAAAAAATTTAAAAAAAAAGTTTATGTTCGAATAAATCAAGTTTTGATGACAACATTTAAGCCCAATTTCATAAACACAGCTTAGCCTAAATCAGGATTAGGCCATAAATCAATTAGGAAATTTCAGTCATTTTTAAAAACATGCCTTAGAAAAAAGCATTACTGGTGTGCATCTTAGGACAAAACAAAGGCACTGACATGTTTTAAGATCACTCAGTGTGAGTTTCTTTCAGTTAAAACATTTCACATCTACATTTTAGTGTAGGACTAGGCATAAGCCTTGTCTGTGAAACTGGAGTTAAATGTTTATGTTTTAAAAAATGTAAATAAATTATTTGGAGATGAAATATAATTATGTAATTGAAAAGTTAGTATTATTGCTTTATAACTATAAAATCTTAACAATGTAATTAGTTAGAATATTATAATGTATGACTCATGTATATTTAAAGCAGATTTTTGTCCTTGAGAAAATTTGTGATGTACTGAACATGATATAAATGTAAATTCAAAATAGTTGCTTTTGAACTGAATCATAATCAAAATCGAACTGCAAGCTTGTGGATAGAAACCGTATCACAGAATTTGTGTCAATACTCAGTCCTACGGAGAACTAAACCAAAATGAGATTTTAATATATCGCCTATTCCACTCTCACACTTCACTTACACAAAGCTTGCCACAAAGCTCCGGCAAAAAGTAATGACTGTGAATATGTTGAAAAAAAAAAAATTGCAAGAATAGTTTGTACTTAATAAACTAGTATTTTCTCAGATAGTTTGTCAGCTGGAAGTTGAAGTGGATGCTAACTCATCTCCACAGTACACGGTGGACTAGAAATAAGACTATAGGACTAGAGACTAAATGTAAAATGGACTGAATGTAGACTAAATGGACTAGAAATGTAGAGAGAAATGCACCTTAAATGCTGATTTCAACATCAGAGATTATTAGTATAGACTGAGTTTCTCCACACTTTAGTTTTGTGCCACGCTCCAGTGCAAAAAACCCCAAAAACAAACATGTCCTGTTTGTTTTCTTTAACAAAAGCACAAGCACAATGATATTGTAAGTATACGCAAATAAAAGTAGATCCTTCACAGTTTGAATGATATATTATTATCATCATCTGTACAAGAAAAAAATAACGGCATATTTAGTTTCCACTTATATCAGGAAAAATGCCAGTGATCGTGGTAATGTCACACCTCCATGCAGCAACAAAATGAGTCAAATTTGGATATACGCCTAGCAATGCACATTTATCTTGGGTAGCGGCCAAGTTGCTACTACTTACATGTTTCAATGATAAGTCGATGAATGATAGGTTTGGATTTCCATCAAATTTTAGTTGACTTATGTTTATTGACTATTATGTGGGCAGCTGTAAAATTGTTGTACACTGCTCACTATGCATTATTTCCTTTATTATATGTAGTCCACGTGTTTTATAGTAACAGAAATATTTGAGATATAATATTTGCACACATTTCTAATCTCAGGGGCCACAGAGCAGTGATTGAACGGGACTAATGTGATGAGTGTGGAAGCAGAATCAGACGATCAGATGTGGGTTTGTTAACTGATGGCCGGTTATGAGCCATTACAGTCACGCCATCAATCACTCGAGACCTCATTAGAGTCCTGTAACAGTATTTACAGAGGAATATCACTGCACACTCACTGACCACACGCTTTCATGTCATCTGTAATCGCCTCCCTGAGAACACAGCCTCTTAAGAAACAAACACACCTTGCTATTCATCTTTCTGCCTTGCTTTTGTACAATCATAAATAGGTCATTCCATGTCAAGTTCCCTGGCTCAAATTTTTTATTTTGCTCATTTTTTTTTTTTCCTTGAAGAAAGACAGACATGTATAGTGATGTAAGCCAAAACATTAAATGTCATGGTTGAATATTTACTGAGTAAGCCACCATTTTTTAGAGGCCAAAAGGTCGAAATGGGAATTTTCACCTGAGATTCAGACCCAAATTATAGGGGGGTAGAAGCGACTTAAGATGGCAGCATCAAATGTGATTTTTACAGAGAGATTAGTAGGTCTGTTAGTATAATATGTTGAATCTAGCAGTCTTTGTGGCATTATGTGCCAATGGTGACCATTTAAAAATGAGGAAACAGCACTTTACAATTTTTTGTCTCCAAAGTTTGCATGCCTCTAACTCAAAAAGTATTAAAATATATCTTAAATGTCCTTTTAGTTATTGGGTTTTAACCAGTTTTTCCTTTTGGCATCTTATATAGGCTATATAGATTTGGATCCAAAGATATTAGAATTTCTTTTTTGTTTTCAGGCATAAATCGTTAAAACACACATATTTTCAGCGGTCAAAAACCAAATGTGTCAGTTTGCAAAAATATGATACTACTTTTCTTTTACAGAGGAATGTCTGAAGAACAAATAATGCTGAAACTAGAGATTTATCATGTTTCCTTCTGTCAGGATACCTGTCTGAGCGCCATAAATATTCTCAGTGGTCAAAAACCAGATGAGATGCAACAGAGTTATAGCAAAATCAAAAATTTGAGCTGGGGAAATATCTGAAATTTTATATACGGAATGACCCAGACGTAATCTTGTTGGTTCATTTGGTGGATTATGACTGAATTTCTTTTTTTTTATATATATATATATATGTTTTTGAAAGAAGTATCGTATGCTCATCAAAGCTGCATTTATTTATTTAAAAACACAGCAAAAAAAAAAAAGGAAAATATTAATATAATTTAAAAAGCAGTTTTGAATTTGAATATATTTTAAAATGTAATTTATTCCTGTGTTGAAATGCTGAATTATCAGCATCATTACTCTAGTCTTCAGTGTCACATGATCTTTCAGAAATTATTCTAATATAACATTGCTAGGTGGTTGTTAAGGTGTACTTAACAGTCATTAAGCATTCAAACCGTAGGAAACAACATAATGACAGTTTTCAAGTTTCCAAAATTCTTCCCTTGTCTCCCAATGGCCAGATAAACAGATATTGCTGCCTCAAACTTATACAACTGTTTGAGCCAAAAGCTAACATTGTTAGGTGGTTCAAACAACCAGATCAGTGTCACAGTGTTTTCACAACAGGGAAATAAACATGCAAAAAGTCTATTTTATTTCTGCATATTAAGCAGTGACAGGAGGAAGTATCGTAGCTTAGAAAAACTGATACACTTCACATTTAATTCCAGATCATACACGTCATATTCAAATATGACTTTTTCTGTTTTATTTTTCATCATTAGATCCATAGAGACCAGCAACCACATTTACAGTCCAGATCATATTTTACAATTTTTAAAAACACATCAGAACACTATCTGCTTATTCAGCATCACAGACTGTAAACACAAGCTACTGTAGTGTTTTGAGTCTAAGGCAGGTTCATAACGGGTTTCTACGGTTTTGAAAGCACATAATGTATTTTTCACACATTAAACACTGAGACGAAAACTAACAGAAGCAAGTGTGAAAAAAGCTGTGATATTCAATGTTTGTCATGGGCTCTGCCTTTCTTTAATTACGGTATTGTGTGTGTATGTGAGAAGTATCAAGGGTTTCACAAGCATGTTTTGCCTGCTGATTCCGCTCAAGCAGTCTTACACTAAGTCAGATACTTGACTGCTCTTCTTTGGGTTAATCATTTGTACAAACTCCTAATTCTTAGTATTATGGTTTGGCATTTAACTTACTGTACACTGTTGGCTTCAAACTGATGCTGTACCTCAAATCATTCGGCTCACATTTAAATTTATGTATTTGGAAGATGCATTTCATCAGTTCACGCATTCCCTGGTAATTGAACCCTGGGCTATAATAAGTTAATGTTAACCAATTTGGAGTTATATATTTACTAGAGCCATTTAGGTGTCAATTCACCTTTTAGTGTTGTGTTTATGTGGCATTTTTTGCATCGCCTGCAAATAAACTGATAGTAATCAAAAAACCCAAAGACAGGTTATCACTGACAGTATAGCAAATTCGGTAAGAGAAAGACAAAAATTTAAGGATATTATTTATCAGAAACGTTATCAGTGCTGCCAAAACACAGATCTGTAGACCAAGTTGGTTACAGAATGGATTGAAATAGTCTATGCAAAACACTAGCCATGAAGAAGTCAGTTATATATATTTTCACAAATCATGCTAAAGCACTCATTAGAGCACTAGACAAAGTTATTATCTATAAAGCAATGATTATTAATGAAAACTATAACAATAATATGTATTGTTGGATGAATACATTACATTTACATTTAATCATTTAGCAGATGCTTTTATCCAAAGCGACTTACAAATGCGGAAACAAAACAACTGAAAATGATCCACCCCTAACATGGTAAAATATTAACATATCTTATGTAATAAATATGGTGTGATTTAAACGTTCATCCCCCCAAAACAGAGAAAACATTTTTCACAAACATCTCCGTCTCTTTTAAAGTGTTAGTGTATATAATAAGTGATTTGTTGGGGTTATTATAGCCCATTTTCCCCCATCCCACCCCAGACTTCACTCATTTTTATAAAGCTGCGTCGTGACTCATTTGTGTTGCCAGATCTTGCTATTAAAACCATTAAATCCAATTGCATCACCTTGAAAATAAGCCACACACAAAATTACCAACCTGCACCTGCATGCTTTATTAACTCAATAAAATGGGTCGCTTTACAAGTCTTGCCTAAACAACAAGTGAAAAGATACCTAATAATAATAATAATAATAATAATAATAATAATAAGAGGACATGGCAACCCTTCAAGAGCACGTCCTGCAAAATAGCCTTACAAACATGAACAAAACACAACAGATCTGTTGACTACTACTCTGGTCAAAAACAGCAGATACTAAATGTGTGATACATAAAGCGTGTCAGTCATGTAGGTTTTGAGAGTGACTTGTACACGCACAAAACTATAATTTAGTGGATTTAAATGCGATTGCCACTTCTTGGTTTAACTATCTTCAGCAATACTTTTAAATATTGAATGCATCATAATGCATCTTTAATGCTTTAACGCCTACAGAGCTTGTAGTAACACATAACGGCACTGTTGCCTCTGAAAAGGATAAATGTGATGCTATTTTTAAAATACGGGAAAAAGAAGATATCTTGGAAAGCTGCATAATGTTACAATGCCGCCTGCGCATTTCAATCCCAAGTCGGCAGGATACACCCACCCGGCTATTATGCTCAAGCCTATCCGGATAGGACAGAGAAATAATGTTTTGATGATGCCACAAAAAGCCCGTCTGGTGCCAAACCACCATAGCTACTTCCAAAACAAAACATATGCTGGTCCTTTAGCGGGTGAACTGCATGCACAAAGCACCCGCTTCCCTTCAAGTGCTTATAATGTGAAAAATGAGAGTCTAAAGTGAGCGAATGATCAAACTCACCCCATCAGGTCCCCCTCCGCCGTTATTCTCGCAGGAAAGCCGGATTAGCTCACGTGCCCTCTGGTCCTCGGCTTGTGTGTAGGCCTCTTGGATGTGCTTCAGAGTGGGAGAATGACTCAAGGGAATGCTGCCAACCGCCGACTGCTTGGCTCCCATCTCTGGAACGCCTGCGAACGGGGCATAGCCACCACAAACAAACAAAATACTCAGTTCAAGAGAAGGAAGCGCATGCTAAAGCGAAGAGGACGCGATGGGAAATGAGCTCCAGATACAGGAGGCAAGGGAGCAGCCGGGAATCAGGTCAGCCTCATAAAGAATTCACATGCCTTTCCCTCCAGACCGGTGCGTGTGTATTTGCGGAGCTGCGCTTTGCCACGTTCACCTTTGATGTAAAGAGCACCTACTCAGGGGCGGGAGTGAGATCGAGAAGATCTGGGGAGACTATGATATTCACAAACAACATGCAAACAAACGGCTAAAGATCCAAACATGTCTAAAAGCAAACATACACACACATACACGATCTGGACACAAAACCCACTTAAAAAAAAAAAAAATTAAAAAAATAAGAATAAAGAACTTAAAAAAAAAAAAAAAAGCACTGTATGCTGGTGCTGTAGTTTGCATGAAAATTTTTTGGGAAGTTGACAAGCTCTATGGTGTGGCATGTAAAACTTAATCCAAAACTATTTTTTGTGGTATTTTGGTGATTCTTTTGTAATTGTTATGCATGCTGTTTTGATATTTTTTAAATGCAATACTTGTATTTTTTAAAAGGTATTTCTCAATGCATTTAAAAATGACATGCAAAAAGCTGCTTAAAACTATGTAAAAACAAAAAAGGTCATATGGCCTATACTTTACCCTAATAAAATGAATGGAAAAAATAATAATATAAATTATTACACCTAAAGTTAAAATGTTTGAGTTTGCAGATAAATAAATAAATAAAATCACAAAACATTAAATCAAATAAAATAAATAAGCACCTATGTGTACTAAAGTTAATGTAAAAGTACAGCTAAATAAGTAAAACTACAGGTATAATTAAAATGAAAGATAAACAGATTACTTTTTATTATTTACTACATTATTATATTCATACATTTTAGTTTTAGATTTGTAAAATTTTGTTAGATTTTATTAGGTTTGTTTCAATTAGGCTTTAAATTATTTTTTACTATTATTATTAGTATTATTTATTATTTATTTGTACCGTAACTTTTTTTTTTTTTAAATTTCATTAAGATTCCAAGGCAATATTAAAATTTTTCATTTACTTTCATCTAAAAATTGCATTTTATTTTAGCTTTATTTCAGTTAACGAAAACAATGGTCAATAGAAAACAATTTTCATAGCTCACACAAGAGCAACAGAAAGAACGACAGATAGACAGAATGATAGTTAGAATGATAAATAGAAAAAAAACTACAGAATGATATAGACAGACAAATGGATAGATAACATTACATGACTTCAGAAGCTTAAAATAGTGCATGAGGCTTTCTGGTGTTTTTTTTTTGGTGTTACTTGGTCAGAATTAAAATGACATGAGGATGAGTATTAGAGAGCAAATGTTCATTTTAAGGTAAACTTCATTAGTCTTTATTAGTAATATTTAAAGAGCACATTATGAATGGTCATTACTCGTACGGCTGGACTATGGTATGCGTGAGTGTTATGATACCAATCCAGGAGGGCAGTGAAGGTCAAATCAATCACTCCCTCCTATTATTCACATTACTCCATCCAGCCCTTTAACATTTATCTGGCAAATGTGGCCATTGGCAGACGCTGCTCCATTAACAGCAGCACTGCTTCGATGTAAAGGAGCCGAGCTGCGGGTAAGTGCCGGTATGGCTGCACGCTTTCATAGAAGAAGCTCATATGAATAATTGAAAACGTTTTTTTTTTTTTCCTGATGAGCGGCTGGAGAAAGCCTGAGGGAGGGTAACCATTAGAAGACATCCAGCCTGCATCAATACAGGCTCAGCTCACGTCCCGCCCAGACCAGATCAACCTGGAGGGAAAACCAAAGCCAAGACAATAGCTCTGAGCTGAAAGCCTACACAGATTTTAAGATGCTCCTAATGTGAAGTAAAGACTAACATTAATACAGCAAGTTACTCAAGTCACCTCAAATAACTTAGAACCAACAAATAACTTGTGTCACTCCTGTCGGGATACTTCACACAAAAATGAAAACTCTGTCATCATTTAAACAGTTGCCGGTAGCCATGTGTGTACTATGGGAGTCTTTGGAAGTCAATGGCTACCGGCAACTGTTCAGTGAACAATATCCAAATGCCTTTTGTGTTCAACAGAAAAATTTAACTTTTGTAACTCTTTAAGGCGCATACTGTAACTTCAAATTCAACACAAATATTATATAATATATATTATATACATATATATATATATATATATATATATATATTATTCAGTGTTAAATGACTAGTGTCTTGTATTTTTTGGAGTAACCATGTCATTAATTTTTTAGCAAATTAGTTTATTTAATATTTTTGTTTAATGTTTCTTTTATCTTAAAATTTCAGTTTTAGTCATTTTAATTCAGCAACATTTCTATTTTGTTTCGGTTTAAAGTCTCTAATCTTTCTTTTTTGCTTTATTTGCAGTTTCTCTGGATGTTATGACTTTCATTTAACTTCCTCTGATCAACAGACAACAATAGCTTTACAAAACACACCCAAAACTGTGTTGCTAACATTTATTCAAATAAGACCTTCAGTGCTGGACAGATTCCAGGTCAAACACATGCAAACAGTGCTATGATTTTTCTCCTGGTATTATTATTTCGTTTCTTACAGCAGCTTGTCTCTTCACAAGAAAGTAACTGACAGACTGGTGTGGATTACTTGTTGATTATTGTGATGTTTTTATCAGTTGTTTGGACTCTCATTCTGACAGCACCCATTCACTGCAGAGGATCCAATGGTGAGCAAGCGATGCAATGCTACATTTCTCCAAATCTGATAAGAAAATGAATCTACATCTTGGATAGAGGGAGTACATTTTAAGCAAATTTGCTTGTTTTTGGTGAACTATTCCTTTATATGTTTTAGTGTGATTCAGTTTGAACTGTCAGTGTCAATAAATCAATTTAAATTTTAATGATTTTATCAAAAACATGAAAATACGTTAAATGTATTCAAAGACTGAAAAATATCAAGATGTAATTTTAGCTATATCGTTCAACTCTAAATGCGAGAGCAAACCTCTTAAATTTCATCTTTTCAACAGTCACTTAAACTCCTATTAACATATAAATGAAACGAGTTAACACCTACTGTAATCAGAATCTGTTGATTAGATCAGGCATCTATCTTTCAATTCATTCTGCAGGATATAAAAGATCGTATTTAATCACCTACAATCTTGCAGAGTTTAAGACTTCTAACTTCTAAGAAAAGCACAAGCAATCAAGACCATTCAAACCATGCGACAAATCAGACAACGTGAATGACACCAACAAAGAGGGTGCGAGGATGATTACAGAGACTAAAAAACTAAAATTAAATATTTTTCTAGTTAAAACACAATCTCTCTCATAAGTTCAGAGAATTCAATCACTGCCACTGAAAGGTTCGCCAACACAAATCCTTCCTAACTCCTGATTTCTAATCCGAGCGCTGACCCGAAACGCTGGAAAACGGGGCATTCACAATGCAAACGTACCTTATCATTCTGCCCGGATCTATCTGGTGATCATCTGATTACTGTGCGTCAGGAGCCCAGACTCGATGTACATCCAGCACCTGTGAACGTTAGTCTGACTCTGTGCCTATAGAGCAGAACGACTCCCGTCTCCTCCCTGCCTGCTGTCCTTAATGGCAAGGTTATCTTACACTGCAAACACATTAAAGAGTGAAACCCAACCCTCCTCTGCCGGCTGCTGTGTCTCTGTCCCTCCCTAGAGGACCTCAGATCGCGTTAGCAGCTACAGCTCAAGTCCATCTAAGCCAGATTAGCACACTGGCCTCCTTCAGCGGCGTGTGTTTCTGTCACACGAGACCAGACGACATGACACACACACACACAGACGTGATGGGACTCAGACATGAGCCACAAACCGGCGGACGCGCATGAACTCATGGTTGCTAATGGCAACCGTGTTGCTGAAGCTGAGTCGGCGGGAAAAAGGAAACCCAACACCTACGACATGAAGCTTCACCTCTGGGGGGATATCGACTGTTTTTTGTGGGATGCTTGCTTCATCGGTTTTCTGGAAAAATGCAAACCAGTGCAGCCTAGAAACTCCTTATAGATGACATATATAGGAAGGGTCGTAGATTAATATAGCTGTTTGGACCAAAACTATTTTTTTGTTGTTGTTATTTGTTTGTTGATTCTCACGATAACTGAAGCATTTGGTGTTGTAGGCTATTTTTTATATTATAATTCAAATAAAATATGAATTAAAATAAATTACTGCCTCTTCACTCAGTCAATTACTCTATCAACTAAACAATCAATAAATTTGTTTATTAAGCTGAATAGAACATTTCTTACCATTATATAGGAGCTATACAGTATATATTAGGGAATATTTTCAATATTCAACAAACAAACACCTCAATATATTTATTAATTCATTCAATCAATCAAAAAACAAATGTATTTATTTTTTAAACAGTTTGTTTTATAAATAAATCAATAAATGTATTTATTTATATATATTTAGCAATAATTTATTAATATATTATGTTTCTTACTTGCAACATACAGGCGTAAAAATTTGTGGAGATATATTCATTCTTCATTATTTATTACTGCTATAAAAACAGGAAAATAAAAATAAATAAATACCACTACATATTCAATAAATAAAAAAATCGTATATAACGCATAAAAAAAAAAAAAAAAAGAATTTATCAAAACTATAAATAAAATGGTAGCACTTTACAATAAGGTTTATTAGCACGGATTTATGAGTATTTTTGATGATAAAAGAAACCCGTATCCAAAGAGCACTGATTTTTACACCCCAGCAGCAAGTTTTTTGCATTATTTTGAATGTACTTAGTGCATGTTTCAGCATTTACTAAAGCATTATTAAAATCACAAGCTGTGTTTGTTAAAATTAGTTAATGCACTTTGCGTTAACATGAACAAACAATGAATGACTGTATTATTATTAACTAACATTAACAAAGTGTCAACAAAAATGTTTTGTTCATTGTTTGCTCTAGTTAATAACTAATGTTAACAAATGACACCTTATTGTAAAAGTGTTACCAATAAATCAATAAAAAAAAGCTAAGCAAATCTAAAATCTACAAAACTAGTTACCAACATTTTAGCTGAAACCTTTAGAAGAAGGTGTTTTTAAGACCAAGAGTAACTAATTCAGTCAAGTGTGTCCAAACTTTTGACTGCTAATGCTTTTTTATAGGCCGTTTCAAATGTGATATTAGTATTATGGTCAACAACAAATCAGATCAAGCACAATCAACTATATGAATCTGTAGTCATGCCTATATTAATTCAGCAGCCAAATATGAATACAGGCTGAGAGATGAGCACACAAATGATACTAGCATTTAGGATAAAATTTTTATATTTAAACTTGAATAAATGTGAGAGGAAGTGACGTTGGTTGTGCTATAAACACCTTTCTGAAGAGTTTCACTTCATATTTCTAAAAATGCTGTGCAGACTGTCAAGTTCCTCGAACCATAACTGCACTACAGATGGTGTCTCAGGTTTCAGAGGGGAGAAAAAACAAAATAAATCTTGTACCAGGCCCATTTTATTTCACTCTCAGTACCACAATACCGCACTCTCTCTCACATGACACTAAATTTGCTGAACTTGTGTTTCTCTCAGAGGGAAATATTAACCTTCATAGTGATATGATTATGCAAAGTGACTGATTCGACAATCTACACCACATGCACTGGCAACATGAGGAAGTCTCTCCGGCTTCATGCCTTCGCTGAGAAAAAAAAGTCACTGAGGGTTTATTTAGAGGATCTGCTGTTAATCTGTCTTGAAAAAAATAAATTGTTTTTTTGTTTTTTTTTGCCAGTAGATTACTGCCAGATAGGGTCTAAAATGAACACTGAATGAAGTGCCGATTGTGACATATATACAAAGAAACTGATAAATAGGGTTGCACAGTCTATCATCACCGGAAAAATATTGGTATATTCTATATATACTATAACGATGCAGCATTTCTGTAGTTAATTTAAGGCCATTTTAAGGCCAAGCAAAGAATAAATCGAAGAAAGTTAATAAAGGAAGAAAGTTTGTTTTGGGTCACCATTGACCCCATAGTATTTTTTTCCTACTATGGAAGTCAATGGTGACCCAAAAGAACCTGGTTACAAACTTTTCAAAATATCTTCCTTTGTGTTCTACAGAATAAAAATATTCATACAGATTTGGAAGGGTGAGTGAATAATGACAAAATTTTCTTTTTTGGGTGAACTATTCCTTTAAGGCTTTTAAGATCCTGAACATCATGATTTTGCTTGTTTCACTACTCGAGCCGCTGCTGCTATGAATGTATACAGCAGTGTAACTCGAACTGATGCAAAAACAGCAAGTGCGTGAAAAACCTGGAGAAAACAGATAAAACTGACTCTATACAATTAGTGTTGTCAAAAGACCCGGTACTTCGGTACCAAGACGGTACTAAAAAATTCGAAATGTTACGGTACCAGGTTTTCTGAAGTACCGGTAGTACCGAGCAACGGGTCAACCCGGTTCTTGCTGCGCTACCCGAAAGGTGCGCACTGCGCAGTTGCGTCTTCTTCATAAAAGCACAGAGAGATGGCGACCGGCGGTGCTACTG
>JAUMHE010000053.1:6332025-6350846 GCA_032359235.1 Enteromius mattozi | reverse complement strand
TATATAATAATAATATTAAAAATAACATTAAATTTAAAAATAATGAATAAATAAATATATATATATATATATATATATATATTTTTTTTTTCTGATTCATTTGAGATAATTTTTGGACCCTGCTGGAAGTGTAAAGTTTTCTTACCAGCTTGCTCCTCCATGTTGCCGCCCGGATCTGCAGTCTCTGTGACGTACCAGTACGACGACATATTTCAGGCTGAAAGCTGCTGTGTCATTCGAAGACGTCTTCATGGACCGAAGATAAATAAAAGGCCTCTTCAGAAATAGATTGCATGACATCCATCCATTCATTTGTCTTCAAAACAAAATTCAGAGACAATTTAAACTTCTAGTCAAGTAAAAGTTAGAATCCAACAGAATTTACATAATTCTGGAAAAAAAATAATTTCATTGCTTCTTTAAAGACACACTGATAGCATTTAGACAAATCATAAACCATGTTACACACTTGCTGCTTTTGACATTAAAGTCAAAATGATATAAAAACTGACCCTTTTTATTGGACATTCCTGGTCTCATTCATTAACAAGGGTCAGTAAAAAGCGAAAAAAAACCTCTCTTTACCATGAATATCTGTTCTCCCTCAGAAACGGATCCAGTTATGAAGCAAAGTGGATTGAAAACAACGTATTATTTCAATATTTGATTTGAATATGAAAATCCAGCAAGGAAGTGACACAACAGGCATCTGAGACGTTCTTATGCAGTTCCTCGAACACAATGCCACCCCTGCCAATCTTTTTATAGAAGTCCAATGTGAAGGAAGTCTAATCATATTTCGCTTTGATTGTAAAAGCTAGACATTAACCAATCCATTTAACAGCTGTCCAGTTGACAAATTCTTCTAGATGTCTACAATCCACCACAACAAGCCGAGGCATCCAGCAAAACCCTTTTCCAGAGCTGAAGTGTTGTGCCAGCTAAAGACATGACTCATTTTTCCTTGGCTTGAGGTCATTGGTCATTTGGTTACAAACAAAACAAGCTTTCTTTTGCGAGTTACAGTAGGCTACATTGAATTTTAATAAGTGACCTCTGCAGCTCTGGTACGACCAGACACATTTGGACTCTTATTTTGTAATTAAATGTTTTAAAAGAATGGACACATCTCACGAAATATATACACATTCAATGCTATATCAAAGTATTATCATATGGTAACAATACTTAACTGACCAAGCTTGCATACTCCAGATATTAAAGTTTACATCTAGTCACACAGAGAACACCCGGGTTAGTTGCCACATATACTCCAGTGATTATTTCCCACTTTGTGCTTATTTTAAGCTTTCAGCTTCTGTATAGAAACTAACTTCACAGACATGACTACAAAAAATGGTTATTAAACATTTGGTTATACTGTTAAAATATACGGGCCAGGGTAAGTTGGGTTTTCCAGCAAACTTTGAATCCAAAAATCCATGCACAGCATGAACAATTCAAACCCACTGCTAGAAGAAAAAAAAAGGACTTTTGACTCCATACATCAGGTTTACAGGTTTACCAGTTTGATGAACTAATGTCACTATTTATACAACATCCCACATGCACCGCAAGCGCTGCGCGACGCGTTAAATCCACAAACAAACATTCGCTCCAAGCGCGTTGTGTCGCTTATAACGCAGTCGACTTTGAGTTCGTGGAGTCTAGTTAAAATCACAAGAGAGTTTACTGTACTTACCACACTGAATGCATGATATGTCCTGTAAACAGCGGACTAAAGCGAGGCGCCTCTGACGCGTTTGGTTTTGGTGAGTTTGGCGAACGCTCGCGTAGCACAGATTTCTACTTCCTGATCTGAGGGACACATTTCTCTGCTTAGGAGCCCAGAGCCAATCAGTCTGACGCTTAACCTGCCGGGGAGTTTCCGTAGACTTCTGCTGTTTGAACCATTCCTTTAAGCCATTTTCTCAAGGGCTATATTTACATCCACATAAACCCGTTTACATGATTATTAACGAAATATGATTTTCCGGTTTATTTGACCTCAGACGTCCTCACAGGCATACTCCAGCATGTTGCACTGTATGCATGTGTCTTCAGAAGTAGAAACAAACATGTAGCCTGGACACACCACAGATTTCTATTTATACGGTGGTGGCCAAAATTATTAGAACACTAGAATTTTTTTACCAGCTAAAAATGGTTTTAAGACCAAAGAAAAAAGTTTTAGGATTTTCCTTTCGTGTCTTTAAATTGCTTATAGTATAAAAAATATATATATTTTATATATATATATATATATATATATATATATATCATTCACATGTTATGCTATGTCAGGACATTGGTACTCAGTTTCTAAAAATAAAATAAAAAGACATGAATGGCAATAATTCATAGGCAAAAACAATATTTTTTTTAAATCACCATTAGGCCTACATTTTTAGTTTTCAAGATTATTTTTTTAACCAAACTCTGTATAAAGATGATTCTCAACTATATTAGAACAGAATGATTCGAAATACCATTTTTGTTTCTGTAAAATGTGTGTAAAATGATCATAAACTATGTTTTCTCATTATACTGTACAGTGTATCTATTAATTCAGTCTAATTTGTTGGGTTAAGTTAGTTATTGCTGACTGAATCATCTTGGAGATGTTGCTCTCCACGGTTCTTCTGGATTTAGTCTCAGTTTGTTTTGTTTCTTCATGTCATTCCAGG
Organism: Enteromius mattozi; assembly: GCA_032359235.1. Taxonomy (NCBI): domain Eukaryota; kingdom Metazoa; phylum Chordata; class Actinopteri; order Cypriniformes; family Cyprinidae; genus Enteromius; species Enteromius mattozi. Next base: position 6,348,159 of record JAUMHE010000053.1, on the reverse strand, counting down.
CTGGAATTTTTGTCAGGAGATTATATAATGCAAAAGGAATGTTTGGAAATGTAAACTGATGCACAGTACAGCAAAAGATAGAAATAACTGACTTTAAAACATTTTATCTGAGGATTTTGGCCACCACCATATAAGGCTATTTCTTCAACATGGGCTTGGTTTTTATTAAAAATAAAAATTTTCAACTTCTTTTCTTATTGTAATGTACAATTAAAACTGTTTGCTGAATGTATATTTTTATGTGTCTACATTTTTATGTCCTGAAATGATATTTCTTTCCCTACACACACACACACACAGTAACAAAATGAATAAAAATGACTAAAAAGGTTAATTCATGTGATTTCTTTCTTTATTGATCCATTGATTCAGATCCTGCTTTTAAAAAAAAATCAATAGCTATGTAATAAGTCAAAGTAAACAATATATTTTAAGCAAAAACATCAATTCACCTGTCATGAGATGTGTATGTACATTTAGAAAAGTAAATCACTTTTAATTCTAATTATACATTAGTATATGCAGGCCAACACACTGTACATATACAGTGCAGAAAATTATTCATCAATTCAGTTTGCATTCAGCATCAAAAAGCAAATGCAGTAACAGCTACATTTTTCGTGCAGTTCTGTTGGGTGCCACTATTGGGGCAGTATTGTATTATAATTTATTAATTTAAACCTCAGGTTTAATACTGATTACACAATTATTTATGCTATTAAATCAAGAAATGTGATCCTTGGTAACATGTTTAGATTTAGCTGCCATGACAGGAGACCTTAAAGACCTCTAAGACAAAATGAACCTCCAGAACAAATGTGTGAATGTGAAAATGTTTTCATGTGAATCTATAGCAATAAAACTACAAAAACCATATGTACTTCAGCAACATGGATATATATCTTCATATTAGTAAATATTGAGAGATGATGATGATGAACATTCAATTAAATAAAAAATAAAAACACAGACTTTCTCTTTTTTAAAGCTGTACAGCACATCTACATAAAATCAACAGAAAGGAGTTGCAGTGAGACTGATGGGAAGAGTTTCTTCATGTGTCGATGGACAGATGGGCTTCAGATCACAGAGTCAGCTTCTGGCTGAGTTTCATCGTGATGGCCTTGACCTCGGTGTACTCCGCCAGCGCATACTCACCCCTGCACACAGGTCATATCAATACTCTTAATACTGTTTATATGAAGGACATTTGCATGCATAATTACAGGAAAATAAGCTTTCCTACTCTAATTCTATAAGGCCTACTGTCTCATATTTGATAAGCAAATTAAGCCTCTAATTATCAATATTATGATATACCTGTTGTTCGTAATCTACTTCGTGACTTTTGTCATCTGATGACTTAATTAGCAAGTAAAGGACAAAAAGAAAAACTAATATGCTTCATAAAACTAAGCATATAAATATCAATTTATTAAAACATTATTAAGACAACCCAACATTTTATGTCAGGAGTATACTGTTAGAAATATCTCAATGATTTGCACTACAAGCTTTCAGAAATTCATTTTAATTTTTGGTCTTATAAATCTAAGCATCCGCACCGAATAGCAAATTTCTGCTCAATTTGGGCCTCTAAATAAGACAAAAAAAAAAAAAAAAAGCTCCATATTCTCACTATATCATACTATATTAGCCATAAAAGCCTATGTATCAAATATGACAACCTTTTTAACAACTAAAAAAAAAAAGAAGGTGAAGGCAGCCAGCAGCACTCACAGCTCTCGGCCGTTCCCTGACATCTTGTATCCTCCGAACGGAGCTTGAGCATGTAGAGCGTTGTAGCAGTTCACCCTGGAGGACAGAAAGAGACACGGCCTTTGACCTCTTTGGCTGTATAGCATTTTATCGAATCAGCAAAAGAGCATTGATATACAAGTGCTGTAACAAGTCTCAGTTAGATTATCGCAGTACATGTAGCAAGGGTTTTTATTTAATTATATAATAAATAAAAAGTAAACAGGTAGAATAGAAAAAGCACAGAGTAAGCTACTGTAATGTTAGAGGTATTTTTTGCTTTTTAAATTGCATAATAAAAAGAAAACAAATAGATTAAAAAATATATAAAAGCTATCTGTTAGTTTTGTTTGTGTGTTTGTTTGTTTTTTTAGAAAAAAGCAGTACATGAATAGAGTGCAAGTCTTTTTTTTTCCCAAGTTTTTTTTTTTAAAGAATACAATAAGATCCATATTTCATTATATATGTATATATTGTGTGTGTGTGTGCAATGCCGTTGAAAAATATGGGTTCAGTAAGACTGCAGTTTTTGTAATCAAAAATACAGTAATATTATGAAATAATATTAAAATTAAAATGATGTTTTCTAATTTAAAATACTATAATATATAATATTCCTGTGATCAAAGCTGAATTTTCAGCATCATTACTTCAGTCTTCATAGTCACATGATACTTCAGAAATCATTCTAATATGCTGATTTTTTTAAAAATTAGAAACAGTTTTATTTTTTGCAACCTGTTATATCTTTTTTCAGTATTCTTTAATAAATAAAAATTTAAAAAGACGACTATTAATCAAAACATACTGTAAATATTTTCTGACAACATTAAATCAATTTAACACATCCTTGCTGAATAGAAGAATTATTTCTTGATTACTGTCTTTTCGTTTCAGGTTTTTTTTTTTAATTCAAATAATTTTGTGCTCGCCTCATTGTCTATTATTAGATTAGTTTATTAAAGTAATCATTATTAAATGAGACTGCCGTATACTGTTCCTTCTGCTCTGTAAGATATCAGTCTTAAAAACCCGAGGAGTTTATATTTAATATCATCTGGTGTAAAAGCTGACAGTGTGAGTCTCTTACCAGACGGTCCCAGCCTCCAGCGCCGCAGACACGCTCATGGCTCGATGGACGTCTCGTGTGAAGACAGCTGCGGTCAGACCGTACTGTGAGCCGTTAGCTCGGTCGATCACCTCCTCCTGCGTCTTAAACTTCATGATACACTGAACTGGCCCGAAGATCTGCAAAACACAGTACAGTAAAGCTGCTGACATAGTGCATGCAAAAGCAGCATTATACTATTATCCATTCAGTCTCATGTCATTCCAAACCTGTATGCTGTTGCTATTGACATGTCTCAAAACTAAAGGAGCTTGTTTCCAATCAACAGCAGTTCATAGTGATCTTTGCTTTCAAGCTGCATAAAGGACATAAATACACCTGGTTACTGTATGACTTCAGAGGTCATATACTTTTATGAGATTTTATTGTGTTTTTTTGTGACATACAAAAAAGCTGCAAGAACATTCTTCAAATTCTCATTTCCGGTCCAATGAAAATAAATCGACACAGGTTTGGAATGGCATGATGCTGAGAAAAAACATTATGGTATTTTTAACCCTTGATATTACATATTATTATAATATTATTGTTGCTCAAACTGAGTATGTATAACATGATTACATAAAAATAAAAAGTTACATATTTATATTTAAATGTTTAGAATTAAAAAAAATATACACATGAAAATTTCACGTTAAATATTTTTATTTACATATGTAAATACATAAAATGTAAGGAACGTATAAAAATATATTACAATTGGTATAACAGAATTAATATTATGATTTTTTTTTACCATTGTTATTATTACTGCTGCAACTGTACGATTAGAAACATGAACAAAATTTCAAATTTAAATATAAATTTAATAGCACTGTCGCGAAATAAAAGAAAATCATCCAAATTTTTTTTAAATAATATGTGTGTGTATTGTATTTTATATATATATATATATATATATATATATATTAGTAAAAGTATAGTTAAAAACGAATGAAATCTCAAATAAATATAATATAATATATAAATAATAATAATAATAATAAAAAAAAAAAAATATATATATATATATATATATGTATAAGAAAAAAAAGGATTATTTTAATATTTGTATATTATTATACATTTTTACAAATGGATTTAATCAGCTATCTGGCTCTCTGAGGACAGAAACAAAGCATACGTCTATAATGGCACAATCATCCAGCAGGAGGCACTACAGGACACCAATTCAGATTCCTGTCACCTGAGGAACTCCTGCAGTCTAATGTTAAAGTTATGTAAATGAATCCAAAATAAATTATCTCTCATTTAAAAAAAATATTTATGGTTCACTGGATCAACCACGGGGGGCACTTTAATCTAAAAAGGACAATTGTATGTTTCTAAATAAGGGAAAATATTTTAATGTCATTTTAAGGGAAATAAAAAATTAAATGTAAACTTAAAATTAACAATTGTACTAAACCTGCCCTACATGTAGCTGTTTTTCCTTATGTTTAACTATTGACAGAGCACATGCTCCAGCACCGATGAGCACCGTACCTCTTCTTTGGCGATGCGCATGTGGTCTTTGACCTCAGAGAAGATGGTGGGGTGAATGAACAGCCCTCGGTCCTCCACCGCACAGCCTCCGCTCTCCAGCCTCGCGCCCTCCTTCTTCCCGCTGTCCACCAGCTCTAGGATCTTATCAAACTGATGCTGGTCGATCTGACCCAACACCACAAACACATAAACAGTCTGCACACATGAAGAGAAGCCACTTAAAAGATAAAGCGAGCGAGTCACCTGCGGGCCGTGTGAGGTTCGTGGCTCCAGAGGGTCTCCGATCATGATGCTTTTGGCTCTTTCCACACTGAGACGCACAAACTCATCATAAACCGGCTCTTCCACATAGACGCGTGATGCAGCGGTGCATGCCTGACCCTGGTTAAAGAAGGCTCCCTTCTGCGTCTCCTCCACCGCCGACTGCACTGCACACACACACACACACACTGACTCTTTTCTCATGCCCTCATGCTTTGTTTGTTTCTGCAATGCATTACGCAGCGCTGCCAATGTTCATGCTTACAGTCATTTGTAAACTTGATAACATCATGCATTATATTGTTACACCCTTTCTGGAGTTTAATGAGCTGTGCATTGGCGCAAATCTGGGTTGTGTGCAGATGTGAACATGCATAATAATAGACGCATGTGAATCAGCGAGTTCACAGCTGTACGGGTGGTCTGGAGCATTGCAACATCACTGGGGCTGAATAAACTCTCCTCACAAACACAAGCCTCACCACTATCAAATGCACTTGAATGAACTTTAATCGTACAGTACTCTCGACATTACTGTATCTGTATATACTGTATGTACTGTAGCTGTATATATATATATATCAATATAGCACTGTGCAAAAGTATCTAAGGATTTTCACAAAAAAATAAAGAACTGAGACTTTTATGATAAAAATACTAAAGGCCTAAAGACTTTTGCACAATACTGTATAAACGTATATAAGTGCTGTCAAAAGATTCTTTGCAATTAATTGCATCCAAAATAAAGTTTTTGTTTATGTAATATATTTGTGTTTTCTGTGTACGTTTACCACATGCATGCATATATTTAAGAAATATATATATATATATAAAATCATTATATAAATGTATATGCATGTAAACATTTCCAAAATATATACTGTGTAAATATTTATATTTACATCATAAATATGCACAGTACATATACATAAATATATATTATGTAAATATAAATATTCATTCCCCGTTTTTCCAGCAGAACGGTCATTATTGTTTGAGCGGCAGGGTCTGGAAAACCACATCACTCACGGTCTGAGTCAGCAAACACAATGCAGGGGTTCTTCCCTCCCAGCTCCAGAGTCACTCTTTTCAGGTTACTCTTGGCCGCCGCCGCTTTGATCAGCTGACCCACCTGAACACAAACAATAACCAGAGCGCTCACTAACGATGCTATTACGAATATCAGCTGGTTTGTTGTGTAGATAATGATGGGAAACAGCACAGCACTTCGAAACATTACAGTTCAGAGCACCCAAATTCATCTCACGTAAAGAAACGTGGATCTTAATCTACAGAACGGATATCTGAACCAAAGAGTTTAACAGAATTTGTGTGACACAAATTTGCAAGGAGAAAAAAATCTCAACGTAACATCTCAAATGTATCTGTTAATGTTCTTTGCAAGTTTCTCATACAGAAAGAAATAAACCTTTAAATCTCATTTCATATATAAAAATGCAAAGATATAAACTGAAAAACAAAAATTAAATATCAAATTCATATACATATATGTTTACAATATATTTGCATTTAATTAAACCTTTTGATGCAAAAAAATAATTAAGGAAAAAAGTCTACTTTAGTGAGTTCACTAAAGAAAAGTAAGATTTCTTCTGGGTTTTTTTTAAGCAAAGTTTCAAGGCTGTATCTATTTGATCTATCTATCAGTCACATGATACTTCAGAAATCACTCTAATATGATGATTTATAATCAATCTTGGAAAACATTGTGCTGCTTCATTATTATTTAATTTTTTGGGGGGCCTGTGATTTGTTTTAGGATTTTGTGTTACAATATACAATGCTATTCAAAAGTTCTTTTTCCTTTTTATTTTAAGAAATTAATACTTTTATTCAGGAGAGATGTGTTAAATTAATAAAAAGTCATAATAAACACTTACATGGTTAGAAAAGATTTCTATCTTGAACAAATGCTGTTCTTTTTAATTAAAACAAATATTAGAAATTGCAATAAGATTTTAAAATATAACAGTTTTTTTCAGTATTTTTGATCAAATAAATACAGCCTTGATGAGCAGAACAGACTTCCCTTAAACTTTTGAGCGGCAATGTGTATGCATGTATGTATGTATATATATATATATATATATATATATATATACACATATACATACATACATATACACACACACACAATACGTCAAATTTTTAAATATATTTATATTAAATATAAAAATATACTTTTAAAAATACATTGAATGGCACTGAAATATATTTACGGTATGCCAAAGTACATTTTGCCATGTCAAGGTCTAAATAAAATACATTTCAATACAAAAAATATATTTCTCTAAGCTGCACTTCTTATCATATTTATTTAAAATGTATATCTTTTGGCAGAAAAAAACTCTTATTGTATGTCAACAATTACAATTAATGTCATTAAGAATCGCTTCATCTTTGTATATCTCTTAAAACTTTGAGCAACATGATTTTGCAGACTTTTTTTTCCATAATTTGCTTACCTCTGTGGAGCCTGTAAACGCCACTTTGTCGATGTTCATGTGACTGGCGATCGCCGCTCCAGCTGTCGGTCCAAACCCAGGTACGATATTCACCACTCCAGGTGGAAAACCAGCCTATATGACATGATGGAAAGAACAGGCTTTCTTTGTATTACTTTTTTAAACACTCTAGTCTAATACTGTTATACAGCTTAATTCTTTCCTCTAAAGGAAGAGGATAAAATGGGAAATGAATAGGTAAAAAAAATGCCTGTGGGGGGACAGAGATAGCAAGACTGCTGGTGTACACAAAGAGACGCTTTTCTTTTGAGGATTTAAACCGCATTGATCTCATTCATAATGATAAAGACATACAGTAAATCATCTCTTTTTTGGATGCACACAGCTTGAATAGAAAGCAAGTGGCGGTTGACTGAAGGCTTGCAGCTGCAGTTTAGTCCTTGTCATTACAGCAATTCATGTGTCCTGCTCTCTTTGAAGAATTAAACATGATAATTTGAGCTTTTTGTATAAACAGAGACAGAGCAACAACTCATTACCCACAATGCAGCTGAGTCATTTTGTATCACAGCCAGGTTCCCAACTGGGTTTACAACTACTCTAAGACTGCAATTCATGTTCAAACATTTTGAAATACACGTAATTAATTTCATTACAAATTTTTGCATATAAGATCAGGTATCATATTAGCTTTACATTTTGAGTAGCTTTATTTTTATTTTAATGCATTTTATTTTTTAATACATTTTATTTTTTAAAGGTATTTTACACTGTAACATTAAAAAAAAAAATTCATACATTTATGATTTTATAAATTCATGAATCTAGCAGATAGCCTAGCTGTTAGCCAAAGTAACTTATCCATGAAGACAATAGAAAGAAACACAAATAATCCAAGAGAGCCAACAATATTGTAATTGTCGTCTATGATTTTTTAAATACAAATTTTATTTGATTTTGTCATATATTGTATTTTATAAAAGTTGATTATATAAAAATATTTATTTTTTTCTTATTTGTTTGTTTTATTTTTACTCATAAAAAGAAACAAATAAGAAAAATGCTTTTTATTTATTTTTTCATAAAAGTAACAAATAGTACACAAAGATTAGATTTATTTTATTATTCTATTGCATGGTATAAATAGTAATAAATTACACAAAAATATTTGCTTAATGTTACAATTGACTAAGCAGAATCAAGTATTCCAGAGACCAATGTAATATTTATTATATCCACTGGGGCGCAAAAAGCCTGTGCCAGATTTTAATTTGGCATCATGATCTCACAATCCCCGCGCAGATCAATCACAAAGCCCCAGCTGGGAAACCTTGGCTTATAAAGTTTGTACACATGCACAATCAAACCACAAAATCTGGGATGTGAGAAAGGCAGGGCTGATGCAATCGATCATCCACGTCCATATTAATAAAATGAACTCAACAAACGAGAACGGCAAACCAAAGCAATGAGCCCCGCTCACCTCCTTTATGAGCACTCCGATGTGAAGAGCCGTCAGCGGGGTCTGCTCAGCAGGTTTAATGACCAGCGTGTTCCCGCAGGCCAGAGCCGGTGCCATCTTCCACATAAACATCAGCAGAGGGAAGTTCCACTACAAACACACAACACAATTAAACAGATTATGCAATAAACAGCTGACAATTGGATTATTGGATTACTAGAAAATAATGCACGCCCGAAGTGGTAATTCATGTTGTGTGCTTTATTTTCTAATAATTCAGTGAACCATACACTGATTGTGACCTTGCGATATTGCTCAGATGTATTTCAAGACATGTGTCAAGGGATAGCTCATCCAAAAATGAAAATGATCCTGTCTTTTACTCACCTTTGAAGCATCCTACGTGTGTGACCCCTCTCATGCCTTTGAATGGGTTTAAATGGGTGATAGCCGTTACACTTCGGAAGTAACATGCACGTATTGGTAATAAAAAGTACCTCACATGGCTCCGGTGGGGGGTGGGGGGGTGAATAAAGTCCTCCTGTAGCGAATCCACGCATTTTTGTACGATAAATATTCATATTTCAAACTTACATACATTAGAGGGGTCTGGACAACTTTTTAATTGAATTCCGATTGGATTCGTCACATACACCTAGAATGCTTCAAAGGTGAGTAAAAGACAGGATCATTTTCATTTTTGGGTGAACTATCCCTTTAAAACGCTCTTGTGTGTAGAATTAATTTCTTTGCATCCACTGTTAATTGTGAAACATAACTAGCATTATAAAACGCATAGTTCCAGTCCTTGATTCTGATTGGTTGGGCTGTGTTTGAAGCTGTTGTAAAATATTCTACAAACATACACCTTTGTTTATGTCTGTGTGTTGCCCGGCAACCACTGCGCACCAATCACTAATTGCTAATTGGAGCACATCTCCAAGGGACTACACTGTTTGGCAGAAGAAGAATGTTTAATAATGCAGTTATTAGACAGATTTATTGGATTAAGTGGGACTGTGCATCTCTTAACAGTGATCGGCAGCAGCATCTCATCTAATACGTTCATCAGCTATTTTTGTTTTCTTTGCACACAAAAAGTATTCTCGTAGCTTCGTAAAAGTACAGTTGAACCCCTGATGTCACATGGATTATTTTAACGATCTCTGCTACATTATCCTTGCTGTCAGAGAGGGTCAGAGAGCTCTCAGGTTTAACAATCAATTTAATTTGATAATCAGATTCAGTCCGACTGCTTCTGAACTGTATTGTATTTTTTCTGGAAGCGTGGTGGTCTGTGAGTATTCTGAGTGGTTGTTATGAAGAAGTTGCCATGTTTTGTAAAAACGGAGGCTAAAAGAAAAAGAAAAGGCTTGTGAATAAAGTGTGGCATGAACATTAAAGTTACCTCAGTTGTCTTTAAATAAAAACACACCATCAAGTCAATCGCTGTTCTTTGTTAAATTAGTTGCATAAATATGTACACAAATCACTTGTTTACCAGTAGAGAGTTGTTATTTTTACATCTTTTTGGATGTTGTCATGGCAATTAAACATGTTTCTGGATTGCATTTTACTTTTCTTATTTTTCTCTCTGAGTGACTCATGTGTGCTGAACGCCAGCGTTGCTTTCTCCAATTACCACCAAACCAATCCCAAATATGAATAATGACTTTATGATACAATCTTCAGTGTCTATCAACAGTTTGTACTTTGTTTCCAAAGCAACCTAAGACAATAAAAAAAACATTTTCATTGATGAACTAAGATTCTTGGATGGCGTGATTTGATCACTGATTTGTGTTTTTTTGTAACTCATGAAAATTGAGAAAATATGGTGAAGACAGTAACCATTTATAGTCAAGAATTACCCACCCAGAATCTTCAAACAGGCCTTTTAATTACGATAACTTTGTTTATTATTATCAGAACAAAGACGACTGCCCTATGGATGCATGACAATCATTAAACTAGACTCTGTAAGAGTATTGGCAAAAATTCTGCAAAATTGCAGAATTCACAATGTTTGGGTCTTCTTTGGGATTGCTAGGGTGTGACTTCAAAAAGAGTGACAGAATTAAGCAGTTTTTAATACAACTTTTTACACCTAATAATAGGTTGTTGGGTGGTTACTGGGGTGTTACATAACATTCATAACTTTGAAACCAGTCAGAACACCCTGGCGACCACTCTGAAAACCCTAGCAACACCCCAGCAAGCACATATAAACGCTCTAGCAACTACCTACAAACAACACTGTCATCCACATCTCCTTGGCATCCTGGCAGAAAAACCTAGCAACCTACCTATAAATGCCATTGCGACCACTAGAACCCTATAAAATCTGTTTTATTTTTCTGTTTTAGTTATTCTCAAATTCAGTTTTTTGCATTTTCATTTTTCTAGATTCAGTTTGTTTTCCAATTAAATTTTTTCTAGATTGTTTTAATGATTAAATGAAACCCTTTAATTCGAAAAGCATGTCTAATTAACTGAAATCATTAGACTTTTTTTTTTTAAGTTAAGCAAACATTTAATTTCTGAGGCCCTATGAAATGCTTTTTTGTTCTTCTAAATTTATTTAGTACCACTACCAATACATTCAGTAATATTTCTGTCATAGTTTCTTCAGGTTAAACCAAACTATTATTTTGGTGGTTTGCTGTGAAGATGTTTAATGGGGTCATATGATGTTCAACAAGTCATAGCTTTTATAAAGAATATCTCTTTGGCTTTGAAACTTAAATCTTTGCAACTTCAGGGATTTTATCTATGCACCAAGAGCTTGTAACACTCCAAAGAGAAAGGAAAATTGCATATTTAAACAATATTTTTGTGGTTTAATATTCACAGACACTAGTCCATTTTGCGTTTTGATTTAAGTGTACAACCTACTTTTGATGTATCCATCAAAAATTTGATGAATTCCGTGGCATTCCGTGTTATACTGTAAATTCCGCTTTCATGACTGGATTCCACGATTCCAGTTTTTTCCACATTATAATTCATGGGGCCCTAAACCCCACACACCCACATCTCCTTAACACTGTGGTGACCTAGCATCTAGATACACCTTAGATACCACTCAGGAAAGCCTAGCAACTCCCTAGCAACCACTCAGAACACCATAGCAGCACCTCAATTAAGGTGAGCGTATTAAACATCATTCAAGCAGATTTGTTTTTATTTTCATTTACTACAGTGGTTTCTAGGGTGTTGCTTAGCAACCACTCAGTGATGTCATTGTACAGTCTATTGATGAAGTAGTTTGTGAAGACAAAGTCATAGTAACACTTCAATAATGTGTTCATCAATAGTTGACGCTATGCTGAAATGTTGACAAAACACCTAAAATGGAAAATCCAGCGGTTACATGATATAGCTATGAATATTTTAATAATAATATGTAGTCATGTAACCAATATAAAAGGAACTGTAATCGGATTATGCGCATTTTAAAATGTATTGAAATCTAATTACAAGTACTGAATCTTTGGAATCTTATTCTGTAATCCAGATTAGATCATTAACTACCCAGATCTGAGTATCTGTACAGTTTTGTAGCTTGTGTTAAGATATTCGGTAGGCGTATGGGAGATATTTAATTACACGAGAGTCCAATCGCACTTTCGTTTCATAGCGAACAGTCCTGTAATTGGAATTAGTGTGGATTTAAATCTACACAAAAGATCCCAAGACGTCAAGAGAGAAAACAGCCTCTGAATGGTCAGGACACCAAACAAGGCCTCGTGGTTTCAGAGAGTCGCAAGCTTTCATAAACATTCATAAGCTTCAATGGCACGGGAAATCATAATACAGTGAGCTGTCTGCGAGAGGGAGCGGTGTATTTGTGCTCGTCTGTGTGTGTGTGTGTGTGTGTCTTTATCCAAGGTGTTTCCTTACATGCATCTGAAAGACTCTAGACAGGCGTTGGCTACAGTATATAAACAAAGCCATCATGTATGTGTGATTCAACGCTCGCCGGATCCTATTGTGTTGATGATCTTAACCGTGTCCAAAAATGCTTCTTTTCTACTTTATCTGTTTAAATGCCAATACTGTCAAATATTTGAGAATTGGATAAACCAGATAATACAGTGATTTCATGCTTTATTGCTTACACATTGTTACACTGCAAGCTACTTATAATCAGATGTACAAGCTACAAACAAAATGTACAGACAAGTTTATTCACGTGTGAAGACTGGAATGATGCTGAAAATTCAGCTTTGCATCACACAAATAAAATGCATTTTAATGTATATTTAAAAAAGAAAAGAAAAGAGTATTAAAGTATTACAAATTTAAATTTATAAAATTCTAAAAAATAATAACAAATAAATAAATAGTAAAAATGAGAATAATAATTATTATTATACTATATAATAATATAAATATATATAAAAATAAAAGAAATATATATAAAAATAAAGATTGTATTATTTTATAAAACGATTGTGATAAATATTATAATATTATTGTTTACAGATACATATTCAAGATGTCTGCACAAATGATTTAATAATTTAATTAATTAATTAATTATTTAAGTGAACTGATGCATTTAAACAAACCACTTCAATTAAACGACTCATTAACTAATGTAAGTGAGAATGTAAAAGCTTTTGGAAACAAACTACTGAAAATAGTTAGTTGCAGTAATACTAGTTACTCCTAAACAGTGACAGACTGAGAGTGAATAATAAAAATTACATGTATTTTAATAATTGAAATATCGCTTGATACTGAAAATGTTTCACTGATCACTTTTGTATTTTCGTGGCCTCTGAATTAAGATAAAGATTTCAAAAGATTATATGTGGGCTTTGTTTAACAATAATTCAAAATAAAAATACATATGAAAAAATACTTCTATCTAAAAATACCAACTACAAATTGGGATGTGCCATAAACTCACTGTGAATTGATGTTAAATGTTTCACAAATGAAATGCGAATGAAAAATAGTCAGAAACTCACCGGAATAATTGCTCCGCAAACACCGACAGGCTCATGTTTGGTAAAACACACAAAGTTTTCATCTGTTGGGAGGAGGAAAGAAAGCAATGAGGAAGTCAAGAGGCACTAGACGTTATAACACACACTAAGCTCCCCTTTGATATACAATCATTGTTTCTTTGGGAAGCTCTTGGATGTGACCACTGAAAACCAAACATGAGAGACAAAGCATTGGGAAAAACACACAGCGGCGGTTTGAATAAGCCACACAAAGCTCCGGTCAGGAAGAGTGTATATGTTCTGCTGCTTTTTTCCCTCTGCTTTCACCGGAGACACATTGAAATGAGAGAGGACTGAGGTGTGTGAGAAGTCTGGGCAGCAGTTCAAACCCGCTGCTGATCTGCTCTTGGCTTGGATGCACACTTTTGTTCACCCTCAGCGCTCTCCTTCTCCCTTCGCTCTCTCTCCCAGGAGTCAGATATCCAGCCGGGGTAATGTAAGGTAGCAATGCTGTTTTATCACATCTCTTCGCACTTGAACCTTTCCGTTGGAAAATGCCACTAAGATTGGCCAATTTACCACTTCCTCGTTCCAACGTGTATCCAGTTAAAGACTCGAGTGGCCTCGGTACGATTGATTATTGAACACAGTCTACCTGAAAATCAACATTTACTTCAAGTCGTTACAAACCTCTTTGCTACTGCTGTCTCTGTGAAGTTTAAAATGATTAGAAATGATAATAAAATAAAGATTTTGAACAGCATTAGAGTGCTATTCATTTCTGCATTTGTTTAATTAAAAATACAGTAAAAACAGCAATATTGTGAAATATTTTTTAATTTCCAAATAACTGTTTTCTGTTGTAATACATATTAAAATGGAATTTATTCCTGTGATCAAAGATTAATTTTTAGCATCATTACTCCAGTCTTCAGAGTCACATGATCCTTCAGAAATCATTATAATATTCAGATTTTCTGCTCAAGAATGATTTTTATCAATGTTGAAACTGTTTTGAGTAAACTGATATTTTTAAGGTTTTGGCGGATTTTTTGATTAATATAAACATCCAATGAACAGCATTTATTTGAAATTTGTAATACGAAGTCTTTACTGTCACTTTTGATTAATTTAATAGGCCCTAACTGAGTAAAAGTATTCATTTTTTTAAAAAAAAGTCATTAATTAGTAATTAATTCATTGACCCCAAACTTTTGAACAGCAATTTCAGAATGCATTTTAACTTGATCTCAGTAAAAAAATACAAATAACGCCAAAATGTCAAATAAGTGACAGAATTTTGAATCATTTACATTTATTTTAACTGTGAGGAAGTAAACATAAAAATACATAGCACACACAAAACTGTTAATTGTTTATTTGCATTAGATTTCACTTCATATATAAATGTATGTATTGAATTCATATGTTTTAGTATTTATGCATAAACATTTGGACTTTTTAGTGTTAGTGTGTGCGATATATTGTGATGCTTATAAGAAAAATACAAAATGATCAGAATTATTAAATCTGAAATTCCTCATCTATTTACAGCGGTCCCAATTAGTCAGGCTGCATTTTAGGCAGCAAAACAGGCAGCAAAGCAACCAAAGCAGGTTTGTGAACTTTATAGGATGTACTGAAAGTCATCCAATTAAAACTACAGCCCAACAACAAACATCCATGTGTGACATTTCATATAAGTGTGCATGGATAGGTGGGAGCCACGCCTGTTAATCTAGTGCAGCCGGCTTCTCCGAGCCCTGACCTTCTCGTGTTTCCCCACGCCGCAGTGTGTCGGGGTGATTACAGACTTGACGACTCCCTCACACAATGCTCATCTCTGGCTGGGATCAGCCAGCGGCCCTTTCTAACTGATTCGACAGCGCTGCTTATCAAAGGTTAAATTTACATGGCATCTAGAAGGGCTTTATTTCAGCAAAACTGTACAAAGCCTCGCCCTCAGACTTCTAGCAAGTTTCCAGCTGCAGGTAATGCATCTGTCTGCACAAATATAAAACATAATGCAATCTGACATGCTCAGAACCAAAAAACAGGACATATCTGAGGTCTAACATGCATTTATGTGGAGCCACGGCTCTGAAATGAAATCCAATCAAAGAAATGAATTTGCTTAGAACCCTACTGTATCATTTATGATACGCAAATTTCTATGGCCTCTAAATCATCAACATGACTGAGTTTCTACTATTTAGCAAGTAAAACAATTATATTTAAGCTCAACTTAAGCTCATGTTTCATACTTATTGCTGTGAAATCTTTAATAATCCTTATGTAGTAAACATAAGAATATTAATTTTATACTATCAGTAATATTTCAAGAATAACATTAACTGGACTGAAGCTATTTTTATTTTTTCAAATGCGAGAATTCCATTTTTAAGGATTTTTTTTTTTTTTTTTTTATCTCTTAAATATCGTTGTATTGCACTGCTTTATACATTTTGAAACAATGCATTCAAATTAGTGCTGGACAACCATTAATCACATACAAAACCAGGCACGTGCAGAGGGGGGGGCGGAGGGTGCTTGAGCACCCGCCCCTTTCCTCCAGGATGCCTCAAGTGCCCTTTT
>JAUMHE010000053.1:6315629-6331925 GCA_032359235.1 Enteromius mattozi | reverse complement strand
GGTTTTTGTATTAGTGATGTTATGTGTGTTTATGTTCAAGTTAGTTTGGGTGGGTTTGGTTCATTTGCAGCCCTTTTATATAAAAGTGTTACTGTTACCTTCATGGAAAGAGACATGTAGGGGAGTCACTTGTTGATGTTGCCGGTCGAATGAGAAGCATAACACTTTATATTCATAATGATCATGAGATGAAATTATTCAGCCTAGTTCGCTGCCCGTTTTTAAAACTTTGAGCACCCGCCCCTTTAAACGTCTCTGCACGGCCCTGTACAAAACAAACGTTTTTGTGAACATGGATGCGGTTAATCGCAGTTAATCATTGCCCAGCACTAATTTAAATATCATATTACTAAGACATATTATTGGGAAATATATTGAAAGTTGTATGCAAATTATGACCTCCATATTCTTACTATATTATACTATATGAGCCATAAAAGCTTGGTGAATCCAATATGATACGCAAAAAAAAACATATTATATTGATTGTCCAAATGTCCAATCAAAATAATAATGTTGACCTATTATTTCATATATCAGGCTTAACAAGCTTAATTTGACCAAATGTCAGATATACATGGAAAAGACATCTTTATCTGGTCACGATCCAAAGCAACACCCACCTGGTGATCCACCTCTGGCTGCGGGTGGAAATGTCAAATTGGCTAGATTGGTCTTATAATTGGCACGTTGACCATCGGGGTTAATCCGCCCAATGCGACGAACCGTAAACGACACATTTTTCCAAATAAACACTTAAGTTGGGCAGTAGGCGGTTGACGTATACTAATTGGCAGGCGTTATCAATAGGGAAATTCAAAGCGGCTTCAGTCACGCACTGTTTTCCAGCCCTCAAAAGAGCGAGATATTCAATCTGGCCGCTGATTCCCTGAACTCCGGCTCATCCGCGGCACCAGCGGTCGCACCTCAGCGATTAGGATCAGAGCCTCTTCCTTTTCCTTTGTGTGCCAGAGCTTTCGTCTTTTAACGCTTTATTTGAATCTAATCAGGGGGAAAGGAGGGAAGCATGTTTTGTCTATTGAGTATCCTGGAGTGGCAGGAATGCTGGGGGAAAAGGAAGAATTAGAGGGGGATGATATACCACCCAGGGCTGAAGGGAACCCATCAACCCTCTCATGCTCATTAACTCATCTCTAGTGTGAAGAGGAAGAGGACTTTTGGGAAACACTGGCTTGTTTGGATGTGTTTATTAGGTTCACAGCCGAGCTGAATTGAGAGGGACTTTTAAATTGGAAATTCGGAATTCAGTTGAACACAGGAAGCAGAATTCTGACATTCAAATTAAAAAGTGAAGATAGCAATTTGATAATTTATGACTGTTTCCAGAAAGGATTCCAATCCAAAATCTGCAAATTACTTAAATTTAAAATGAAAAAATTAAACACTTTACTATTAAATGCTCAAATTAGTTTCCACAAAATAAAAAAAAATAAAAATATATAAAATAATAATACAAGTATTTCTTAAGCAGCAAATCAGCATATTAGAATGATTTCTGAAGGATCATGTGACACTGAAGACTGGAGTAATGATGCTGAAAATTCAGCTTTGATCACAGGAATAAATATTTTACAGTATTTTACAATTTATGGAAATAAAAAGCAGGTATTTTAAATAACAATATAATAACACTGGATTTTTTTAAATGCCAGAAAACTGTATTTCATTTATACATATTCTGTAATATTTAACTGCATTTACAAGCGCAAAACCACTTAATTTCCCAAAATGTTCTAATTTAGCCCCATTTTCAAAATAAAATTCCAATTTTACATCCTTCTGGTGCATCACCAATTTAATTCAAATTCACTCTTCATTATTTGAAATGAAGCTAATTCTTAAATTGAGGATTGCTGAGCTCTGGTTCAATCACAGCACTAAATGAATCCTGAACACACAAGTGACAAAGTGTTCCATTCAACTGGCTTTGATACTTACCGACCGGCATGGTTTTCCCATGAATCTTGTCCGTCCAGCCGGCGTAATATCTCAAGGTCTTAATACTGCCATCCAGATCGACAAAGAACGCATGCAGGAAGGGTTTGCCAGTGTCCATTGACTCTAGAGTCTAAAAACAAGAAAGCATTCGGTTCAACCTCTTCAAACCCATTCTGAGAGCATAAAAGCATGAAGTTATGATTTTATTAGCAATCTGTTTCAAATAGGCATTTTTATTGGGCATTTTCAAAAAGCATGCTCATTTCGAGAGCTACAAATTTGATACAAAACAACTTATTTATGCACGTCAGAGGATGCCAAGATTTTAATGCGCATGGGGAGTTAGCAGGGCCAGAAATTAAACAATAACGCAAATAATAAATTCTGCTGCCCTCCAACGATAAAAACAATGTCAACATGAGGAAAAAAAGTCATTGGCAGAGTTTACACTCAGGAGAGCTGAAATATGGGACGGTGCCCATCAGCGCTGGAATGGTTTGATTACTACGCACAAAACAATGTTATGTTCAAGATTACTTAAAATACCATTACAGTACTAAGGCATGATCAATCTGACATCTCAAGCTACTGACAGCCTCCCAAAATTAATCATACCAGATTGCCGGGTGTGTTTCGCATTTCTATACTCAAATCTATTTGCGTGGGAAACATCCAAAACTGCATGAGTATAATTGTGAAATACTCATGTGTTACATTTGATCCATCCCTTTTATTCAATGCACGACTGTAAAAGGCACAGTAAACGGCTTAATAACAACAAGGCAGTGCAGTATAAGACAGAGATCGCTTTAACCTCTCTATCTCCAAATCTGTTCTTTATTTCCCTGCACAGCGCTCTGAGTTATTGAAATTATACTCCAGAATCGCAGGACATGTTTGCAATTAGCAATCACATGCGATCTAAAAACATTACTTCACTCACATCTGTAAAATTTCATTCACAAATGCGGTAACTAATATGATCTGGCAGTAGAACAGGATGAAAACCAACTCAAGCAACGCTTTAATTATGTAAAACCGAAGCATTGTGATACTGTACTGAGAAACAAACAACAATGTGACCAAAGAAAATGACACATTTAGATTTAACGTTTACTAGAAAACTTGCTTACAGTTGAAAAATTAATTTGCTTTCTCAAAAGCATCTAAATCCTAAACTATAATTATGTTTTTGATGTTTTAATTGACAAGACTTGAAAATCAGACCACCGTGTCAATGCTCACACCTGCAGTAGTGTTTGACGAACGCATTCAGACAGGCGTGACAGCTTATCGACACTGTGACTAAAAACAGACCGCAGCCATTGTAATGAAGCAGCAAGTGTGCAGTTTAATGTGCTAATTTTACGATCTGCAACTATTTCAGTTGGACAGAAATTTCATTCTGATTGAGCTCAATTGGTGAATATGTTCTGACTGAAGTTTTTCTCTTAAATTTAACAGAGATCAAAAGCAATTTGACGCCATTTTTAATAAGGGTTGCTGATATGATCAACTGTAGAGGTAAATCCTGTTATAAAGACACTTTGTTATACTTGTATTGTTTAAAACGGAGTATGATTACTTGTTTTGCATAAACATGAATGTAAATCCTAATTTAGTGTTCAGGCTAGTTGTAAATAATGTTTTTGTGTATTATAGTCAAATTATTTTTACTGTTCACGTTAACACACATAAGTGCCAATATGCACAAACAGCATGCAGTGTGCGAGTCTTCCGATTAATTTTCCTTTTTCACACTTATGTGTTTTTGGCTTCCGGATTGGTGCTTGTAGGGTAAAAGTTTTTCCGGTGACAACAGCGTCCATACTTAACAAGAATAATTTAAAGAATCAAAGGTTTATTTTTTACAAATTAGATGCTATGGACGTGCTTGAACTACTAGCGCTTTACTCTACAAAGCGCAAACATTTCACAACTAACTTTTTGTATGAGTTTCGGGTCATCACAAATCATAGACTGTTAGATCTAATCCCAAATAATAGATTCGAAATGGTGTCACTTGTAATTCAGTTTTGAGTTTTGCCATTCTGTTCATTTGGCGCTGACTATGAATTATGACTTTTTTTAATCTTCCTCTTCTTCTTAATTATTTGGTGGCGTAATTATAGCTTAAATGTACATTGCATCAAAGACAACTAGGTGTGCTATGTATTATCTGGACGAGTCAGCGGTCTGAATGGCCACAAGTAAAATGTTATTTCTTTGTAAATTATATAACAACAACTTGGAAAAGTAATTCTAGATAAATAAAAACAGAAAATAGTGTTATCGATAGGTAAAAAACTGATTATGGCGTGCATACAATACGGAGTTTTTGCGTGCATATGATACGAAATGTATTTGCATGCATATGATACTCAGCATTCGCGTACATATGATAGGTATCTACCCAAATGCATTGCATACTATATCATATTATCAACAGTAGGCTAAGCAAACTCGAAACAAGCTCGTGCTACTGATACGCACTTTTATCACATCGGGTTTGATCGGAGGATATTGTGTACCCTCCTGCTTTGTTGCAATTTGATGAGTTTTGTGGTATTTATAACGAATGTTTTTGCACTCCGAGTGGTTTCAGTTTACTATGTTGCAGGCTCATTCATTGACAATTAACAATTGATAATAAATAATATTGATGAAAATAAATAATAGGCTATAATGATATTGGGCTGTTTTGGACTTGCGTTTTGAAGCTGTGGTTGCTTATTTATCTAGCGAGAGCTGGCAACATGTACTGCTATCGCACATTCAAGTTAAAAATGGCCTCGCGTTACAAACAAGGCGGATGCAAAGAAGCTAGCAAATGAGTAGCGACGCGAATATGGCGTAGAAGTCTCAGTCGCGTCGATCTAATTAATCGCTGAAGGCAGACTCACCGCGAGCACAGCGCGCTCTCGCTCCAGCAGATCCGCGAGTCTGTGCAGTAACCGGCCGCGGCTCGACGCGTCCATCCGCCGCCACTCTGAGCCTCTCCGGCCGGCCGCTCGGGCAGCTCTCACCGCCTCATCCACATCAGCCTGAACAATCACACCAACACTTTAGACTACATTCACCACAACCACAACCACATCACAGGTGAAGCGATTCAACTATCTGAAAGTGAAATTGCAGATGACTTGCAAAGTATGTTACCTGATTAAATCTTGTAGGCTATCAGCTGCCAAATCATTATAGAATTAAATAACCATGTTAATATTCTTTCCTGACAGATTTTCAAATCATCTTAGGCTATATGTATAATAGCTGAACTGATTATAGCAACACTGTTAACTGTATATTAGCCAAAATAATACAACAATTGCAGTAAATAAACTACAAAAATCAGTCTCATATAGTTTAACTGACAAAAGTGCAGTCTACTTAAACCTAATTTCTTCTATTCCAAACCACAAGTATATAAAATAATTGCAATTACATAAATAATAAGCATTCTCTTAAATCAGTCTCATGTGCATATTAATAATTCAAAATGCAAATAATCTACTTTGTCTCATACATTTAGGCCTACATGAAAACTTCCAATACATAAATGCAT
Organism: Enteromius mattozi; assembly: GCA_032359235.1. Lineage (NCBI taxonomy): Eukaryota > Metazoa > Chordata > Actinopteri > Cypriniformes > Cyprinidae > Enteromius > Enteromius mattozi. Next base: position 6,326,404 of record JAUMHE010000053.1, on the reverse strand, counting down.
GGCAGATATACATGCATCCCAATTCACTGTACACGAGTCATCATTTTTAATTAGACATCTAATGAGTGAAATTCATCGTACTTTATCTGCCTCCTCGACGTCGCAGATTTTGACACCTGTTGCAGGGTTGATCGTAGGAAACTTCTTTCCTTTGATTGACGAGTGCCATTCATTATTGATAAAAATCTGCAACAAATAGGGCTACAGTTAGACTAGAGTGAATCTGGTTTCCCATTCCAGTTAAAACTTGTCTACTAAAATAAATAAAAAATAAAAAATATAAATATCTTCTTTAACTCATATATGAATTTATTTAGCCCACAAATATGATGTAAAATGGTTAATAAATGTAAATATCTAGTTCATTAACATAAAAAATATTGTGTATGTATCCCTCATTTAAAAACCCTTTAACCATATGAACCCTTTTATTAAAAACACTTCTTAATGTACAGTTCTCAAAATAAAATGTTTAAATCAGTGCATTAGTTTTGGCTTTTTAACACACCAGTAGGCCTATGAAAACTGAAAAGCTTTATTTTTAATAGTAACATTATAAATTTTCATACTAATGTCATTGAAAAAGACTAAATGACTCATCCGACTAAAACTTCTCTCGCTCTAGTATTTGTTTGCAATTTAAGGCAAGCTCTTACCTTAGTGTGTTTAATCTCAGGGATTTTCACAGGCTGGGGCAGGGGCAGAGGCGGAGGGGATGTGTTTTGTGCGAGCCCGTTCTCTATAGTCCCGTTCTGTGCCATTGCAGCTCAGTCTCAGTGAAGTGCATCAGAGATGAAGATCACAGATCACTGTTCACTCCAATCCAGCAGACTTTATAAGAACTTTTAAAGATCCTCCCCCATTCCAGCAAGCGTGCACTCCGCCTACCACAGTCTCCGTCCCACCTGCCAGTGAATCAGCCTTTCAAACACAAAACATGCTGCTTTCCAGATACCACTTTCCGTGATGAAGTTTGAGGAGATCAAACATGGAAAAAGGCTGCGGTTGGGGAACGTTTAAGCCTGGTTCCACCCGCTCGCCTCTGAAACCCAACACGATTGGCTGTGTCTTTATGGCAGGCACTGGAGGTAATGAGTGTGAATTAATTGTCCGGCAATATTTACATGGCTTTGATCTGCTGGTGGAGCGATGGATTCGAAGCGACGGCAGGCCTGGCATCCGATGGGCCAAGGTGTGATGCGTTCTGATGTTCATCACCAAGTTGGTTTTTGCACCTGGGCCTGGTGAAGTTGAGTGGAGTTGAATACGTGCAAACAAATGCTTTTGTTCAGCGGGACAAAGACTTTCCCAGCTTCGAGCTCATACTCGGACACTGTTGCCATTGTTTCCCCTCCATTGCTTCTTGTCACTCTTCTTGTCAAAGTTTAATTAGGACAACGAGCTCTCGCAGGCCCATTTCTCACTTCAGCAGGTTTCTAAACACTTCCTAATGAGGGCAAGGCTCAGAGAAATTGGGCGTTCGGGAAGGAGCGCACTGCGAAGGGGAAGTTGCATTGGAAAAACATGCACCAAAAAACCTGAAACAGGCACAAACCGTGTTGTTAATCGCAAGGACAGAAAGTAGTGCAACCTTTTCTTCATGCACAAATGATTTCAAGCATTTCAAGTGTGATGCAGGGCCAAATCGTGGGAAAGTGGAGGCAGGTGCCCTCGTCCTCCAAGCTTGGGTGCTCCGGTTAATTGGCGTTCCACACCTTCTAAATGAAGGTCAAGTCTCTTCCCCTCTTCGGGCTTCAGCACCGTTTAGCAACATTACCCGGCTAATTGCAATGACTGCATCCTCAAAGAAAGCACATGACTCTGCAGACACTTCCCAAAACACATCTCAATAGAAACGCTTCGGCACTGATGAACCAAAGCGACACACAGAGAACATAGAGATTTAGCTACAGAGAACAGGTGCTCCAGCTCGAGAAAATAGAATTTTTATCTCGGAATTATTCTTGCAATTGTTTATATCCCAAAAATCTTTACTTCTTCTCAGAGAATAGAACACATAGACTTGCGATTATGAATTCTCATTTTGGGGGGAAAAAATCAGCTCACAATTCTTTTCTTTTACAATTGTGAGTTTATATCTCACAGTTCGGAGAAAGAAGTTTATAACTAGCAGATCTGTCTTCGTTACTCGCAACTGCAAGTTTACAGTATCTCACAAATCTGAGAGAATCTGTTTATATCTTATGAATCCGACTTTATAACACACATTTGCAAGTTAATCTAAAAATTCGGAGAAATATATATCGCAAATCTGACTTTGTAACTATTGAGTTTTTTTTTTTTATCATGGCACTTTTTTCACTTTGACAGTTCTGTTTTTTTATGGGCATAAAATCGCTTTTGTAAATTACTTTTGATGCCGACATTTGACCCGTATATTAAAATGTAATTTAAATGTAAATATATAACTTATTAACTTGGTTTGGTCCACAAATATGAATAGCAAATAAGTAATTATTTAATAAATGTAAATGTCTATCGACTTAACCTGCCAAAAAATATGAATGTGAATTATTTAAAAAAAAACTAATTAATATCTACTTCAAAAAAATTGCCCACAGATATGATTAAAAAATAAATGTGAATATAAAGTCCATTAATTTAATTTATGTAAATGTTGATTAATAAATGCAAATGGATAGTTCATTATCATGCCCACAAATATGAATAACAAACAAGTAATAATTATTGAATCAATACAACTATATAGTTCATTACTTTGCCCACAGATATGAATAAAATATGGTAAAGTTTTTTAATAAATGTAAATAACTAATTTGCTAGTTCACAGATATTAATAAAAAATATTAATACTTTGTATTAAAAGAAATAAAATGAACTATTAAAAAAAAATTGGCTTTTATAAATAAATAAATAAAGTCATCAATGCTCAGTTTGAATTTCCTCCTCAGTTGAATCTCTCCAGTGGCATTCATTGAGCTGATGGGATATCAGTGCTGCTAAATGAAGGCCAGCGTCTCGTGAGTGCAGTGGCTTTGGGCCATGAGCTCGATACGGACTGACCATGGACCAGTCATCCTAAGATAACTCCCTCCAGGTGTTCAAAGGCCCAGACAAAGAGCCTTTTCATTTGCCTTTATGAGAATGAAGAGGGCTCAGGCTTGTTGCAAAATATACCGGATAAAAGCGAAGCAAACACAGGCAGATATGGTAATATTCTGCCACAGCGCCTGGGACCAGGTCCCGATAAGGTCCAGCTTTGTTTTTGAGAGATAAAAACCAGCCAATTAGTCCAGTGAAGCGTGAATAAGGCAGATTCAAGCTAGTCGAAAAAGGGTGGGACGATTTAACGATGGGTTGTCTTTTCATACAACTATATTAGAAAAAAACTATATTTTTTACTTCTCCAAAAAGCATGTTAAGAATAGCACGTCACTGACTCTTGGATATTACACATATACACAATGGAAAAAAAGATTCAAAATAAGCTCAACATGCAATAAAATGTATGTTTCATCCACGAGATGACAAGGTCGTGGTCAGGAGGCTCTGACCAATCAGCTCTTCGCTGTTTTGAACAACACAAAAACTCGCCATTAGTCACCAAGGAACAACGCGAGTCTTTCAGCATTCAGTCATCGAGTGTATTTGTGTTATAGCTGTTGCTACTGAGCTGTTGTTCAAACGCCACTGCTCTGTTTCCACACGTCAGATTATTATGTACTATGCATACAATTATATTATTTGCCAGACCACTTTGAATGTGATACAGCCATAAAATACGCATGAGACTATTAAAAATATCACTTACTCAGGGTCATTTAGGCCTGATTATAAACAAACCAAGTTTCACATTTCTTTTGTCGTAACATTTTAGCAAAGTAATGAGGTAGGGTTTTTTTGACTGGGTGTCTATAGAAACATGTTTGCACTGAGTGTTTATATGAAAATGTTCACAGAAGAAAGAAAGGAGTTGAAACAAAAAGTGAAAATTCATCATTTTTTTACTCGCCTGTGCTTATTTCATTTTGTGTTTCTCACAAAAAAAGAAAGAAAAGAAGCAATATGAGTTTGGAACAGCATGAGAGTGAGAAAATTATGACCATTTTAAAGGAATAGTTTTTTTTAATTTTTTTTTTAAGGAAAAGTTTCTGAAAATGTACTCACCCTCAGGATATCCAAGATGTAGATGAGTTTGTTTCTTCATCAGAACAGGTCTGGAGAAATGTAGCATTTCATCACTTCATCACCAGTAGATGCTCTGCAGTGAATGGGTGCCGTCAGAATGAGAGTCCAAACAGCTGATAAAAACATCACAATAATCCACAGCACTCCAGTCCATTAATATATATTATACTATTATTGGAGTGCAAGAAAATACAATTTTACAGTTGTTTCCTTCGATGCCATTTAGTTGCAATTATTTGATAAATTTACTAGCAATTTCTGAGGAAAAGTTGTTTCTACAGCTACAGAATTTTTTTTTTTTTTTTTTTTTTTAAGCACCATTATTTTTACGAATGTAATTTCAGGACTGAGGATCTGCTCCCAGGCTTTGACCTGTGCCTGCTGTCACGTCTGCTCTTTGAAGTCGACTCAGACTCTCTTCACCTCTCCTCTCTTCTCCTGCAGCAGGTTTGCTCCATCGCTGCTCGAGTGAGAGAGCGCTTTGTGTTTAAGATCAGAGCAATTTGCAAGCTTATTGAGGAAAACTGTCCCACAAAAGAACCTTAGATATAGCGTCTGTCATCGCTGTTTTCTCCAGTTGGGGCTCGCGTTTCATACTTGATGAAATTACCTGGTTGTGGACAGTTTTGTGAAATTGCAGCATTAGCTTCTCTTTCACTTTTTTTTCTTTTCTCTACTGCAATGCGGCAGCAGAAGAGATTATGACAAAATGGAACAATTAATTGCTATTGTAATAGTTTTTTCAATAAGATGTTTTTGTAAAGTCTTCTGTGCTCGCTAAGGCTGCTTCCATGTGATCATACAGTAAAAACATAATTTTTTATTACTTTGAAATAAACTTTATTTATTATATATATTATTTATTATTTTATTTTTGACTACCTTTTTATTTTTTTGATGCAAAGCTGAATTTTCAACAGCCATAACTCAAGTCTTACAGATATTCTCCAATTCATGTTTATTTTGCAATTTTCAATTTTCTCTTGAATTATTCTGATAATATACTTTGTTTATAAAAAAAAAAAAATCATTTCTCAAGGCCAAATTACAAGAACACATTCCCAGATTTCCTGGCACCCAAAGTAGCAGCTTTGTTCAGGCAAAGATAACAAGGTCAGTAAAGTCAAGAGACATGGCAACCAAACGACAGCATAACAATCATAATGAATTTAACAATTCTGCTTATGAATCTAATTCCTGAACTATGAAGTATAATTGGTCTTACTGTAACTAACCAATGTTTTTATAATTAACTTAAAAACAAACAAATAATGTTATGTGAAATAAAACTGAAATTAAAATATAAAATAATTAGTAAAATATATTTGTACTGTGTATATATACACACATACAGTATATAATTTGAAAATATTTACATTACACATTTATATATATATATTCATATTCTTATATTTTATATTATATATAAATATGAATATTTTTTTCTTTTTTTTTTCCTTAAGTATATACATGTATGTATTTGTATTTATACATACACAATAAATATACACAGTAAATACATATTATGTAAACAAAAACATTTATTATGGATTTGATTAATCACGATTACAGCATTAAAATATTATATAAAATATTGTATTTTATTTTTTAAATTAAATTAAAATGACAAAAATCCCAAACAGTAGGTTGAAAACTATAAAACAAATGTCAATTGAAATAAAAAATGATAAAAAAAATTATTAAAAAATAAAAATAAAAGCAAATAGAAAATTATTCAGTTAAATAATTAACATTCTAATCCTAAAATTTTAATATAACATTTTTAAACAACATACTAATTGAACTGAACTACTAAAAATGACAAAAGAGCATTTACACTGACATTAAAACGGAACTGAAAATATAAAGATAAAAGTTGGTTTCAAATATTAATAATAATATAACAGTGTGCAAATACTACTAAAATAACAATGACTTGACTCTAGAGGTCAAGAGGTCAAGCTCATTGGCTTTGTTTCCTTTTTGACAGATTCTGCTAGTATTCCTCATTTAAATCTTGGTAAAAGTCAGGATTTAGTCGTCATGCTAATCAAAAGCCATGGTCATTTCAGTCAGATTTGTGGTTTGCTGCTAAAGCGAGGTCATCGTAGCGATGGCTGCTGCGCTGAAACGTGGCCCGCTAGATAATGTGTCGTGGGGGAGCCGGGTAACTGACTACATGCAGGGCTCCTTGTCAAACGTAGACGATTGAATGACCGAACACTGTTTACATCTCACTTTTGGCCTCGCAAAGGGTTTCTCGGCCACGACGTCAATGTTAGCTATTGTTCTGCGACTGAAGCGTGTGAATGCATTTGCGGCGACGAGGACTTCAATTATTCCCCCAAGCGAAAGGAACAGGCATCTGACAGATGAAACTGCTTATTAAAGAGTAGGAAACAAACACTGAAAGAGCTGCGGTTATGGCTCATGAAACACAAGCTCGGTTTGGGGTTTTTTAATAAGACACGCAGGCGATTCGCTCTGTGCTCGAGCTACAGTACATCATCTCCACAGGTCATATGACAGTTTCAGACCACAGCTTTCCATTTATGCTTTTAATAAAAGAGATACAGTATCAACATGTTTGAGCTAGCATCATGCTGCAGGTCACTGAAGAAGCATCATTATGTAATCATGTGAATTAATCAACACTTGTTTTACATATTAATGATAATAGGTGCATACATGAATTTATGAACTTATTATGAATTTTTATTTATCAGTACTGGTTTTGTGTTCATGTACTTCAGTTTTGGAGTAAATTCTGAATTATATATTGACAAAAAATGCTTTTTCCACTCAAAAACAAAATTACAGCTCACAATTTACAAAATAAGACAGCTCAAATATTTTGCTAATAATATAAAATAATTAGTGCTGTCAAATCGAAAATAAAAGTTTTTGTTTACGTAATATATGTGTGTACTGTATATATTTATTATGTATATATAAATACATTCACATGTATATACATGTATATATTTAAGAAAAATATGCTAAGCTTATATATTAAATATATAAGATAGATATTTATTAAATTTATTTATGATTTATAATTTAATATTAATTATATGATTATAAATGTATACATGTAGAATATATGCTGTATGTGTGTGTCCTTACATATGTACACACACATATATTATATAAACAAAAACTGTAATTTTGGATATGATTAACAGCTAAAAATAATAAAAGAAATAATAGATGAAAGTAACAAAACACAATTTTACCAGAAAGAAAATATGAAAGTATTTATAAGCTTTTATCAAATTGATAAAAAAATCTTCAAAAAATGGGTCCCATTCACTTCTCAATTTTTTTTCACTATTTTTGCTTGTGTTTATACAAATGCTGTTGAACTAAGTTTAAAAGTATTGTCCCCTGATAGTAATAACCTCCAAATGCATTGAGTCAATAATAAGTCAATTGTACCATTGTTTTAGATTCAAAGTCATTTGCAATGCTTCATGGGCTCATAGGATGTTCATTGCTTCATTAAAGCTTTTTGAAAGCTCTAAATGATTTTGTAATGTCACGATTGAGCGATTGGTGCAAGATTTCACAAAAAGCCTGTAGAGAAAACGATTGGGAAAATATTTCTGGAATCAAGGGCGATGAAAATGACGAAACACTTCGTTTGCGTTTTTATCTGAACCAGTTGTTCCTCTGCTGCTCTCCAACAGAAAACCCACCGGACCTCTTTTGGACAGCCTTTTTTTCTGAACGTGTGGGAAACCCAAAGCAGCTCTTCATTGAGAACGCAGTGTTGAGCTGGAGCTCTCTGCATGAGCGCCTAACCCAGCTCGCTGCTTTCTGGATCTCCAGCATTTTATTGAATACTGATCAAATTATGGTGTCACTTGATATTTTTTCAGCACGTCCAGCGGGACAAAACAAAACGGTGTTCAACAAGGGGTTTGGCATAAGCGCAAAGGCACGTCAGCTCATGGGAAACCTTCACCGGGGCTCAAAGTGGGACACGTTCCAATGGGAAATCATGATCATTTGCAAAGCAAATGCTTTTAATGTCTGGCACATAAGTGACAGAGTCAGGTTTAAGAATGGAAGCCCTTAAACTGAAACACATGCGCTGAGGAGCACGTTAACCTTGAGGAGCTAAACGCTAAACGAGAGGCCTGCAAGTTCTGACATAAACCATTACACCCACGGCTGTCAGGTTCCTTTCTGCTCTCTCTGCCTGTTCAAACCAACAGATAAACTGCTTCTAATCTCAGCCGCAAGCTGATCGCTTATGGAGGCACTGCGTCATTGTTGGACAATTAGCTATTGGCATTTGGAAACTGCAGTCGGCATGGCAAATCTGCATGTTTTTGGATTTTGGTTTAGACTGAACATTCTATACGAATGCATAAAATGAAGCTGATTAAAAATATAATACAAATAAAATACTTTTTTTAATAAAAAAAATATAATTTGACTATTTTGAATTTAATTTATTACCCGATATGCTGATTAATCAATCAAATGTCAGGATTTCCCCACAAAAGCCCCCCAAAATGACTTTATATTACTGTCAGAAGATAAAAAAAATCTGTAAAGATGATTAAAAATAAAAGTTTCTTATGAAAAAATAAGTCATAATAATTTTATTTAAAATTGATTGATTACACAATATGCTGACTAATTAATTCAAATGAATCAACATCTTCCCTCAAAAACCACCAAAAAAAGACAAACTGTATTAAAATATTAAATAATTTGACTTAAAATGACTTAATCAACTTAATAACATTATATACTGAATAATCAAAATGCATTTAGCATACGTTTGTTAGTGATTTGCTAAAAAAATCTGATCAGTAGCCTATATACTTTTCTTTGGAATCAATCCCTTGGTCTTTTTATCATCTGATCTATATAAATGGACATTACACAGAGTGGCTTTAGAAGACAAAGTACTGTTTGTTTCATTTTTTCATATCACTGAAAACAAGTTATTGACTGACCTTGCACTCCACAGCGGTTCATTTTCCAGAAACTTGCCAGCGGTTCTTCAGGCTTGAATTGCTCTGCTGGGAGGACAGTTGAGTTGTCATGATTAATTGCATCATTTTTTATAACATTATTTTCTTTAGAATTAATCACTCTAAATTAACATACTCTACTGACAGCACTAAAATAAATACAAAATGTACAATCTCCAAATGCGTCATAAATACACATCCCCCATTCAAGAGAGAGGCTGCTTAGACCAGTCAAAATGGGTTAACTAGGGTAAAAAGTCTTCCAGTCCTGCCAAGGTAGTTATGCTGGTCTGTTTTTCTACCAGCTTATACCATTTGATCAGTATAAACATTGATTGGGAATCAGTCTCAAACAGCTAAGCTTCAGAAAGCACTGAATGGACATTATAAAAAGTGGTTTACATAATGATCAGATAATAATCCGATATCAGCGACACAATCACTAGCGGCATTATGCAAAACCAACAGCACTAGACTAGTTAGCATGAAAATGAGCACTAACAGTGTTGCCATGCATCTGTTCACAGACTCCTGTCGAAAGTCTGTATCATCACTTTATGAGTCACTCATACAAGCAGCGGGAGACGAACAATGTCAGAGGCAATAAAAGATAGCAGCGTCTGAGCGAATGATACTTAGCCAAGCGTTCACGTTTTCAATGGCATGCTGGATCATCAGTGCGACTCTGATTGGGGCTCTTCATTGTCATCTGTCCCACATATGCTCATACTTTATATGTAATGCCTGATTTTTTTTCTAGATAACATGAGGCCTGCACTGCCTGCTAGCTTATATTTGACTGTGGGGTTTTCCACTGGATCAAAGAGTCTGTGCTATTAAAATGGGACAAAGGTCTTTAAATCAACCTTGCATTTTTCTCCTGAACCCAAAATTAAGAAAGCAAGATCATCCTACACAGAATTAAAAGGGAGTCTGGATTTCAAACAGACAACAATAAGCCTTACTGAAGCTCTAAATCTAGGCATAATATGTTGAAAACGCGAAATGGCAAATGTTCTTGCCTCGTCACATTCAGTTATGAACTACATGAATCACGTACATGATTCATCCAATATATTTTCAAGTCAAAACAGCAAAATTTGACAAAAAGTCAAGTAGTCTGCATCACAGAATATTCCCAGGTAAGAGGGAGTAATCTCAGAACTTTGGCTAATGTTCTGGGAAGGTTCTGTCAAAGTTATGAGCAAATGTTCTTCCAGTAACTTTAACAGAAAATTCTATCAATGGTTTCTCTGGTCTGTTGAATAAAATAGGTGAAAAAACTGCGTTTTAGAGTAGGTTTACAGTTGACAAAACCAAATAAAATCCAGTTTTAGATCAGGTTCAGCATGCTCACAAAGCTTGATATAAACGGTCTCTTGTCAACTCAGGGTTGATCCAGATTTTGTAATTAACTCTAGACTGCGTGCTTTTGTAATTTTGTCTCTAAAATTTTACAATTCACTCTAAACTGCTTCAATTTAAAGCGAGCGATATGGGGGAATGGCTTAATTGCATGAGTTTTAACTCTCAAAAGGTGAATTACACCTGTTGAGGGAGAGATGACATGAAGACTCTTATCACTGCAACTTCGAAATCAGAGCACAGTTAAAT
>JAUMHE010000053.1:6301757-6315529 GCA_032359235.1 Enteromius mattozi | reverse complement strand
TTATTTTAATCATTTTATAATTTAATAATTAAATAATTATTATTTCAATATAACAATATTTAATCATTTGTCTTAGTGTGTGTCTATATATATATATATATATATATATATATATATATATATATGTATATATAAAATTCATTAAAAAAAAAGAAAATATTACATAGAATGTTCAAAAAATAAAATAATGAAATGAAAGTGTACATAAATCATTTCTATTTTATGTAAAATTGACATGAAATACAAATTACATTTTTCATATTTCAAGCCATATGCTTACTGTAAATTTGTACTTTGTTTTTTTCATATTGTAAAAGGACATGAAATGTGATGGTTCATATGATGATTTTTTTTTTTTTTTTTTTGTTTATTTATATATTAATTCTTAATGTCAACATTTTTTTTTTCCTGTAAAATAATTCCATGACTCATTTTTTTAATGCTTCTTGTTTTATTTATCGCAACATTCCATGGCATTTAAAAAAAGCTTATTATATATTTTATAATAATTTATAATAATTTATTAATATTTGACTTAGGTCCCTGAGTTAGGTTTTTTTTTTTTTTTTTTTACGGCTCAAAAGGTGAATACTGTTAGTGTGCGTGTCTATAGTATATAAACTGCAGGTTTATTCCACTGACTGGGAAGGGGATTAGGCTCAACACCATCCTCATTAGCATTTAAATTACATCACCAGCTAATGAGAGCAAGTTAATTTCCATCAGTTTATATGCAAATATCCCGAATCAACAACCGTTCCTGTCGCCAACAGCTTTTCAGAAGGAAAGGCATCAGTACAGTAGACAACACAGATGTTGCTCATTTTAATGTCATGATTAGGCTTGTTCGATAATTAGACTCTCTTCACATTAAATGTTACTGAAGATCGTTTAATTAATTAAACTAATCAAGAATCCCAAAGGACAAAACCTTTAATTTTTTTCTAGCTCCTAAATATAAATAAACCTGATTAAATTACGTTATATTTACTAAATTGTCATAACATCATTTCCAGAGAAATATCAAGCAGCACATCTGTTTTCAACATTGACGATAATAATAATATTAAATGTTTCTAAAGCAGCAAATCAGCATATTAGAATGATTTCTGAAGGATCATGTGGGACTGAAAACTGGAGTAATGATGCTGAAAATGTGTCTTTAATCAAAGAAATAAATTACATTTTAAAATATATTACAATAGAAAATTGGATTTTAAATTATAATAACTTTTTTCATATTAATGTTTTTACTGTGTTTTTGAGCAAATAATTGCAGCCTTGATAAGCATTTTCCTCATCTTAAATCTAAAAAATGTTTTTACTGACCTCAATCAAAGAGGAGAGCACAAATAATTTAATAACTATATGATCAGTTAGGAAAGCAAAATAATTATCTATTGCTTAGCAGCTTAATTAGATAAGGGATAAAAAGAAAAAAAATTACTAAAAATAAATCATAAAACAGTGTATTGAGGGTGAAATGATTGACATTTAAGATGCAGAATTGTGTAATTCTCTATTGTGTCATGTTAATAATTAATCACATTGTTGAATCAATGCAGTTCATGATGAAATGCATTACTGGTTTTATATTCTCCTTGTTTTTGTTGCCTTTTCATGCACCGACTGTTGCTCTGTGTTTGCTCACCGCTTGATATCCAGTGTAAAATCTGTGTCCTGAAGTAAGGCTAGTTCAGATCAACTGCTATAAATAAGTAAAGGTGTCTCCTGAATTCAGTGTAATTAATGTGTGTGAGTACAGACGGCGTGGCCCTGACTCACAGCCTGTGCTTTGTCTTATCATGCTGAGTGAACCGCTGATCTCGCCCTCATAGTGCAGCTCTATCAGTTGCACAATGCAAACGAGGCGAGTCCTTAGGGCGCCGTTTTTGTGAGGCCATTGAATGCCTGTTAACTGCGGGAAGGTAAGGAGGAGGTGAGTAGGGAGGGGAGAAAACCAGCAATTGTCACTAAAGCTGGGTGTGACCATAAAGTATTTCAGACAAAGAGCGTTCCCGTGGGCCTCCAGCACAGTGCTGTCATGTTACGCACTTTCCCAGCGTCAGCAGCATGACATTACACATTCACCTGAACCGCTGACTGCAAGCAGAGGTAAGCGTGCGGCTTCACTTGACCTTGGGTGAAGTACACTGCCAGCGACTGACCTAGTGCAGTCCGGGTTTTAAACAAGATGGATGGAGACAATGAGAAGGACTTTTATCGGAAGATGTTTGGGAAGTTTCTCTAATGAAAAGTAGAGCTTGTGGAAACCTGCTTGTTTGAATTTTAAGACCGGATGGTACTGTTTATTCTAGTTTGTTGTTATTTTTTTATTGTTTTTTGGGTATTTTAAACTCCATTAGTAGATTAATGTCTCTTTGCTTTGGTGTGTTGGTTTTTCTGATTTTATAAAATTCTTTAGGTTTTGCAGTGCGACTTGATACCCTTTCTTTAGTCACTGGATTTTGAACCACAAATGTAGAAATTATGATGCACTTTTGTGAAAGATGTTTGGAAATGACTAAATGGCACATTTTAATTCCAGGTTGTTTTTTGGGCATTTTAAGGCACTTTGTTCATTCATTCATTCATTCATTCATTCATTGACAAGATGAATTTGGTTTATTGATTTTTCTAATCTTTTTAGGTTTGCAATGTGACTTGATGCTCATTCTGCAGTCACTGCCTTGAGTTTTAAAGAAGACAAATGAAGAAAATAAGGTGGACTTTTATTAAAGATGTTTGGATATTTACACTAATGAAGAGCACATGGAAACCTGCTTTTTTGAGTTTTAAGACTGAAATCTACTGCTATTTACAGTTGTTTTTTTTTAAATGTTTTTGAGCATTTTGAGAAGCTTCAGGGTTTGTTTCCTATCATAATTTATAAGTAGATTAATGCCTTTCTGCTTTGATTTGATTAAATTCCTTCTTCTAGCTGTTCATGAAATCTAATGAAAATGTAATTAGAAAATTCTTGAGCAGCTTTAATCGAGATGCTTTGGTTGTGTGAAAATGTAAGATCTAGGCTGCTCAAAGCAGAAGTAAATCTTTGCCACTTGAACTTTAGCTACTGCCAAACACCACTATGGTCTCTTTGAAAAGTTGAAATAAGTTGTTGTATTTGTTGAAATGTGTCTTAGAAATTTCAGCATTTAGTGCTAAAGGGTGAACATTTTCATGTGCTTAAGTTAATCAGTTCTTGAATTTGAACTATTCTGTTCAGCTATCCTAGTTTCTTGTTATCAGAAATGGTTAAGATAGTGGCTTTGTGATAGTGTGGCAGTGGGGTTGAAGGGACGGGTGATAATAACTCTGTATGATCTGTACACGTGGAGGCAGCTCTGTTTACTCAGCGTCTTGCTCAAACAGACTCTGAGCTCTTTGTTATACTCAGTTGATATGGTCTTCTGCTCGTTCTCTTAGTCATAATACAGTCACAGAGAAAGACTGTCATTGTGTGCTGCTCATATTGTCTGATCAAAGTCAAGATATAAGAAAGGGACAATTATAGTGAAAGGAATAAGCAGACACATTTAAAAGGTCAAAACAGTCATTAATTATGGTTAGCATTTAGTTATGAGTTCAAAAGTGTGGGAATGGCATGTTTAAAAAAAAGAAAAGAAAAAAAAGTATCTTCTACTAATCAAGGCTGCATTTATTTGACCAAAAATTCAGTGAAAACATTAAACTGGGAAAATGTATTACAATTTAAAATAACTGTTGTCTATGTTTAATATATTGTAAGATGTAATTTATTCTTGTGATCAAAGCCGAATTTTCAGCATCATTACTCCAGTCTTCAGTGTCACATGATCCAGAAATCATTCTAATATGTGATTATCAATGTGGAAAACAGGTGTGCTTTATTTAGGCCATTAATGTTAATTTTAAATGTTCAAAATGTTTAAATTATATATATTTTACATATAATACACACACACACATGTTGGGTTTACATGTTTTACGGGGACTCTCCATAGGTGTAATGGTGTTTATACTGTACAGACTGTATGTGGTATTGTCCTACACTGACCCTACACCTAAACCTACCCCTTACAGGAAACTACAGGCATTTTTAGATTTTCAAAAAACTTAATTCTGTGGGATTTATAAGCTTGTTTCCTCATGGGGACCTAACAAATGTCCCCACAAGGTCAAAGTTTACTGGTACTCCTATCTTTGTGGGGACAATTGGTCCCCATAAGGTGATAAATACCAGGTGCACACACACACACACACATATATATATATATACATACATACACACACAGCTATATATAATTATTATTATTCATTTATTTATTTATTTTTAATATGTAACAATTATTTTGACCAGTAATGTTCAGTTTAAACTTATTACAAAATTAACTGAGGTGTGGGGCAAGAGATGCATGAGAGTTGTAAAACCTGCTTGATATATTTCCTTTCACTTGGACAATTTTTTAAGTCATTTATCTGGAAAATATGCAAATAAGCATATTTACTGCACAGCTTAATATCTCAAAACCTGCTATCCAGGATGAATAAATAACCCAGTTTAGACAGTGTGAACTAACTTGAACTATTCAGTCTGTGACATACTTTCACTTGTGGTAAGCTCATTAATATTTCTCTCTATTAAGATTTTGTTTCCTTGTGTATCACTGCTCATATTTGGATGGCATTGAACCTGGGTGTGACGTACTGTTAATGTGTAATTGACTAAATGGATTTGAAGTCAACACAATGACATGTAGATTCACACCAGCTCTACTTGTATTCCCAGAGCAGGTGTCTCAGGTGTGTGTAGATACACAAGCTTATGGTTTTGCCTCAGGTCAGCATCGCCCCTATCAAACACTGTTTTTAATAGCAACAGAGCTGTTTTGCCAACACTCAGCAAATTTTGTAAATCCTTTAAGGCTCAGAAACTGATTATATACCATAACTACAGAATCTCAAGCATTTTAACACAGTCTATTTAACATATTATTGTTTGGTATTATTGAGACTGCACATTGCTGAAGGTTTAAATGTATGCAGGAGAGTACTGTAAAACATTAATGAAAGTAATGAGAATCTATTTTAGTTTTTGGCATAAATCCAAAGCGCTGAATAAGCCTAATTTTTTATCATGAATGCTTATACAGTCATGGCCAAAAATATCAGCACCCTTGGGCTTTGTTTTCCCTTCTATTTATATTTCTGTGAAACAGGAAGCCATGGTTGGATAATTTTGTGTTCATAATTACCCTGTAGTGCTCAAAATTGTAAACATGAATGGGTATATACTGTACTCATAAGAATTTGTACAGGTGCCAACGTGCATTAGAGAAAAAATATTTATTTCATAATGATATTTGCCCCCGAATTAAATTGTTTTATCCAAAGAAAGGTTAGATTTTTCGGAATTTTTAAAATAAAAGATCAAAAGGATTTACAATGCAGATTAATTTTTACAGCTGCCTTTGATCATATTTACCAAGGGTGTCGATACATTTGGCCATATGTCT
Organism: Enteromius mattozi; assembly: GCA_032359235.1. Taxonomy (NCBI): domain Eukaryota; kingdom Metazoa; phylum Chordata; class Actinopteri; order Cypriniformes; family Cyprinidae; genus Enteromius; species Enteromius mattozi. The sequence continues at coordinate 6,310,031 of JAUMHE010000053.1, read as the reverse complement.
ATGAGGATAAATCAGTGAATTTACTTCTGCATTTAAATGACTTGCAAATTATATTTACTTTTGCACTTGAAATATTTTAATTTCATGTTATGAGATGACTATATTATTTCATGATTATATATTGCCTTCTTTATTTGGTTAGCGAAGTTGTTTTGTAAATCTCTAATAAATATTTGAGTACCTTTTATTTAATTTCCATCTCTCTTTCTAAATAAGGTTAATTTTTTGTAAGGTTCAACAATGAAATATTTATGAGTTCCCTATACATTTTAATGCTGTTTTATGATGTCTGATACAGTGAAATGTTTATTATATTGTTGCATCAAAATGTCAATATACAACATTTTCTAACCCTCAGGCCATCCAAGATGTAGATGAGTTTGTTTCTTCATCATAATTTGATCAGATTTAGATAAATGTAGCGTTACATAACTTAAGATTACATAACAGAGGATCCTGGTGAACAAGGTGTGGAGTATTGCGATGTCTTTATCAGCTGTTAGGACTGTTATTCTGACAGCACCTATTCACTGCAGAGGATCAAGATTCAGTAATGTTTATTGTTGCTCTAGTCACAACGTTTGTAAAGGGGGTGTTGACATGAAACACTTATGGTTATATGGTTAAAGCATGACATATAAAATCTAGTGTTTATGCTTGTGTTCAGCAGATCAAGTTATGATGGGGACGCTCAGTGAGTGGTTGTGGTGGGACCGGTTGTGGCTGCCGGGGAACCTTACGTGGGCCGATCTTAAAGACGAGGAAGGGCTCGTCTATGCCAGAGCATCCCACCTCTACGTCACTGTGCCATATGCTTTAGTCTTCCTTGTAGTCAGATATGTGTTTGAAAGGTGAGTCGGTTGTGGTATTTCTGCGATTATGTTGCAGTAAGTGGAAATTTGATCAATCATTTGAGGGTAGATTTCAGAAGCCAGCGTGAGAACGAATTAATGATCTATTTTTGCAACAAATATGATGAGTATCTGAGAACTTTTCCAGTTACAAATATTTAAATACTTTTCAGTGAGTTTCCCCACAAAACTGAACATAATTTTGTAAAAATGCTTCAGAGATGATTTATACTTGGAACGTAATGTTAAGAATGACATATAATAAAAATGTTAACAATCTAAGTCTACTAAGGTCTGTCTTCTTAGGTTGATAGCGACACCGCTTGCAGCTTCGCTTGGCGTTACTGAGAAAACCAGATACAAAGTGGAGCACAATGCTGTTCTTGAGCATTATTTCATTACAAAATCAAAACATCCAGGACAGGTAATGTCTTCTCATCTCACTGAACAATATTACAGATCCATATTAGATTCAAAGTCGCCTTTGGCTCGATCACTGAATAAAATCACAGTTTTAGACATCAAGACAAGATTTTCTGTAAAGCTTCTTTGGAAATTTGAATTGAACTCAGTTCCATTTAGATCATATTTGTGACCCTGGACCACAAAACCAGTCATAAGCGTAATTCTTTTTTTTTTTTTTAAATTGAGATTTATGCATAATCTGACAGCTGAATAAATAAGCTTTCAATTAATGTATAGTTTATTAGGACAGGACAATATTTTACATTTATATTTACGGTAGCAATCATCATTGAACATGATCTTTACCTAATATCCTAATGATTTTTGGTATAAAAGAAAAATGGGTAATTTTGACCCTTACAAAGTACTGTTGGCTATTGCTACAAATATACCCCAACTATTTATGACTGGTTGTGTTGACCAAGGTCACATATTTTTTTATTTTTTTTTATATTATCCACCATACACAGTAAATTTAACTATATGTAAGATTTAGGTTTTATTGTTAAATACATTGTAAATAATATATTAGATAAAACCATCAACCCAGATTAAGTGCGTGAGGATAGTTAGCTAGTAAAGCATTTTTCATGTTTTCATGTAATGGTCTCATTAGATGTTTTTTTATAAAAATGTAAATTTATATGATTTTTAAAAAATAGATTTGTTAAATTTTATTTACTTGAATATTTATTAAATTGTACATCCTTAAAGTATTTTCAAGTATTCTCAAATTTTATAAGTATTTATGTAAATCTGGGAATTTATTTATATATTCTGGTAGCATTTGTTAAAATAAATCCAGAATTATAAAGCATAAACTACTAAACATACTAAAATCCACATGCCTCTTTTCTAATGCGAGATAATTTACAGTATTTTTTGACTTACCCTTCTGCTCTCTTCCACCTCTTATCAGGCAGATATTGATGGCCTGTGCAAAAAATGCAGCTGGTCCAGTAGACAAGTGGAGCGCTGGTTCAGAAGGAGACGAAACCAGGACCGTCCTGGAGTTCTGAAAAAATTCAGAGAGGCCAGGTATGAAATATGCATAACCTAATATGACTTATTTATTGCATGTCTGTCTGGAATTCTGGTTGGTCAAATACTGCATTCTGTTGTTCCTGCGTTCTTGTAACTCAGCATAAACAGGATGGTGTTAACAATGACAAGCTCATGGCTCTTGTTCTCAGGGAATGCATACATTTGTAAAATGTAAATGCCGGATGCAAAGTGTTTTTTGGAATAAAACTGTGCTAAATGCATGAACATTAGTGAGCAAAACATTATACTTAATCAGCCGCTGTACTAGAGAACTTTGCAAATTTAAGGAGGTTTTAGGACAGATTATCAAGATGCACAAATGGCATAAACACATATCTACACAAAACACAGAATTAAATTATTTATTTTATTTTATGATATCTATTACTTATATATTAGATGTTATTTTATTTATTTATTCATTTTTTTCGTAAGCTGTAACAAAGGTCCAATTTGTTAACATTCATTTTAATGCATTAACTACTAACATTAATCAGCAATAAGCAATAGCATGTCTACAGCATTTATTAACCTTTGTTAATATTACTTAATAACAATAATCATGTTAGCTCACATTGCATTAATACAATTTTGATCTTAAAAATGCAGTAATAAATGCTGAGAATAACATTCAATAAATGCTGCAGAAATATTGCTCACTTTTTCATGTGACTTAATGTTAACAAACATTAAAAGTGTTTCCTATAAAACACTTTCCCACATGCAATACCCACGACGCACTGCAGTGGTCATAAGGCACAAGTCTAGACAGGGCCTGTTACCCAAGAGGTTGCTAATTTGTTGCTGTCTGCTTATGCTGTCAAGACTAGTGTTGACTAGTTGTTTTGATGTGAGTGTAATCCCTGATCACATGAGCTTTCCTCTCTGTTGGATTGTCTCTGTAGCTGGCGAATGGTGTTTTATCTGGCGGCGTTCATTGGTGGAATCATAGCCCTGTATGATGTGAGTTTATCCTCTTCCTTTAACATACAGTATATCCTACTGCATGTCTGATGTAAGAAATATGTGAAAATTGTGCCTGTTTTCCTGTTCTGATGACTGGCATGATTTTGGCCATTGAAGCCGATCTGCGATCAGCTCTGTGGTGCTCTCAGCGGTTGAGAAATCTAATGCATTTGTAACCTCTGACAGATAAGCACTGTGGGAAATACACAGCAATTTGGGACACACTAAATTGGCAGCATCATACAAATACCGTGCACACACATTGCTCAGGAGGGGCGCAACAATTGATTTTAATAGAATTTGTGGGTTACACTTTTTTTTAAGGTGTCCTTGTTACAGTGCAGTTATACACTTAAGTACTGGGTAATATTAATTAACCGCATGTACTTACTATATGATTAGGGTTGTAGTAATTGCACTTTTGTAATTGAATAATTTATAAACATTATTACATTTTGAATTATTGCAATGCATTATTATGGTAGTGGTCTTTTTGAGTCCATTATCCACAATATTTGAAGGCCCCCTAAATCTAATTTTCTAATTCATTTTAATTTAAAAAGGCACTCATTGTTTTTGTAAATTTAAATAAGTAACTAAAACTATATTAATTCTAATAATTAAAATAATTAAATGTCATAATTTTATGTGTTTTAAGAGCTTGATGTTTTCCACTCTTTTTACCCTATGAATTTATGACTTTTCCAGTCAACGTGATTTAAGGATTTAAAACATAAAACATTTGTACTTTACATTTTTGTGTGCGCGTGTTTGACTCTTGACTTTTCCAGGTCTAAAAAAAAATATCTATTTTTCAAAATCATAGGAGCCCTAGTTCTTGAAAGGCCAGATAGCCAGCTCAGAGATCAAATTAAACTAAAAAATACTTTTTTTTATTCTTTAATTGTTTTAGCTTATTTTAACTTATGGGATTTCCACAAGTTTAGAAGTCTTTGTGCTTGGATTGTGCCTCTGATGCCTTAAAACGTCACCTAAGCAGGCAGCATACTAGGTTTTAGAACACAGTTGTCTTGGAGCTCCTAAAAATGTAAAAAGCCAAAGTTAAATACTGATTCATCTGTTTATTACAGAAACCCTGGTTTTATCATTTGCGGGAGGTGTGGAATGGCTATCCAAAACAGGTATGTTCCACTCTTTAGATCTTTAATTTGCTTGTATTTGTTCCAAGGGATATTTTATTGTTCATATCACCAGCACTAATAAGAGAAGGCGAGATATCGTTCACTTTGACCCAGCCCCGATAAAGGGTTCACGCAACACTCAAATTTACGGCACGGCTAATAAATAAGGCAGATAATAAGGCCCACTCTAGTTCCAAATCAAACATGGCCATATTTAGAAGAAAGATGTCTTTTTTTGGCCCAGCTAAAGGTTTTTTTTGGAAACGTTCACTTGTTATGTGAGTTCCAGGTTGTAATCAGAAGAACAGTGATGTCATTCAGATTGGCACTCAAAACACTGAGTTTCCTAGAATAATCACTCCCAAAAAAAAAAGTCTTCGAACTCCCGCTGCGTCAAAGCACAGTGAATTACATAAAATTCACATTGAGTTATAGCTCGGATCAATCAGAGTCTTTTACTTTTTCCGTCGTAAAAATGTAGCGGTGGTCATCTGTTGTTATCATCTAAATGTTTCTGAGAGCTTATCGTTGTGTTTTTGCTCCTGCAGTCTATTCTAGATTCTCAGTACTGGTATTATATTTTGGAGATGAGCTTCTATTTGTCGCTCGTGCTCAGAATAACCTTTGACGTCAAACGAAAGGTGAGTATCACGTGACACCACAGTATCTAGAAGTATTTTAACTACATGAAATCTTTTAAATTATATATCAAACAGTTTGGTCTAAACCTAACCATTCATCACATGACCTGAAATAAACATCTGATCGTTATTTACACAATGAAAGCTATTGTAATCTATCATTCAAAGCCAGATTGATTTGTTGGTTGTTTTTATCTCTCCTACTTTTTCTCTGTCACTGAGAATGAAGAAGCTTTTTAGTGAATGCTTCTTGTGTGTATATTTATTTCAGGACTTTAAGGAGCAGATCATCCATCATTGGGCCACGCTGACGCTCTTGGCGTTCTCCTGGTGTGGGAACTACATCCGGGTCGGGACCCTGGTCATGCTTGTTCATGATTCCTCTGACATTCTTTTAGAGGTTGCACACGTTCATTTTTTATTTTTTTTGTACTTATTTGAGGTTTAAACAATCAAAAATAGTGATGTGTCAGTTGCAGAATACAACTTTAGTCTAAACAAATGATGCTCTAGAATGAGAAATGATGAGAATGAGGCTGCAGCGTTATAAAAAAAAAAGTCCTGCAATATGTCACTTCAAAAAATATGTAGGGGAATATATTTGTCAACCCATTTAATGTATAGTGTTTATCTCTGAAAGATTTTAATTCGCTATTATTCATATGGTTAACACTGGTGTTATTTAGTGAGAAATTATAGTTTTTGTTAATGTTTTGAATGAGTTTTATTTTGTTATGCTTTCATTTTCGTTTTTGATAACATTTTTGAATTTTGAAAAAACTATTTTTATTAGTTTATATTTGTTTTACATATGTCTAGATAGTTTACATACATTTTTATTTCAGGTTTAGTTTTAGTTATATTAGTACGTGGGTAGTTGACAAATACAAATTGGACTGTGTCCTATGGTGCGACACAGACAAAATGTAGAAAAAAAAACCTTACACAAATAATATGAGAAAAATGTATCTTCATTATTAGAATAAAGAATTGCATGAGAGATGTTTTTTTCTGTCACATCATAGGACACATGATACATCAACTACCAACATCAAGTTAAACTAAATGAAATGAACTAAAATAATGAAATAAATGTGTGTCTGTGTGTGTGTGTATATATATATATATATATATATCTGTGTGTGTAAAATTAATTTCTTTTTTAGTTCAAGTTCATTTCAAATATTAAAAGACTATATAGTTTTAGTTAACTGTAAAAAACAAACAAACAAAAAAGCTTCTTGACACTGTACAAACTGCACCTGTTTGTTATTTCTCTGCAGTCCGCTAAGATCTTCAACTACGCCAAATGGGAAAGCACATGCAACGGCATCTTTGTAGTATTTGCTGCTGTCTTCATAGTCACAAGGCTCATAATCTTTCCATTTTGGTGAGAATAGTGTAATTTCCAAGCTCTGATAAGCTTTGATAAAGAGTCTCAGGTGTATTTTACATAATATGCGTGCATTATTTGTTTATTACAACTGATATTAAAAACCGTCTCTGTCTCATGTATCTTTATTCCAGGATCATTCACTGCACATGGGTTTATCCTCCCGACTATTACCCGCCATTCTTTGGATATTACTTTTTTAACTTCATGCTTGTCATCCTGTTAATGCTGCACATATTCTGGGCGTATCTGATTCTACGCATGGTGAAGATGTTCCTTTTCGGAAGTGTAAGTTCTTTTGCTTTTATATTTGGGCATGCTTTCACTTTTACCCGCCATTAACCCAGGGTTAAGCATTGTGTGCCCTGAATACATTATAAAATCATTTATAACATGGTTACAGGCATAGTGGATCTGAATGACCCAAAAATAAGCATAATGATGTGCATCTATACAGCCCGTAGGTCATATGTTACTAACAAATACCATTAATGCTGTTACCTCACCCTCGGGCTAGTTATCAATCATCTCAACTGACACAACCGACACCATATGACTTTTAACAAGTCATAAAACACTAAAAAAGTTCTGGATGCACTGAACTGTTTAAATCTGTTTTAAAAAAAGCATTGTCTATTTGTTTACGCTGTCTTGTGAGCTGGCAGACTTTCAGTTATGGCACAGTTTTCATTTATTGTCACACTTAAATGTCCTGTGAGTATTATTGCATCAACACTGACTTTACTGGTCTAGTTAACAACCTATAATGCTGGTTATACCAGTGTGGGTTGGTACAGCACATGAACACTTTTGTAATTAGGCTATTAGGCTGTGGGTTTTTTTTTTAATGCAGAGTGAGCGACAGCACAGCCCTGCACCTTGTGCAAAAACATTGCATAAAAGGCCTAATAGTTCCTGATATTAACGTAATACAAGACTTGTTCGCCTTACAAATGCAAAAATGTTACGAAATGCATCATTTTGTGAGAAACTGTAACATGCTAGAGCAAAACAGGCACTGTTTTTGTAATCGGCAGCCTTAAATAAGTAAAAAAGAAGTACTGGAATTCATGTAGCAAATATAATGCAGGTCGGTGTATTAGAGATGAACACTGTAAAAAGAAGAAAAATACTTATGGTCGTTGATGGTTTGTCAGTTTGGTAATGTATGAAAACCACATTCTACAGCAAATATGTATATTAAATACATATTTAATATTCACTGAGTCCTGACAATGGCTCACGCTTGTGTTATTGTGGAAACTTGTATGGCCTTCTGCTGATGACCACATTAACCATTTGAAACAATAGTTCATGAGTCACATTTTTGTTCTCAGAGGAAGAAATTGCATTTCATGGCTTCGACATGAAACATTAATGCAGTGATTCCTAAATCTCTATTCAAGTGCATCATTGTGAAAATATATAAAATATTTTGATTAAAAATTATTTTAAGCTCAGTTGATTGCATTCAAAACAAATTAAGTTTTTGTTTACATTACATATGTATGTGTACTGTGTATATTTATTATGTGTGTGTGTATATATATATATATACAGTATATACTGTATTTTTTAAATATTTACATATTTATACATTTATATATTCATATTCTTATGTGTTATATTATATTTAAACAACATATTTTTCTTACATACTGTATATACATGCACGTTTGTATTTTTATATATATATACAGCTCTGGAAAAAAATAAGAGACCACTGCAATTTACTCCTAAATCAGTATCTATCGGAGTATTCTAAGCTCTCT
>JAUMHE010000053.1:6269702-6301657 GCA_032359235.1 Enteromius mattozi | reverse complement strand
GTGGTGTATTGGTGAGATTAACAGTTTTTAGGATAAAACCCAAAAGAAACGTATTTTTCTGCAGTGGTCTCTTATTTCTTTCCAGAGCTGTATATATACATAATAAATATACACTGTATACACACACACATAATGTAAACAAATATGTTTATTTTGGATGCGAATAATCATTTGACAGCACTAGTATAAATTTGTACAGTTGAAATGTTTGGTGTCAGTGTTTTTGAAACAAGTCTGCTCACCCAGGCTACATATCAGAAATACAGTAAAAATATCCTATTATGTCATTTATTCCCATGATGCAAAACTGAATTTCTAGCATCATTACTCTAGTCTTCAGTGTCACATGATCTTTCAGAAATAATTTCTAATATGCTGATTTGCTGCTCAAGAAACATTTCTTATTAGTATGAATTCTCATTAGTAATGAAAAAGTTTGGTTTAATATATTTTTATGATATTTTTGGATTCTTTGAAGTTCAAAAACAGCATTTTAACATTATAAATATGTTTACTGACACTCTTGATCAATTTAATTCATCCTTGTTGAATAGAAGTATGTTTTCAGTGTGTGAATAATGTTTGGACAAATACTGTTATTATTGTTTAGCTCCCTGTTGTAACAGCAATCTCCTGTAGGAAACACTGCCTTGATTCATTCGAAACACACTAAAACAAAGCCCTACATGATCCATATAATAGCAGTTATAGACAAAGCCATCCTGCACGAATTATACTCTATACTGAAATGATGACACAAGCTTGTAACGGTGACTGAGTTATCCAGGTCTGTGCCGTTGTTCTGTTATTTCCAATTACACTGGTGTTCTGATTAAAATGAACCCTGCCAGCCTGTAGTTAGTGCTCTATTGTTTTCACTCCAGCTCGGTCTATTGAAAAAGGTGAGTCATAATTTGAGAGTGATTGCACTGGCAGCGTACACGATCTCTCACAAATGCAGAGCGGATGAGGGATGCCAGATTCAATCGCTTCTCTTCTCCACGTACCTGCAGCCTGTTGCTCAAAGGGACCTAATTAGTGGTGATTTAGTGCACATCAGACTGTTCGGATTCATTTGCTATGGATGATGGATTGTGTATCTGCGTGTCTGGTTTCTACAAATGGCTCGTTAGGTTAATATTGTTTTCAGATTTCAGATGCTGTGGTTTTGATTTTGGCTTTCCCAAGTACAGGAAGTTCAAAGATTGGCGTGCTTATTGTTTGATTTTTTTTTTAATGTTTGCTTAGCTAAGGATCAGTAAACCCGCTGCTTACATATGGATAATACTTTGGGTTAGTGATTTAAACAAACTTATAGTAAACTTTGGCATGTGAAAACCACACAGAAACAACCTGGCACAGTTTTGCATGGATAAACACCACTCAAATTCTCTTTCTTGAATTCTGTTTTAGCTGTTGTGCTGAATATAAATGATTATTTTTTAACTGCCCTTTTCTGAACTTAAAACATATGGTTTAATACTCACATCCGTAAGTGACTAATTTGGTGAATGTTTTAGGCTATTATTGAGCTTTTATGTAAGGTAATCATGACTTTTTATCTTACAATTCCTACTTTTTCTCTCAGTTCAGTTTTTCTTTTAAACAGAATTAAACAGTTTATATTAACCAGTAATTACAAGAAAAGAAATTGGAATTGTGAGACAAGTCGCTATTTTAGGAGGAAACAAAACAATGCGATTGTGTTTACATCTCACAATTTTGTGTCTGAATTGTGAGGTAAAAAAGTTTTTTTTTTAAGCATATGAGAGGATGACTATAGAGTAAATTGTGGAAAGTTAAAGGAAAACTTTTACAGATAAAATGATATGACGACATAATTTTCTCTGAAGTAATGTTTTGCATGAGTAAAGCCAATTTTTCATTCTCAGATTTGTTTTAAAAATAAAAGACTGTTTTAGCTATTGTGTCGACTAAATTAATTTTGAACTCTCTTCCCCAATATACTTTTTTGATAGTTAAAAAAAGATGAGAGAAGCGACAATGAAGAAGACGAGGAAGAGGACGGAGAAACCAGTGGGCCCGAGAACAATGACGGACATGTGAAAGTGACCAATGGCTGTGGAGCAGGAGGCGGGGCAAATCATCACTGACACCTCTTCTCTCAAACTGTGAAGGACTTTGAATTGCCCTCAGGGATGCAAGGAGCCAAAAACATACATTTGATTTATTGTCACGCAGAGAATAGGCCAGAAACCTGTCAAAACAAATTGCATCTTTTAATAATGCTCAAAAACCTTCTTTTTTCCCCCACTCGGCTTCACTGGAGATGACTTGCTGTGTGTCTTGGCTGCTTCAAAACCTTTCTCCCCCTTTCAACTAAAATTTTTTTTTATTATGGCACAAGATCACATGGGTAATTATGAAAGAACATGGTGCAAAGAAAAAGAAACTCCTCGTAAGTTTTAATAGACTCCTCATTGTTTTTAAAGCTCAAAGATCACGTCACACTGGCTGCTCTCGCCGTCTGGCATCGCCCATCGAGGCTTCATTTGCTGTGCTGTTGAGTTTTACATCAACCTCTGCTGTCCAGCTCAGCCTCTAGTGAGAACTTATAAGATGAGATCTCAAGTTTATGTTTCCTGCATGTGATTTTGAAGCAGAACATCTACTTTATGTATCACTTTAACCTCTCGCAGACATCGTTTTCTTTTATTCTTATGAAGTGTCTACGCTGAATGCATCCAACTTTGTTTCTTGAAAGAGTTCATGCTGCAATAAGGTTTTTTTTGCCAATGCATACCATTTTCAGAAACCTTTGATGGCTGGAGGTCACTGAGGCTCTGTACTGCTGGTTTCTAGTATGCATCCTCATGCTCACTCAAAGAATGTTATTTCAAATCACCAGCTGTCATTGAAAATGAAGGACTTCCAGTCAATACTCAGTGTTTATATGTCTGTCTATCTATCTTGGTCTGAATTCAAATTCAAGAATTGTTTTTTTAACGCATTCTAAATTCAACTCTGAATGGTGCACAATCCTTTTTTCCAGCTGTTGCTCCATTATGACAGTTGAAATAGAATGGTTTTGATGACACGGTTTTATAGAATATTACAGTATGAATGTAACTTAAAACTACCTAAGTATATCTGAAGAATGATGTTCAATTTAAGATTATTTGAACAAGATTATTGTTGATGTTTTATGAACTTAAAATAGCTGGTTGATTAGTCACATCTGTGAGCGACTGATTTGGTGAGTGTTTTAGGATATTTAATTAGTATGAAATGAAATGTGTATGAGAGAATGTTGTATGAATGAATAAATGAATGAAAGTCAGGGCTTTGCAAATAAAAGTCTTTTTTTTTTTTGCTCATCTGGGGTTATGCACAGACCCAAAGATCAGCAGAGATGGTTTTGAGAATTTATGCAATGCATTTACTGTTTTATGCACTGAAAATGTAAAGGAATTTTTGAAGGATGTTTTTTTTAAATGTTTAATCAAAATTTTTTGATCCAATATTTCAGTATGTCAGTTTTAGAATGCGCTTCAGATCTTTAATGTTTATATAAATAAAAATGTTGTTCTTTCTTATATGTTTTACGTTTCTACAAAACCCCAGGTTGAAGAAATTGCTCAAATAGATATTATATACATATTACAATATTTTAGTTGTTTTTGTTGAATATAATATCCAACCGGGTATTGATTGATAATGGCGTTCAAGCTCAAAAAGCAAATGTTTAAATCTTTCCACTTCTGCTCTTTTAAACGTTTTAAGCAATGTGGCAGTGAATAAACAACAACAGAAATGCATTTTTAATTTTTGTGTGAACAGTCTCTGCAAAATCAGTGAGTAACAAGCATTTTAATGTCATAATGAAACAACAGGCTCTTAAACTCACTGGCACTTAACAGGTTTTTGTGCTTCCTCCGTTAACTACTAGGGGGAGCAGTTGACCACACTCCTGACTTGTTCTCTACAGTGTCAAATCAAAATGAAACCTGTCAAAATACTTATGCTTGCTTGCTATATGAAGCTTCCAGTGATTACTGGCTGTGTAGATCTGGGCCTCCTGGTGTTTTCATGCAGGTAACATTTTATTCTGCTTTAACTGATGACCACCAGAACAAAGCCTCACCTCCTAAACATGATTACCATTAGTGGTCTTCGCTTAAGTATAAGCATCACCAATACTGTAGCTGTTTATTGACATTAACGTAATATTGTGAGGCATGAAATTAACTTTAACATTTTTTTTAATTGAATGCTAAAATTCACACTCTTAAAATGAAAGAAGAACAGTCATATCAGAGACACCTGATGGTGGTCTGTTATGACATGGACAGATTGGGTGGAGCCAAAATATTAATCCCAAACATATACCTATTTTTACTGAATTAATAACACGTATTTTGTTTTATCTATTTGATTTCATAAAGTGAGCGGGATATATTAAAATGTAAGGTATGGCTTCAGCAGTCATGTGTTATAATCCTAAACAACAGACAGGAGCCGGATCCTTCCGCAGCTCTACAGCGCCCCTCAATTTGTACAGTGTAAATCTGTGGTGAGACATGGAACTGCAACGCGCGCTAATTTAGAGCCATGGGGCAGATTTGAGACTGTCGCTTATTTTCACGTACCTTGCTTCGGATCAAGACAATTATCAAAGTAAGGTATGTGTATATTAGTCTGCATCAGGTCAGCAACTACTTGGCATGCCACGTCTTGTATGTATAGTGGCATATCAAATGAATAAAGTATAAATCCTTTAAAGGCTAACATTTATATTAGGCTGTGTTGTGTTTTATGTTTGTTCTGGGAATAGACATAACTTTTTTTTTCACTGGTTTTCTCCACAACTTGTAATAATCCTAATCAATATTCAGAATCAATAAATACTAATTATAATAAGATAGCATTCTACTGTAGACTGTCAATTAACACAGGAGCTGCTACTGCTCAGGCAATACTGTATAAGACAATCATTCAGAACACCCTAGAAACTGCTTTGCAACATCCCAAAAACACTCAGAACACCTAGGCAATACTTTTTATTGCACTGTTAAGGCATTTCTATGGTGTTCTGGGAGTTTTAGGTGTATTGCTATGCTGTTGCTGGTGCATTGTTGGTTTCTGGCCTGTCCTGGGTGTTTTTATTGCATTGCTGTGGGATTTCTACCATGTTCTGGAGGGTTTTAAGTGTATTGCTATGGAGTGTTGCTAGGGTGTTCTAAGTCATTATACATCTCAGTGCATTATTACTGCTAGTACTACACTGCCTTCAAACTAATCAGCAGACTTATTTTGCTGTAAATTCTGTGCTTAGATATCATCATAGCGCCACTACATCCAGTTCAGATAGTCACTCATTACGGGCCACTTGTCTGTGCCAGCGGCCCTGCTATCCACAGGAAGCAGCAGTAACTCTTCTGTGGTGCTTTAGAAAAGAGGAATGAGAAATCAAAGCACTTGAAATAGGATTAAAGCCTCTGCTGACCTACTCTAATGAACTTTATTCACTCGCAAGAGCTCTGTTCTCAGGGTACGGACTGCTAATATATGAGTTTTGGTTGTTCATACTGTTAAAAGAGAATCCAGAAAATTAATGTAGATTCTTCTTACACTAAAAATTGTTCAGCTCAGAAACCGCATTGCATAACAGAAAACATTATGCAATGCATTTTTGTTTTATTTTTCTTATTGCATCTTGACACTGGGCTTATTATCACAAGTGCAAAAGCCTTTGTGTTATATTGCATGAATTGCACTGAGCTCATAGTTTTGGTCTTTTAATCACTGTATATAGGCTATTTATTAAAAAATATTTGCATACCCTAAAATAGCACTGCTTTCTATTGTAACATTCAAAATGACAATTTTCAGGTTAATATATTATAATAATCCAGTACTTAAATCAATACTCACCCATAACTTTATCCAGGTCTGCACATGCTCTACATTAGTAATAATGCATCACATCTGTTGCTTCTAAAACGGATGAGGCACATTTACAGCAACCAGGCATTGCCAGCATATGCCACGGAGATGGTATCCTGTCATGTAAGAATTCACAATAAGTCTTAGCTCATGATAAAGAAGGTCAATAACACAAAGAGATGGAGAATTGCGCTTGTCAGGTCTTTGTTTTTTTGAATTCCTTTATCTAATTGATTTTGATTATTTAGGTTCATGCTGATTTAAGTCTTTAATATATTGTGACAAATAACATTTATGTCATTGTTTTGACTGGGAAGGTTTTATATTACAGCATTAAGGCTTGATGTGATTGTGTTTAAGTAATCTAAACAAATTGGGTATGTAATTCGTTAGACATTTTATCAGAAACGCACAGTGAAAACAAATAGCTTTGCTGGAGCTTATTATTATTAATAACAAAACTGAATATTAATTATTCATTAATAGCATCACTTAGAGAATGGTAGAGAAGCAAATGGTAGAGAAGACCAGCTTTAGGTGTAGATAATTTTTTAAAAATCGTTTAGCTGGTCTCCTGGTCTGGCCAAGACGGTGTTGGCTGGTTTAGATCATTGGTCCCCAACTCCAGTCCTCAGGACCCACTGCTCTGCACATTTTGGATGTTTCTCTTATCTGATCTCTCTCCTAACAGGCTCATGATCTGAATCAGCTGTGTTAAATAAGGGAGATACACAATATGTGCAGAGCAGTGGGTCCTGAGGACTGGAGTTGGGGACCACTGGTTTAGATGGTTGGCCCAACCAACCAGCTGACTAGTACCCAAAACCCATCTAAAACCTAGATCAGCAAACCACCTTACGTTGGTGTAAGATGTCTTTTAAGCAGGGTACTCTCTGTAAACCCTGATGGGGGAATAATCTTAAACTAGCCTAAGCTGGTTTGCTGGTCTAAGTTTTAGATGGGTTTTGCTGTCTCCAAGCTGTTGGTTTTAGAGGAGTTTTAGGAACTTATCAGCTGGTCAATTTAAACCAGATTAAGACTGGTTAAGGTGTTTTTTCAGCAGATAATGTAACAAAAACGGACAAATTAAAGCTTACAAAGTTTTCCCTGTACAAAGTTTTATATACCTGGCTGACTTGCAGCTCCCGCTTCTGATCAAACGACTGATTTGATTTTCTCTCAAATAGATTTGGGACCGCGTGCACTGTTCCAGCCCTTTATACAGACTGACAGAAACAGTGACCAATTACTCTACGAGGATCTATTTACTTGGAACTCATCGACCAATCGGAACGCTGATGGGGCGGGGCGGCGATGTCAGGAGGCGGAGCTTTTGCCTGAAGTTGAGTTCCCCGTCTGCTGTAATTAAACTTTCTGAAACTTCGCGTCAGTCCGCTGTTGCTGCTCCGCCAGCGCACACTGCCTGCCCTCTTCACACAGACTGTTGCTCTCCGATATATTACCCATAATAATGCACGGCCATGACTCTGTACTGCTTTTCCTCTCTTTTGTTCTCTTTCGCATCGGACTGAATGCAGTATCAGGTAAGACTGCAGCACCTGCGATACTCCTGACAGAAATTCACCATGGTAACCAGTTTCAGGCAAATATATCAGTATTGCTACATTTATAGCTACTAGGGGAAAAGAAAATAAATACAATTACAAAAGTAATCTGAAAGCTTATACATCATTCCCGTGTTAACTTATTATTGTTTTGCAGTAACGTTAGTCACGATTGCTGCGGAAACTGCGGTTACCATGGTAATTTTTCGTCTGGATCATTTACTAACTTTGACTTTGGTTATATTATTTTTCCTGCTGCTTGCAAAATAGTTTCGGTCATGTTGTTTCAATTAAGATTAAACTGTTTATTTAAAAACCATATAGGTCTTACCATCCAGGTTACGTTTCAAGATTTTGGCCGTGTCTCAAAACCTAGTCAGCTGTCTAGCTAGACAGCTTTTGTTGGGCTGCATAGGCGGAAAGAAATACTGTGACGTCACGTGGTCTCTCTTGGCAGAGTTTATGCTACATCTCAGTGCTGAGAGGGCATGCGAGCTCATGCAGCTGTATGATGCACAAAACTGCTGTCTACCAGATAGGCATCTTACAAGAGTACAGGAGACACAATCTCTGTGTAGTGAGCTTCCTAACTACACAACTTAGGGCGTTTTATGCATTTTGACAGAGAGTGCATGCAGGCTCCTGCATTTTTTGATGCTCAAAAATGCTGTTTAGATTGTCAGCTTACTAGGGTACAGAAGTCACATTTTGTGGGTAGGTTTATGCCTACCTAGACAGTTTTGGGATATTTTAGACCGTATTTTGGCTGAAACATACTGTATGCAACTTTATGATGCTTAAAATGCTTTCATACATTCTCTGTGTAGTGGCTGCCTAACTAGACAACATTTGGGTCTTTTTAGACATTCTCTTGGATGAGAGTGCACATGAGCTCATGCAGCTATATGATGCCCCAAATGCTGTCTAGATAGTCTTAGCTTACTAGGGTACAAAAGTCACATTATCTATATAGTAAACTGTCAAACTAGACCATGTTGGTGGTGGTGGTGGGGGGGTCGTTACATTCTCTTGGCTAAGAAGCTCTTGCAATGGATAATGCCTAAAAAATTGTCTTCTAGATAGTCATCTTACAAGAGTGCAGAAGTCACATTCTCTGTGTACTTTTGGGGGAATTTTAGGCACATTTAGACATTTTAGGTGTTCACTTGGCTGAGATTACATGTGAGCTCATGCAACTGTATGATGCCCAAAATGCTGTCTAGATAGTCAGCCTACTAGGGTACAAAAATCGTATTCTTTTTTTAGTAAACAGTCTAACTAGACAGTTTTGAGGGGAATTTTAGGCATATTTTAGACATTTTAAATGTTCTCCTTGCTAAGAAAGCTTGCAAGCTCTCGCAAACGCACAATGGCAAAAATTTGTCTTGATAGTCAGCTTACTAGGGTACAGAAATCACATTATCTGCTGCCCAACTAAACCGTTTTTGTGTTTTTTTGTGGTATTCTAAGGCTCATCTTAGATATTATCTTGACTGAAAGTGAGTGTGAGCTCATAGAACTGCACGATGCCCAAAATTGCTGTCTAGCCCGCTTACTAATGAAAAGTGAGCTGCCTTAACAGACATTTTTGCATTTTTGTTGTTTTTATATAAATTAGAGATCATTTTAGATATTATTTATTACCCAAGAGTGCATGTGAGTCCATGCAACTGTATGCCACCCAAAAATACTGTTTCAGTAGGCAGCCAGAGAGTGTCCCCTCTGTACTCTACTTTCCTAGACAGCATTTTTAAGCATTACTGGCACAAAAAAACTCTGTTGGCAAAGAGCGTATGTTACGTCACAGTGCTGAGAGAGCATGTGAGCTCATGCAACTGTCTGATGCCCAAAAATGCAGTGTAGGTAGGCAGCCTACTAGATTTTGAGTGTGTACTTCTTATGGTTCTTTGCAGTCTACTTACCCATCCCACTTTCATTTTATGAACTCTTCTCTATTTCCACAGCTAATGTTTAAACAAGTTTATTTTTCCTGACGTGTATCCGTCTTTAACTAACTGCAGGCAGACTTGTAAACTCAACTCTGACTTATAAAACTAGGAGCTGGGCATTTTTTCCCACAGAACTTGGAAATATAAAAAGAATTGTAGGTCTGGAAAAGTCATGGAAATTATTCAAATCTTAAAAAATGGAAATGCTTCTAGTTATGTTTAGTGCTAAAAGATTTCATTGCATGGAATGGTTTTGTGACTTCATCTCTAGTAATTCTGAATGGCTGGAAAAGTCACGGACGCTGTTGTTCGGCAACCACGACGTGACTCACATACACTTTGCACTTTTATTCTAATTACAACATGTTGCATGTCTCCTAGCGCAAACGGCCTTGTACGAGACAGATGTGGTGGTACCGCAGGAGCTGCGGCCGGACGAGGTGCACCTGCTTCAGGGAGCCTACAGGTGGAGCAGGGGTCGCAGACGACGCTCGGACCCTCAGCAGGAGGACCACCTGTTTCTACGGCTGCCTGCTTTCGGAAAGGAGCTTTACTTGCAGCTCCAGAGAGACGACTCTTTCCTCGCCGAGGGCTTTGTGACAGAGGAGAGGGGTGAGGAGGGCACCATTCAGCACGAGCCTGTTCTAAGGGTCAGACGGTGCTTCTATACCGGAGCCGTTCTCAATCACACAGACTCTTTTGCCTCATTGGACGCTTGCAGAGGACTGGTGAGTGGCGTTCAGATTTTTGTGGGGTTATCACTGCTGGGAAGACATGAAACCTGTCCAGAACATTTCTGGAATGTATTTCACTCCAAAATCAAAGAAGAAGGATAAGAAATAAGATGTTGCATAGAGAAAATACTACAAAATTCTTAACGTAATATTGCATTTTATTTCCTTTTTTATATATTATATATTATTTTGATTACATTTATTATTATTATTATGTTTTATATTAATTCTAGTCATTACGTTTAAAATTAATATTTTAGGTTAGTAAGGCTTAAAAAAAATTAATACTATAGGACACATTAAATTGATCAAAAGCTCAAATTTATTTCTGGTTACTATTCTTTCTTTTCCCCCTTTTTTGATGAAAGATTCACAAATATAGGCTGTTTTTAAATTGAGTAGTTATGCTATGTTTTACTAGTTATTTTATTTTACGCTGATTTGATTAAACGGGTAACAATATTTAAGGCCATGAGAACTTCCTTATATGTAATGAAAATAATTCCACAATGCATTAAAACAGACTTCATTTTCCCTCGTGCGAAATATGACTTCTTCCTCTTTATCTTTTGATTTTGAGTTAAAATGTGACATTGACATGTGTTCGTGAGATTCACCCGACCGCACTTTGAATGTGTGCTGGTTATTTGACTTTGTGGTTGTGAGCATTCCAGGCCCACCCATGGGAGAGAGGCTGTGTTTGTTTGAGAAAGACTTTGCCTGACTTTGGTCCCATTACGATCATTCCATCCTTCAAACTTCCTTTGAATGGCTGTGTTAAATGCCATCAATCAAACGGCTGAAAGACAAATGGCACTTCATTATCACAAGCTGTCAATTGCCTGATTGGTTAGAATGTTTTGTACCTCATCTGATGGGCCTTGGCCAAGGTTCGTGATCTTCGTTATGTTCTGCTCCAACTTATTGATAAACTTCAGTGATTGACTCTTCAGATACTGGACAGCTAGTTGACCACCCTGACTCATCGCTCTTTAGGCTGACTCTGTGGAAAATGAGCTCATCGTTGTTGTGAATGTTCTGCCCACATGTGGCGAGGAGGTTTTTGACACCTAAAGTGAGACTGACAGCGAGCAGATGTGAGGCTTTCGACGGCTGTGCAGATGAGCTGAAGATCAGCTGGATGTTTAATGAGCCCCGTCTGACATCTGTGTGTGACGCACACGGCTCTCTCGCCACGGGTCATCTATAGGCGAGGAAATATTTTAGTTAAGTCACCTTTATTTCCATAGTGCTTTATACAATACAGATTGTGTCGAAGCAGCTTCACTGTGATAAACAATTCAGATTCAACTGAAGTTTTATTATTGAGCACAACTTGATCAATTCATTCATCAATTTAGTGATAAGGAGCTCTACAAAAGACAGCAGTGATGTTCATTATTCAACTCGAGTCAGTTCAATAGCAGTGTTGATGTGGCACGATGTGATTCAGCTGTAAAGCTGCTATACAGAAGACGAAACAGCCATCGTCATGCTTAAGGCAGTTTAAGTTGTGTTGTAGTTATTTCTATGGTGTCTGTGCAGTCATATTTTTAAATACTTCATCATTATTGAGTTAATTAAGCATATATACATATATATGTAAATATATATAAAATATATAAATATTTATTTTTTTCTGAATTTTGCTTTTTCATTTTTTTTTTTCTTCAGTTTTCTAGATTACATTTTAATGGTTGATTTGAATTTTAGTTACCAAAAACCTTGCTAATTGAAATAATGAATTTTGCACAATTTAAAAATAATTTATTATAATAAATACAATGAAAAAAAAGAAGGAAATTAAATATATTTATTTTTTCCCCAATTTCCATTTTATTTTCCCCAAATTTTGTGTTTCTTTTTTCAGTTTTCTGGATTGATTCCTTTTTAATAATCCAAAACCATGTCAATTGATTTCATCAAACTTAATTTAATAATTTATTATGGTATGCTTTATTTGGAAATTCTGTGTTGTCTTTTTTATGTGTTGGCTATTCTGCAGACACTAGTTCATTTAATTAATTGTACAGTCCTGCTTTTGATTTATTCATCCAAAATTTGCCAAATGCCATGACATTTTGCGTTATACTATAAATTCCACTCTTTACGACTGGATTACGTGATTCTGTCCGCATTTTTTGCATCATGGGAATTATATTTGTAGTTACAGTTAGAGTTTGTTGCAGTGTATTCATAGGATTGCCTTCTCCATGAAGAATGCATCTGATGCTTACGTTGATTTTGTCTAAACGTGGTTTTGGAACAGTGCCCTTCAGACCAGCGAGGAGTCTAACTCTACTAACTTCTACTTAGTAAGCTTGTTTAAACAATGCTGAAGTTGGAGAGGACCAAAACAAGATCTTCCTGCCGGTTAATGTCATTTCAGTCATTTTTTACGGCTCGATCGTTCCTCAGAGTGCAGCCATATGTAACTGTACTTTGTTTAACCTGGTTCATGTGGGGTTTGCCTGTACATGTTGTGATGAAAGCGTGTGTTTTACAGCCTCTGTGGGCAACTTCCTGTCAGCACTCCCATGTTCTCCTCCTCCTCCACCGCCTGGGGCTCTATGCACATCTCCTTCACCTCCATCCATGTGCATTTTCCACTCTTTCTCCAGTGAAAGCCTGTGTGGATGCAGTGTCAATCCAGACTCTCCCGCTTGACTGATCGCTGTCGTCAGATTTGATGCTGACTCGCTCGTTTTTCAGGCCTTGGCAACAAGAGATAAATTATTCTCACATTTCACATCTTTGTGCCCTTGGAGCCACGAGGGGCGTCACAGTTAGATGGAGGGGAAGCAAGGCTAACGTACAGTATATGTGAGATCCTCAGAGGAGCGCGTGATGAATGATCCTGGGTGTGCTGTCAGAAAAAACACATCGGCTTCCTTCTGGAGCACATCATCTGAGATTCTGTTTAAAATCTTGAAGTGATAGTTCACCCAAAATTATGCCGTTATTTACTGTACAGCAGCAGTTCAAACCAATTAAAAAAACACCACAAATCTGCTCCATATGACTCCATATTTTAATCTGTTCCTCACACAGAGCTATCACATGACTTCAGAAGACTTGTAATATAGATTCATATGGACTATTTATAGTTCATTAAGATAATTTATTTATTTATTATTTTAGAAATGTGGCTTTGTTATCACTACATATTTGATTTTGAATTGAACTATACTGTCCACACTGCAAGTAAAGCTGCTGAAATATAAGCTGTTTGTTCAAGTACTACAGTCAGTGTCTGGTATATCTACATCATATATTGTAGTAGTTCATTTTGATAGTTATATTTTAGTGCTGGGCAACGATTAATCGCAAAGTTTTAATCACATCCGAAGTTTTTCTTTATAGACTGTAATATATGTGTGTGTATATAAAAAGACACACGCATACAGTATATTTTTTTAAAATATTGACATGTATGTATTTATATTGAAATAATTTGTTATTTATATACAGTGTTGGGTGTAACGCATTGCAAGTAACATGAGTTACATAATAATACTACTTTTCCCAAGTAACTAGTAAAGTAACGCATTACTTTTTAATTTTAGAATAATATAACTGAGTTACTTTTTCAAAAAAAGTAACGCCAGTTACTTTGTTTTCTTATTTATTGACTGACAAGTCTCCTGACCCCATGTTGGGAGAAATCAGAAATACAGAGGCATTGTGCAAACTGTATGAATACAGTGTAGCTCTAGACTAATGTGAATGTGCATTAATCTCACTCTCAAAAATCATCAAAATGAATTAAAATAACTCCGAAAATGATGCAAACCTGCAATAATTAAATTACATAATGTCTTTGCTGCTGACCTTTGATGATCCAGTTCAACCATACTTAAAAGCAAAAATGACTGTTTTATGCTGAAGAGTATTGAACTTTCTTCTGTATTCTACTTTACAGATTTGAATTTACTTTTTCTTCAGGCTGAGGTTTATTCGTGACACTTTTTGGTGTGCTTTTACATTTGCTATAAATAGAATTTCTTATATTAAAAACAAACACTCATATAAAATATAAAATATACATGCGTATGTGTATTTATATAAATATAGGCACAATACAATACACACATACATTATACAAAAGAAAAACTTTTATTTTGGATGCGATTTATCGTTGCCCAGCACTATTAAAATTTAAATGAAAATAAAAAATAAAGTAGTTCAGTTGTGTAATCTGTGTTTTTCTTTCATTACTTTCAAATTTTATTAATTGTAAAATATATATTTATATAGTAAATTTAAATAAAAGAAACCAATAAATGTTTTGATTTATATATATATATATATATTATGTATATATAAATACGAATAACTGAAATTATTACTTCTCTATTAATATTAGTTATGTTATCTTTATTTTGGTTTATATATTAAAAACATGCTTTAAAGAAACATGACTTTAATATCTTACTGGAGAGTTCTTAGCATTCATAACATTATTTCACAGATTGCCTAGCTCCAAAGTTACAAATTCTATCCAGATAAAGGCTTTCTTATGTGCCGTTATTGATTGTTCCACCTCATGTGTTTTCTCGCAGACTGGCCTGGTTCAGACGGGACAGGAAAGACTGTTCATCGAGCCAGTGGGCCAGGCTGCGGATTCCTTCTCTGGCTGGGAACACAGAGTGATCCGGGAAAAGCATTCTTCATCAGATGGACCTGCTACTGCTGAAGACAGCGGCCCGAAATTCTGCCAAACCATCCAAGGTGAGACGATCTCTGTGCTGAAATGTGGTGGGCTTAACCATGTCAAGTGTGGCAAGCCCATTGATTTAGAGGTCACTTTAGTTCAGTTTCAGAGCTTTTCGGGATTTAATTTGGTCAAATTATAGGTGCAAGTGGGAAAAGTGGTCAATTTATGCAGTTATTTATATAGTCATTTATATATGCTTTGGAATAACTGCCCTGCTTAACCTCTATTTTATCCAGATAACTTTTTTTTCTGTGTGCCAGAATAGCGCTCCTCAGATGA
Organism: Enteromius mattozi; assembly: GCA_032359235.1. Lineage (NCBI taxonomy): Eukaryota > Metazoa > Chordata > Actinopteri > Cypriniformes > Cyprinidae > Enteromius > Enteromius mattozi. The sequence goes on along the minus strand of JAUMHE010000053.1, from coordinate 6,286,506 downwards.
CTTAACAAGGCCATTTCTGCCAATGAATGGGTGGCTTCAAAGGGATTATATGATGTGATTTCAAATTTTCTTTTCTCTTTGGAGTGTTAAAAGCTGTTAGTGCATAAATAAGATCCCTAAAGCTGCAAAGATTAAAGTTTCAAAACCAAAGAGATATTCTTTATAAAATTATGACTTGTCCACACCCCCTCTAAAACGTCTCGTTTAAACATTTCTACATCACAGAGTGGGTTTTATTTGTTTAAACACCGCCCAAATGATGTTTATGCAAAGAAAGAAGGTGAAACTATTATTCTCGCTGTAGTGTTGCTGTCGGCGCCATGATCTGGAGATGCTGTGTTTGTGCTTCCAAAAGAGGGCATAACTAGAAATCAGTGGTCAAGTTGTATTCACAACACTGTTCCAGAACAGTTTAACACAAATATTAGAGTGTGTTAAGCACATTTACAGAGGACTGATTCCTGAACCTATGCTGGCTGTGCACAGAGACTATAAAATGAGGCAAGGACAGTCTGGCACTTCTGACTCACAACCTTTAAGTAAGTTATGTTTTCTTGTTAAAATAACCTGCTACTTACTATTCAAACACGTTTGTTGTTTCTCCGATCACAAATGCAGACATGGTGTTTTGTTTACGAGGTGCGATGTAATGTGACGCGTACAAAGACAGTAATAAGTCATGATAATCAGTAATTATGTCACCACTGGATGCAACAAATGCCTCGTTTGTAATGTGTTTTATTATTTTGATGTCACAGTGCCGGGATGCGGCATCACGTTATGGTAATGGGCGTAACATTTCCGTCAGATGCTTGTGGTATTCGGCAAATCACAACAACCTCGATAGCTGGCCAATCAGAGCACACCACACTTTTTATAACAATATTGACCCATTTCAGGAGGCGGGGCTTAGAGGAGAAACAATAATGTACAGTATGTGGAAAATAATGTGTTTTTTGCACCTTAAACCTTTTTAGCAACATCATATTATGTCATTATGTAGTGTTTTTAGATTGGACACACAACAAGATAAAACCCAGAGTTGAAGCTTATGCAAAACATTTTGGAAGACCATTGCTTTTGCTTCTAACTATAGTGTGTTTAGTTGCATTTTGTGATTCTCATTTGACCAAACCTGTACACTTCTTTTGGGTCATGACCCAGCAGTCACAAGCGCTGCACTCTAGGAGTCTGTTATCATAATCTCACGCTCAGATTCTCACGTGTCCCCCATCTTCCTCTTTCCTCCAGGGCCGCTTAAGATTCAGTAGTTGTCAAGTTTGTAAATCAAGTGTTTCATAGCAGCGTTTATGACTCAGTGTAACTCTTTGATGTCTTCATCCTCTTAACAACGTTGAAAGATGGTGGGAGAGAGAGAGCTCAGCTGTTTTGTTCTTTAATGCCTTTTTATCACCCTGGTAAACGATGGTAAACTCCTTTTGGAGCGTGCTGCTTTGCTGTTGAAATACTACCAGAAAGAAAGCAAGAATTCTGTTGGCCTGCTCACATATATTAATAATTCCGTGCATATTTTCCAGCCCCTTGGGCCTTTCTTTGCCAGGATTATGGATTTTTCTTGCCGAAAGGAATTCGCTTATTTGAAAGCAACCTTGGAGGCTCTGAGCATATTCCGGGGCAGGAAGTTTTGTCTAAGTATATTGCATTATTGGATTTGTAGTTTACCCTTTGAAATGAAGATGCAATTATCCAAAAATCCTGGGTCTGTGTATGCATGTGTGTGGATATATACAATCCTACAGGCCAACCAAAACAATTTATGGGATTTCCAGTTGTACGCTACCCTAGTTGTGGCTGATTGCAGACTCTGAGTCCCCTTGAACCCTTTGCTCCTTTTTTTCTTTTGACTTTGTGCACTATGAATATTACATAACCCGAAGATGAGAAGACCACCGGCACGCTTGACAAGTAGATTTTTTCCATATGCCAATATCTGGAAATTTAAGTAACCCAAACCACTTCTCAAAGGGGGAAAAAAACAGGAATTGGAAACAAAAGAAAGGTTGGTAGTGGGTATAGAGTTTGTGTGTTTCAGGCATGCAGTCAAACCCCAACGATCTGGTCTTTGCCGTAAAAAAGCTCCAGGTGCATTAGCGATTCTGTTTCCCCCAGCACCTGGTGTCTGCGAGTCAGTCAGTCAGGCGAAGGACCAATAGGCGAAAAAAGTGCCAGATTTGGGGGGAAAATTCTTTCCTCTGCACTCACGTCTGTTGGAGGCCTTTCAGCGGGCCTGCCAGAGTCTTCTCTCTTATTTCCCACCAGTGTTATGGAAGCTGCTTCGAAACCTAAGCTTGCCAAGCTACAAGCTGCTGATAATTTAAAGTAGTTCAAATACAGTCAGGCTTCCCTTTTGATAAAGTAGTCTGTTCCACCAACAGTGTGATTTTCAGTAAAATGCGCTCTTATAGTGGTCCGAATTGAGTTGAGCAGGATTGAGGTTTGACATAGGAAAGTATTTTATCAGGTGTTTTTCTTTAGTAAATGGTGAATAAAGTGATAAAAAAATGTATGTCAGTTTTATGAGTGTCTGATAACATTGTGAATGAATTGGAAGGTAGGATTGCTGTATTGTGTAAAAACATAGTCTGCTGACATAGTCTCAGTAAACTCAGAATTACTGCGTATTAAAAGTTCAGGTAGGATTAAAAAATGTAGAATATGTGTTTTTATATTAATAAAGAGCAAAATAACGTGCATATTAATAAGCAACTAGTTAATAGTCAGAACTTTGGCCTAAACTAAAGTTTTTGCATATTTTTTTTTATTAAATAGAAAGGTTAAAAGAACAGCATTTATTTGAAAGAGAAATATTTTGTGACCTTATAAATGTCTTTACTGTCCTTTTTTATTAATTCAGTGCATCCTTGTATAAAGAATAAAAGTATTAATTTAATTCAAAAATCTAAATATTTAACTGATTCCACACTTTTGGATCATAATGTATGTATTGTATGAAAAAAGTTTCAGTTAAACTGTTTAAATAAACAGACTGCTTAAATGAATCAGACTTTCATTAGTATTTTTGAATGATAGAGAGATTTCTCATTAATGTCTTGTGTGACATTACAGTTCTCCACTGCCTCTTCCTGTTAAAAAGTGCAAAAAAGTTGAGCATTGCTTCCCCTCACTAACTCCACCCCAAAAACCAAACCAAAGCATCCCTAGTGGAGAATACTCACCGAGACAGACTTTAAATCCATTAAACTCCAAGTGCCCCTCTTGGGCATGCACACACACACACGCTGTCTGGATGCATAATAGAGATCAGGTTGCATGGTGGTGGCGGCAGGAGTGCGGAAAAGCTGCCGGTTTTCCTCAATGCTTCCTGCTCCGTCCCACTGAAATATGATTCTGGCAAAACGCACTTAGCACTTCTAATCGGCCCATGTAATCTGTGGAGCCGTGCGTCCCTTGATCCGCTCTGCCCACGCCAGCATGCCAGGAAGCTCAGGTTCGGTGCAGACAGACGCCTCGCTTCATTCTTCATGTCGGTATGTTCCTGTCGTGAGTGGGGTTGAAGAGGATCAAGTATCCAGATTGAGAGGAGGGAACGCCGTCTGGGAGCAGACACAAAGACCGATCTGAGCCGAGAGGAAACAACGTGTGAAATTCACAGGGCTGATCCAAGAAGAGCGCTTGATTGATGCGCATGGCACATTCGCACTGAACTCTGGGAGTGGGAAGACCGAGGAGGGGCTGCTTAGTGACTAGTTCGGTGTCTGGAGAGAACAGAATCTACCCAAAATGATAATGACTGATTGTTACTTAGGCGGTGCGTTTAACCAAAGCGACTTGCAGTGTATTTGTTACAGGGAGAAGCACACAATGGTAAAAGCTCTTGGAATCCGCTCTTGTCCTTTTGATTAGCCTGGTTGGTGATGTAATTGTAGACTAAACCCCGTTTACACCAATATGTCGAGATTCCAGCGACAAGCAAATTGGGTGTCCACACCAAATGTGACGCGACAGAATCAATCAAATCAAAAGCATGTGTGGGCAGGTTCTCACTGGAAGTGCACTGCACTCGTAATGACATCTAGTTCATAAATATTAAACCTTTGTAACATCACTAAATGTCCATACTGAGTGACTGATACCATCTTTGTCGTGGAATAGACTCGGTTGGTTTGCAGTGAGTTCACAGTTTCTTTAATTCATCTTCAGCCGTGACGTCGCAGAAATTTAAACATTATTTTGTTGCAACGTCGCGACTAGTTAGGACAAAAACTACAATTAACATGGAAAAGATACCTTTTATCGCATGTAGTGGCATCACTTTGATTGTAACCCACATCTAAAAATGTAGGTAAATCTGAAATAAAATATATCTAGCTTTAGTGAACACTTGAATGAAAATGAGAAGTGATGTTGTCTTTGCAGCTTACTGAAAATAAGTCAAATTATTATAATTTAAAAAAGAAATCATAAAATATAAATTATAAGATAATTTAAAATAATATCACAATTATAGTCTGTAAATATGCTGAAATAACACTGAGTCAGATCCATCCCCCTATATTAAATGCATAAAAATTTTAAATGGAGTGACCATGTTTCTACATGTAAGTATATATAAGCACACTTCAAATTCTCTAATTAGCTACAAGGCCATTTATTCTTTAACTACTAGGTTAGACCACCTTTTAAAGGAACAGTGCACTCAAAAGGTAAATTATACTCTTGTTTATTTTATTTCTTCTTTGAAACTTAAAAGAAGATGTTAGACAGAACCTCAGAGCTTCTGTTTTAAATATGAAGTAAATGGATAGTAATTCATACTGTCAAGCTTCAAACACTATGTTACTTTTGTGTCCCACAAAGAAATGGTTAAAGGGTTTCGTTTACACCAAATGCATCTAAAAATGCAAGATGCAGTTCTTAGGAATGGTTTTAAAGAAAATGCAGCATAGTGCTCAAGGGTCTTGCGACGTGATGCAATAACAGTGCCTCCTGTTAAAGGGGTCATCGATGCCCATTTTCCGCAAGTTGATAATATGATTTAGGGCAGGGTTTCTAATATCTTACCCTGGAGGTCCAATGTACTGCAGAGTTTTGCTCTAACCCTAATCACATTCACCTGAGCATGTTAATTAGTTTCTTAACGATCATTAGAAAATCACATGTAGGTAAGTTTTATCAGGGTTTGAGCTACGCTCTGCAGTGCATTTGAGAAACCCTGATTTAGGGTCTTAATGAAAAGTCTATAACATACTTTGGTTAAAATTTTTCAATAGTAGTGTAAAACACCTTTTTTACCCTGTCAAAATCAATCAAGACATTCTAGTCCATGTAAGCTCTGCTGACCCTGCCCCTCTCTTCCATGGAGTTATGAGCAGGCTTTAAACTTCAGCCACAAAACTGGCTAACTAGCACATACAAATGATTCATGCAAACATATATGCATTTAGGCAGATCGGGGATCAGAGCATTCCCTTCGAAATGAAAGTAACAGTAATCCTCTGCGTCTTCAGTGGCTCAGATGTCGAGAGTTAACGACAACTGCTATGTTCATTATTTTATCCAACAACAAAATGTCCCAATTTGCCAACTGGAGACATTCTTGTCCTCCCCTGCACTGGAGTCGACTGATGACAGCTCACTCAGGGGGGGTCTAAGGTAAGACGGGTCTAAGGTAAGTTTTGGAACTGACATTGATGAGTGCCATTGCATGTAAACGTTTAAAAAACTCGCATAGGCGGAGGATGAACCAACTCCAGGGTAAAGCTAAAAGCAGCCAAATGTATTAAACATCATAAACCTGTCTCTTTAGGCAAGAACCAGACATGGGTGTCATGTAGGCTAAAAAAATGTAATGGGACTGAATTTGTTTTTCATTTGTTTAAACATGATTACAGTTTAATAAAAACATTAGCAGTTGATAATTATATAACGTTTCCTTTCTATGGTTAATCAAACAGCGAATAATTTATATATAGAAAGTGATATTATCACTAACTTTGCTCCATTTCGAATTTAAGCACTCTCAAAAAAACAAATCACTGAAGCTGTATACACTGTGAAATCAATCTTTTACTTATTGTACGTACAGTACATCTGCGCTGTGTTGATCATCATGAGAGTCCAGAGTTTAGTCAGAGAACACACGCACACTCAACAAAACTGATGAGTTTCAGCGATGACTCATCTGAACACCTCTGATTGGCCATTGCATTCCTGAGCTCAACAGAATTGTGTCTAATTTGTTAAAATTGTTAAAAGTAACAAATGGTTAAAAATAACAAATCCTAATTTAATGCCGCAGTCGACACTGTCTATTCATATTCACTTTGTTAGCAACAGACGTAATAGACATGAGGGTAAGTAAATAATCACAGAATAATGACAAATTTAAAATAGTGCAGTTTCATACAGTATCAATTTGAGGGTATTTTTAATTATTGACCCTAAAACTCAGACTAGTCATTGATCATTTTACTTAGTTTTATGAACCGTTCACTTCAATCTCAACATGACATCGAACCTGAGTCGTTGAGGTCACATTCAGGTCACTGATGACTGATTTAGACATTAATTCTTTCTTCTTTAGCAAAATATTAATAAAGAAGAAGAGCTATGAAATTAGCCTAGGTGACATACTATAATCAAATGAGGCACTAAGAGTAAATATCTAAATATATAATAGTTAGTTAAATATATATATATATATATATATATATATATATACAGTGTATATATATACAGTATATATATATATGTGTGTGTGTGTATATTTTGAGATTTCTTTTCCTCTTATAGCAAGTACACAGTAATTGTCTGCTCTGGAGTTTCTGAAGAAATCTTAAGAAAACCTTTTTACAAATACCAAAGAATGGAAAATGGTCAGAGATCTTAATATGATCATCAGTTTTTTTCCAACACCAAATGGTCTGAGCTGCCATCTGGACTTATTTGATAATTCTATACTCTTATTTGATGTCAACTATTGGCTTATTTGAATATATTTATTTCTGTTATAAGCCATTTTAGGAGAAACCCCTGAGTCATAGTAGATACTTAACTCCATGGAGAATGCTGTTAAGTCTAATGAGCTGAGGGAGAGCCACCGCCGAGCAAAAAATGTTTTTTTTTTAAAGAACATCATCTTTCAGCTGCTCTGCTATACAGAAAAAAAAGCTTTTTTCTTCTACCTACCGATTTGATGGCCCTTGCACAGCATGTAAGAATGAACACACATACACACACACACACACACACACTGATAGAGCAGGTGTGGGTATGCGGTTTATGTTTCCCCTTCAGCACAGGAGTATTATTTATAGCCAACCACCTCGTTTTCACCGTTATGGCCCCTCACAAAGCTTCAGGGGCCTGACCGAGAGATTTATCTGCAGTTCTACACAAATATTAATTGAATTTTGGAAGGGACACATCAGCATCATGATCTGAAATCAGGTTAAATGTTATGGCCAGCTGAAGTCAGCCATTATAAACCAAAGCCAAAAGTAGCAATGATTCGATTGAGTTTTATCAAGACTAATGAATAACAAGATGATGTTATTAACAAATGGGACCGCTGAAGGAACAGTTCAGCCAAAAATCATTGACTCATCCTCATGTTGTTCCAAACACGTATAAAGCCTTTTTAGAGGAATCTAGTGTAATGTTTGTATTATTATTTGTTTTGTTTTTCTCTAATAGAAAGATGTAATATGTTGACTATACTGTTTAAATGTTTAAGTTTTTGTAAGAAGTCTTGTATGCTCACCACCAATGCATTTATTTGATGAAAAATACAGTAAAACAGTAATATTATAAAATATTATTTCAATTTAACTTGATTGTTTTCTCTGTGAATATATTTAAAAATGTTATTTATTCCTTTCATACAAATTAAGCTGAATTTTCAGCATCATTACTTCAGTCTTCAGTGTCACATGATCCTTCAGAAATCATTCTATGATGATGTGCTTCTCAAGAAACATTAATATAATAAATTTGGTGTATCATGATTCACTGTAGTAAATTTTCCAAACAAATTGTTATAATTTTAATGTTTACAGTTTTTTCATTTTCCCCACTAGCATTTAAAAAAAATCTAATAATTGGAATATAATTATTTAGTGAACACATGGTTGTATTACACATACTATATGAATAAATAATTTTTATGCACATGTGCAATTATTGCAGTTCCCAAGGAGTTTGGTCACCCCGACCTGAGTCTGGTTCTTCTCAGGGGTTTTCTCCTTCCTCATCTAAACATCTTATGGAGGTTTTTCCTTTGGTTGCGCACTAGGACCTGTAGGGCTTATTCAATCAATCAATTAATATAGTTTTCACAAACTTTTCACAAAAAACAAACATTTACCGAAAAAGGTGTAGGCAGAAGCCTTGCTTATTATGCCTACCCTTTACACATCTTGAACTGAACACGAACACGACACTTTAGTTAAGACTAGATAACAATGTTACATAAACAATTTCCACAATATACATAACAACCCTCAAAACAACCCTAATAACAAATACACATTCCTACTATTCATTCAGTATCTAAACAATACAATCACAATTATTACTACTGAGTTATATGGTTACTTATGACATTATTTATAAATAATTTATTTGTTGGTTCATAATAATTAACCCTTTTAACAGTCCGTATTGCTTTCTTTTGTAACCTATATATTAAATTTGTACTGGTTTTATATGTACTGTATGACCCCACACCTCCACGCAATAAGTCATGCATGGAACTATGAGTGCACAATACAATAAGGTTTTATCATTCAAAATATATTTTATTCTATTTAATATTGAAATGGATTTAGACATTTTTGTTTTTACATAGTTAAAATGTGATTTTCAAAATAATTTATGATTAATTATAACACACAAAAATTTGATTGCATAGACTCTTTCTATTTCATTCTTGTTTATCCTTAATTTAAATCTATTATTACTTTGTCGATTGCTAAATATTATAAACTTTGTTTTACTTAAATTCAAAGAAAGTCTGTTATCATCAAACAACCATTTAACAACCATTAATTCAATTTCCAAATGTTTCCCCGAACAGTATAAGTTTGTATCATCAGCAAACAAAACCATTTTTAATCATTTAGACACTTTACAAATATCATTTATGTATAACACAAACAATTTGGGTTATTTGTACAAATTGAAATGTCATCAAGGTAACTTTTTATCCAATCAAAAGCTCTTCCTCTTATACCATATCTTTCCAATTTCATCATTAATAAGCCATAATCAATCGTGTCAAAAGCTTTTTTTAGATCAAGAAACACCCCCACAGTATATTCATTATTTTCTATTGAAAAAGAAATCCCTTCTACCATTTCCATCACAGCCATTGAAGTTGACCTGTTTGTTCTAAAGCCATACTGATGATCACTTAACAAATTATGTTTGTCTATAAATTTATCGAGCCTTCGCACAAATATTTTCAAGAGAAAGAAGAGAAATTGGTTTATAGTTTTAAAAAAGATGGCGACCTCTACTTTTAAAAATAGGAATTACTTTAGTTGTTTTCATTTGACTAGGGAATACACCTGTAAAAAAGGACAGATTTAACTATATTTTCTATAATGTTTTTTACTTATGACATGTCAATATCATTACAATCGGTAGAACATTTAAAAAATGACTAGATATGGCTATTAGAGAGTCCACAAGGCATTAGAACTGCATTTGTCATTTTTGGGCACTTGACAGCCCCAGTTTCCAGTCACTTGTATTATTTTTTTTCCAGTTATTGTATTTTTTTAAATGACATGAGGCTGAGTAAATAGTGATTAAACTAATTTTTGTGCAGTGCGCTGTTCTTTTAAGACATCAGAAGAGTCACCTGAGTCAGCCAAACAGGTTCTTTGTTATTACAGCTCTACATGACAGTTTTGTGATCGCTTCCTGTTCGTTAATGATGGTTTGTTGTCACTCATTACTTGTTTTATGATGGTCTCAGTCTGTAGGAATTATTGCTGGTATCAGCACATTGCTAGAAACCGTGTGATTTTCAGTGTCATTTGTGGTGAAACCCAAGGCCCCATTAGTTTCCATTGTCTCTAGTCAGATGTGCCTGAAAACAGCTGAGAATGGAAAAAATGCTTGCGCTGCAAAAAGAGCGTCACATTAGCACCATATGTTGTGTTAGTCATTTATAAACGTGCCCACGCTCACACAAACACATTTCCTGAACACCTGTAAACATACAGCAGAGACCCCCATCAGAGCCCCACTGACTTATGGGGGAAATTAGTTCACTTACACTCAACTAAACAAACACATTTCTTTTATATGTTTAAAAAACTGACTTTTTACTTCAGTACTGGTACGTATTAGTATTGTTTTAGAATTATTCCGATAATATTATTATATATATAAATGGTTTTATTTTTACATTTCAGAATTAAATTACACTATTTTAATGTGTTTTTTGGCATTTGTATTAGTTTATATATATATATATATATATTATTTATTTATTTATTTGTTTATATATTTATTTTGTTTGAGTTATTTGCCAAGGCAATCTTCCTAACATTTCTCGTTTTTTGATGTCTTATTTTTAACAGTGATTAATTGCGATTAATTGCATCCAAAATAAAAGTTTTTGTTTGCATAATATATATATATATATGTGTGTGTACTGTGTATATTTTTTAATGCATATATAAATACACACACGTACAATAGCCTATATATTTTGAAAATATTTATATGTGTGTGCATATATATATATATAAATATATATATATATATATATATAAATTTAATTTGTATTATATTTAAATATATTGAATATATAAACATGCATGGTTGTGTATTTACATAATAAATATACACCGTATGCACACATATATAAATAAAAACTTTTATTTTGTATGAAATTGCGATTAATCATTTGACAGCACAAATTTTTTAAGTTTAAGCTTAATTTAAGGCAACATTTTACATGCTTTTCATGCAAAATGTATATTTTATTTTTATTCAGCTTAAATTGAGTTAACAAAAACCATTCTTAATAGCTTTAGTTTTAGTTAAAAATAACGCTGGTGTTCTTATGTCCTAATCCTAACATGTTGTTATGTGTGCTAAACAGAACATCCTGTACATCTTTGTGTGCCATCTTTTAACATTTTGGGATCTTTTAAGGACAAATTGGAGGGTTTGTGCAACCCAGCACAAACACTGGACTCCAGATGGTGAAAAACCAGCATTTGAAACAACATCTGAACTAAACTTCATACTTCAGAAAACTTTTGTTAATTGACATTTTGACTTGTGTTGTGATAAACATTATTTGCTTTTTCCCAAGGTAATGGATCATCAAATCTCTGGGCATGTTTACAGGTGTCTTCAGTAAACACACACACACATGCTCATGAAACCAGACTACAAACTGCTCAGATCAAGAAGGACCATTAGCTGTTCCTCATTCCGCTGGTGTGTGATTGTTGGCTGTGGTGAAAGCGTGTTATCAATGCATTTTACCTGCTGACAGTTTTGTGAAAGGATCAGTTGTCAGCCATTAACCTTTCAAATCTTCATGGTGGAAAGTAAAAAAAAAAATCTGACATTACTTCCATAATCTGACATATACAGTTATCAACCAATCAACCTTTAATTAGTGTCTTATATTTTATATATATATATATATATATATATATATATATGCAGTATATTTGCAGTATATTTAATAGGCAACTTTGAATCAATCAAAGTAACACGAGAAACATTCATGTTGACTTTAACACCATTTTGGGTTGATTTCTGTCTTTGTTCTTCTGGTCAGGTCTTGCGTCTGGTGGACATTAGCTCTGTCAAAGGTTTGGACTTGGTTACAGTAAAGCTGTTGCCTTTGTTATGATCAGGTCTAATTGTGCACACATACAACATATGTGGTGTAATTCTGAGGTGTTTATTTAGAGCCAAAATGTGTCCCCTGCCCAGAGCTGACAGCAGATGTAGTCAAATATCGTGCTTTATAAGCATAATGTTTGAAGAGTTTCTCTCTGTTTGTTGTTGATTTGTTTATCTGCTTCAGGAACCGCTTGTCCTGTGTATCAATCTCAGTGTGTTTGTGTACATATGTATGTCTCTGAGTAACAAAGACCACATTTCCTGACATAATTGCATGTTTGACATGTAAGACATGAAGTATAACCTGAACACAGGCGGTTCTTACTGCGCAAGCTGGATTTTAATTCATTAATTCATTCATGCTTACAGTGTGTGGATCATGCATTCATGTGCACTATTGCTCAAAGGCTGGGGTTTAAAGAAATAATACTTCAGTTATGAACATTAAAAAATTTGAAGTGACAGTAAAGAAGATTTTTATAATGTTAAAAAAGATTTCTAATTTAATAAAAGCTGTGATTTTGATCTTTATTTTCATCAGAGAAGTTGGAAGATGTAACATGGTAAAATATTAAACATTAATGTTTTTAACTAATAATGAGATGTTTATTATCCTAACAAACTATACAGCAACAGGACACTTATTTATTCAGCTTTCAGATGATATATAAATCTCATTTTCTAAAAATTTACACTTATGACTGGTTTTGTGGTCCAGGGTCACATATTTTATAATATTCTTACTGCAATTTGGATCAAATAAATTCAGCCTTGGTAAGCATGAGATGAGATGAGAAAATCTTACCAAACCAAACTTTTGAATATTATTGTACAGTATTTCTCAGACCTAACATTCTTGTTTGTGCAATTGTGTATATGTGTGTGTGTATTAGACAAGAAGAAGGAGAAAAGGTCAAAAGGAGCCGAGGAGGTGCGTGGCAGGAGGAACGCCATCAGGCTGAGCAGAGAGTACACGGTGGAGACGGTAGTGGTGGCCGACGCTAACATGGTGCAGTATCACGGAGCCGAGGCCGCCCAGCGCTTCCTGCTCACCGTCATGAACATGGTGAGTCTCAATTAATTTGATCCATAATGAAATTGGTTTTCAACAAAATGTATATCCTTTCAAGACAGAACCACCATGAGCTGTCTGAGGTTGTAATGAGCGAGTGATCTATAACATGCTCCCTAATGGTTTAGTTTTAAGACCTAGATTTTACACAAAAACAAAAATGTCCATAACCCTGTAAAGCTTGACATATGAAATAGAACTGAGGTCAGAATAATCAAATATTTAGAAATGGAACAGTTTGAAACTTCAAAATATTATTATTTTTTTTTCTTCACTAAAAGGTCTTTTACTTGTTAAAAAACTATGAACTATCAGTTGACAGAAGGCATGTGTGCAACAGTTTTTTCGGTTAGGTTTTGATTATACTTACCCTTAGAATTCTCACTATTAACTAACTATTAATTACAAGTTTTGCCCTTTGTGAACCCTGTAAGCTTTGCTAAATTGCAAATTAAATTGCCCCTATTATGCATTTTTGAAAATGACATTTCATGCAGTGTGTAATTCAGCTCGAAGTGAAACATCCTGCAAAGTTTTAAATCTGAAAGTGCTCCATGTATAAAGTTATTAATAATAATAATAATAATAATACATTTTATTTAAAGGCACCTTTCATGGCACTTAAGGACACCTTACACATCAATAATAAAACAACTACATTAGTTAAAAAAGCAAAAAACAGACAGAAACAATACAACTAACAACATAAAATCACATAAAAGCCTACCTAAACAAACATGTTTTTAGATGAGATTTAAAAACTGGGAGACTTGGACTGTTGCAAACTTTGACAGTCCCATAAAAAATCCATTCCATAAAAAAGGTGCCACATAAACAAAAGCTTGTGACCCCATGGAAGCTGTCCGTGTGCATGAAAGTATAAAAGTAACTGCAGAAGTAGACCCTAAGTTACGCAACGGAATATGTATATGGAGAAGTAACGCTATTAATATGAGCTTCAAAGGACAACGTTTGATCAAAAATGACTCCCAAACTTTTAACCTGGTTGGAAAATGGAACATTAAAATTATCAATTAAAGCAGAAAAAATATTTGACTTACCTAATGTAGTTTTTGTACCAACAAGAGGAATTTCTGTTTTACTATTATTCAGTTTGAGAAAATTACTTGAAAACCAAACTTTTAATTCTTCAAGACACTCAACAAGAGCAGAATGGAGAAACGTTGAAGAAGGTTTAGAGGAGAGATTAAGTTGGGTGTCATCTGCGTAACAATGAAACTGAATGCCATGTTTCCTAAAGATGGTGCCTATTGGAAGAAGATAATTAAGAAACAAATGAGGTCCCAAAACAGAGCCCTGTGGTACACCAGTTTACCGGAGTAATACTGGAGTAGTGGTTGATTTAAACTGTTTAAGTTGTACAAACTGTGTGCGGCCTGTCAAATAGGAACGAAACCAAGAAAGGGCTGTACCAGTAATTCCAATAGATTCCTATCTGTTTAATAGTATGATGTGTGAGACATTATCAAATGCTGTGCTAAGATCAAGAAGTATGAGAATCGCTAAAAGTCCAGAATCGGCAGCTAGTAATAAATCATTTGATATCTTTACAAGTGCGCTCTCAACACTGTGCTAAGAGCGAAACCCAGATTGGAACCGTTCAAATAAACTATTAATGGAAAGATGACCACGAAGCTGGGAAGCAACAATCTTTTCAAGAATTTTAAACAAAAACGGCAAATTGGAAATAGGACGATAATTGTCAAAATTACTTGAGTTTTTTAAGAATAGGTGTTATCACTGCAGTTTTAAAACCAGTAGGAACAATACCAGAAAGAAGTGAAGCATGCATGATGTCTGTAATTAAAGAAGAGAGGAAAGGTAAGCCAACTTTAACCAAGGGAGTCGGTAATGGGTCCAGTTGACACGTGACATATTTAGATTGTCTTTCAAAAGAAAGAGTCGACTCTGAATCATTGAAATGAGCAATTTTAAAACGAGTCCCAAACTGTTTCATGCTGACGTTAACATCAAAAATTAGTATTTTCCTGCACGCTTGTTTATCTTTATGTGTTGGTCTGAATGAAAATGAAAATTCATTCTTCAGCACTAGATTTCGCTTTTGGAGCGTTAATATAGTAGTTTTTCCCAGTAACGCTGTAAACAAATAGAACTTCTTTGTAGGCCTGACAATATGATGCTGGCTGAAAAGGAAAATTCACAATTTTGGTTCCCAAATGTATTTCGATGGTGTCATGCTCTTAGCAGCCAATCATAAATAAACACATTGTGGTCATTACAAATGTTTATTCGTGCTGCATGTGTGAACCAGTACTTAATTTAGTCTGGGCTGTGTTTTCTTTTACTTCGTGTCCATGATTTTTACAGATGAGGGCATGTCAGGCAACCTGTCCATGTCACCATCTGCCTAATTTGGCTTCTACGTAGTAACAGATGAATTTGCACTAAAGTACTGCCGAGTTTGAGCCACAGAAATCAAACAGTAAAAGATATTTTGCTGTTCTGACTATCAACAATTATACGGCTAGTTATATCTTATTTGCAATCAGCTTTGGTTTTCTTTGCTGACTGTCAGAACAACTGTTTGAGAAGCGCTGGCCTAAGCTTGTGTGTTTGCTGTGCATTTTGTTTATACTGACAAATGGTTTAAATATATGCCTAAGCTGCATATTTTGCACGTTTTGCACGTAACAGAGCATTTGGACATTGAAAGTCTTGGCAAGAAGAGAATGGGCTCATAAAACATGACAGAGAGACAGATATAGTGTGTGAGCGTAACATTTGCTCTGCTGACCGCAGCTGTGCTGTGTGTGACACACACGTTCATGAGTCGGCAGCTCACACACACCCCTCTGTTTTATCACATGGGCTCTGTTCCAAAAATTAGTGTGCTGTTTGTGTACAGAAAGCAGCAGTTGAGGTGTCCAATCAGAATTTAAATTATAATCTTTAAGTAAATGCACCTGTGAAAGGTTTTTTTGCTGAAGGATTGAGTATTGCTAGTGTTGTGGGAAAAAATTTTTTTATGCAACCTTGGCAAAGACCTAATTTAAAACCTATTTCATTTCCATAATTTGACATGATTCTGAGCAAAAAGAGACATTGAATTAATAAAATGTTGGACGAGACTTGATTTGATCCATCTGGGATTGAATGGACTGGAAGTGGTTGTTTCAGAATGGAGTCAAATTGTTGGAGAGGTTGGAAAAATTGAAAATAAATTTAGTAATAGAGGAATTACATATAAATCAGTGCTTTTTTTTTGTTAATTAAAAGTAAATCTATTACAAATTTTCTCTGTTGATTTAAATGAAGGTGAAATAAAATAAACTTTCCTTAAACTTTAAACATGAAAAAATAGAAATGTTGTCTTGGCAACTAAATTAAAATAAGTTGAGGTACTAAATTTACAATATAATTGTAATAAAATAAATATATATATATATATATATATATATATATATATATATATACCAATCATGTTACTAAAACTAAAATAAGTATAAATATTATATTATATTATTTTATTTATCATGTTATATAATTAGAAATTTAAATAAAGTTGAAATAAAATAAACTTTCCTTAAACTTTAAACGTGAAAAAATAGAAATGTCTTGGCAGCTAAAGTTGATGTACTAAATATACAATATAAATGTAATAATAAAATTATATAAATAAACAAATCATGTTACTAAAACTGAAATAAGTATAAATATTATATACAGGTCCTTCTCAAAAAATTAGCATATTGTGATAAAGTTCATTATTTTCTGTAATGTACTGATAAACATTAGACTTTCATATATTTTGGATTCATTACAAGTAGTCTGAAGTAGTTCAAGCCTTTTATTGTTTTAATATTGATGATTTTGGCACACAGCTCATGA
>JAUMHE010000053.1:6257911-6269602 GCA_032359235.1 Enteromius mattozi | reverse complement strand
TTGTGTGTAATGAATCTAAAATATATGAAAGTCTAATGTTTATCAGTACATTACAGAAAATAATGAACTTTATCACACTATGCTAATTTTTTGAGAAGGACCTGTATTATATTATATTATCTATTTATCATATTATATAATTAGAGCTGTCAAGCAATTGAACATAAAAGCTTTTGTTTATGCATAGATATGTTTAAGAAAAACATGGTGCGTTTATATATGAAATATATTTATATATGATATAATTTGTATGAATATAAATATAAACATGTAGATACGTATAACTATTTTCAAAATATATTTTGTATGTGTATGTTTCCATACACAATAAATAAACACAGCACACACACATATATTATTTAAACAAAAACTTTTATTTAACCACAATTAATTTAGTTTAGTTTTAGTTTGCCAGTACTATATACTGTATAGATTTCTTTAAAAAAAAAGTGAAGACATTAATAATGCGGAGTAACAAGGACTTATTCTATCGACTTTACCTTACAACTTCTGAGCTTGTTCAGATTTATGAGATTGTTTGTGTAGGTTTGAAAGGAAGGAAGAAAGACAAATCATCTTCAGTTGTGTCCCAGAGTGAATGACCTCACTCTTATCAAGTTGCTCATTCAGAACAGGTTCGTAAACACAGTGTTTGCTGTGAGCGTCTGGAAGCAAGCCTATGTAATAAAGTACAAACAAACTAAATATTGATCTGTAAAACAGTCCACACGACAACACCTCACTGCATCTGCTGCGGTAAAGCAAAGCTCATTAACTCAAGATCGGCCCTTTCTACTGTATCTCTAATGACAATGGTGAGTCATATGAAGATTTATGTGAAAATGAATGAATTGCCCAGATGTGTGTGATTTGGTAAGAAAGTACACCTCCTTTTGTCCTCCCTGAGGTCCTTAGATTTACATTCCTCACAAGCGAGTTCGACAATGCTGTGGAAAATTGTGCTGTTATTCAAATCAGTCTCTGCGATTCCCCTCCAGACGCCGGTTACTCATCAATATCCGAATCCTCCCTTCAGTTCAGCTCTATACTTCTTCATTAACTTCATCCCGCATGGAATTCTCATTGGTTTTTATTCTACAATAGCCAGTCATATTTTTTTAAGGTATTGTGAATCATACAGTATACATCTGAGGATGATGAAAGCTCAAACACCCCTCATCTCTTTCTTGATTCTTTTATCTTCCTTTATGTAGAGGTAATGCATGTTATATTTCAAAAGTTATTGTTTAGCGATTTGGCTTCTGCCGGTGTGTTTTTTAATAACCAGTGGTGATGCTTCTACAGAATATTTATTCAAAATCGAGCTTTATTCATATAAGGGGTAGGCAGATTTTAGAAATGACACAATGATAAGCTGTAGCATCTCGTTCTCTCTCTACAGGTGTATAACATGTTTCAACACCAGAGTTTGGGTGTAAGGATCCACATCCGGGTCACCAAGTTGGTTCTCCTGCATACCCGTCCAGTAAGTGTACAAACACTAGATCAACATCCAGATCTATGAACATCATGACTCAACCTGCCATTTATCTGCTCCCTTGCTGTTTTATTCCTGTCCTCGGGACCTGTGATGTTATCCTCGCTCAGTGTGTGTGTGTTTAACTATCGGTTTTCCCCTTCATTTTATTGCTGTATTTCATTCTCTCCAAAGGCTCCGGAGAGTCTACCAGAAGGTTTTTTGAGTGCTCACCTCAAAAGTCTGAAATGATGTATGTCAGGACATCACTGAATAGCCATTAGTGTAAATATGTGGAGATGCTTCAGGCCAAAGCCTTTGGACTCACAGTCTCTGATATCAGGAAGATAAAATCAGAAAAATTATGGATTTAGATTCTTGAAACAAACATAATCACATGATCTTTCAGATTTGCTGGTTAAGAAACATTTACCATCAACAAACATTTGTCCAATAAAACTCTCTTTAGTAACTAGCAAGTAGCAAAGCAATAAATCATAAGTCGTGTAAACACTGTCATCTAAAGGCTCTTTAAGCCCAAATTTGATTTGTGTGCCTCTTTTACTGTTACAACAGAAAATACTGTTCTCATCAGTTTTATAGAGTCTTTAAAGTACAATCCACTGACTAGTAGTGTAAACTGTTTGTCCCTGGGAGTCTGTCATATTTAATTTGAGGCTAGAGAAAATGAGGCTGTGTGGGACAGAATTGCAGCCTGTTCATTATGTCTTACTGTTTCAAAGAAAATAAATCCAACAATTTACCTTCGTGTGAAGGTGAACTGACTGATGTTTAATGCTCTGTGTTCAAATGACTACAAAAGAATATGTTGCTACAGACCTTCTTACTAATACAGTGGGAAGCATCTAGTTTAAAGTTTTGCTGCACCAAAGTCTATAAATCAGATTCTAATTGTGCAGTGTGTTTCTTAGGAAAAGCTGAAGGTGGGCCACCATGGAGAAAAAGCCCTGGAGAGCTTCTGTCACTGGCAGCATGAGGAATACGGCGCACGATACCTGGGAAACAATCACATTCCTGGGAGCAGAGACGATCCTCCTCCTGTGGATGTGGCTGTGCTGGTGACCAGGTACTTATTACTCACGCTTTGATGAGCAAATATAGAACTTAAGTGTGAACTTATTTTTTTTTTTTTTTTATAATACAAAAATTTTTTACTTTTTATCTTGAAAATGTACCTACAACATGATTCAAGTGACTTTTCGTTATTACCTTTTAGTTAAAGAAAATTTGATTCCGAGTGCACTGCACATAAATTGTCTCCATGATTTAAAGGTTGAACAAATCACTTGTTAAATATCTTTGCTGAAAAGATGCATACATACTGTACTATAAAATGCTTTAAAAAATTAAGGTAATTCAAATTCAACATGACTGAAGGTATAGCATCAGTAGACAATTATTAAATCTAAATTAAGTTTATAAGTTAAATTATAAGTTGTGTAAAAACAATGAACAGCAGCTTACGGCTTATCACCATGATGCAAACTAGTTTTGTCAAAAGACCTGGTACTTCGGTACAAAAAAAATTAAAAGTCATGGTACCAGTATTTTTAAGTACTGGTGGTACCGCGTACCCGGTCAACCCGGTTCTTGATGCGTAAGCCCTCATGATTTCCGTGATGCAGAAAACGCAGACGGAATCTTGGAATCCTGTTTAAAAACGGAATGTAGCCTACAGTTTGCTATATGAACTTGTATCTGTAAATACTAAGTCGCAAAAGTCGATTCAAATATGAATCCTGTATGCTCTGTGCGTCTCTGTGTTAACAAATGAATGGCAGAGACATGCGGTTTTGTTTACTACAAGCGTGTGACGCTCGCGGTGATTTTAGCATCTGCCGTCTCAATGAGGACATAAATACATAAACAACATCTCCAGAATTGCTCTGAGAGTCACTTCACGTGCATTTTACCGTTTCACTTGAGTAAACCAGCATATCATATACACACAGAAATGTAAAGGTATTCATGACAACCCGTCAAAATAAAAGTTCGGTTTAGACATTGTGCCAGAAATATATTACTATTTTTAGAATAATGTATGTGATAGGCTACTACTACCACTAATGTTTAAAAAAAATTAATGCAAGTTTATTTAAGTAATAATCACACAATATTTATCTTTTAATTTTAATAGTAAATCCTCTTAATTTACCAAAAAATAAAATGTGTTTAAATTTCATTCATTAAAAGACAAATTAAATTTGGGTGAAACTTGTTTTCTGCTTTTCATACTTTTTATTATTTGTGGAAAAACTTGAAACACTAGTTAAAATAAGTAATGAAGGGCATTGATTTTTGTACATTTTGTGTAAGTTTGACTTTACTAATAAAAATTGTGTGTTTTAATGCTTTTGTGTTTTGCTTTGATACCAAAATTGGTACAGAGAACCGTGAATTTTCACTGTTATCGGTACCGTATACAGAAATTTTTTGTACCGTGACAACACTAATGCAAACATGAAATATCAGACCTATAGTACTAGTTCTTTGCAGTTTTTTAAATTTGATTGTGCTCCTTTTTTACAGTTTTTTTTTCTTTGTAAACATGTGTAACGCCGTAGGCGTGTTTTGTCTTCTTTAGTTATGTTCTTTGTTTTCATTTCTAGTTCATGCTGTTTGTTTATCTACCTGTCAGTTCCCTCGTGCTCCTCGTCTGTGTGTAATTCATGTCTCCGCCCTGCTCATCAGTCGTCATGACACTCTATTGCTTAGCTCCACCCATTGACCTAGATTTACGTGTATATAACTCCGGAAGTGTTCGCTTGCGGGCACGGTTCGTTGTATTGTTATTCTGGTTTCATTCATTCGTGTCTCTTGTTTGTCTTGCTTATTTGGATTCCTGATTGTCGACCTCTGCCTGGACCCTGACTTCCCCTCTGTTTCTTCCCAAGGACCCTGTTAATCTGGTATTGTGACCCTCTGCTTTGTTTATCATTTACGCCTCTGCCTGTGCCTCTTTTAACATAGTCTGCCGGTGATCGGCCTTGTCTGCCTGACCCCGAGCCTTTAAATAAACCTCACTGTTTGCATATGAACTCGCACGCCTCGCGTACTCCTTTCGTAACAACATGGAAGCGCTTGATTGTTGCACGCATCTCTTGCAGGATCTCATGCATGAAACGGCAGTCTAAAAGCACTGAGCTCAAGTTCACAGAGTGTGTCACTTTGCTGTTATCACTGGCATATTGCCAATAGTTCTAATGTTTGGTAATATTTCTATTCAATTGTGATTCCTAGATTTCTAAAAGAAAAAAAAGAAAAAAAATCTTGGCAAAATATTAATTTGAATTAATCACTAAAATCTGACCAAACTGATTAAAAGTCATGATTGTAAGACAAGATTGTGCAGAATGTGACAGATACTGGCAAAAACAGACATTTTTAAGTGTTACTTCTGTTTCCAAATACTTCTGTTTTGGCCCATCACATCTGCACTGATTTTATTGCGTTTCAGTTCTCCATCACCGTCTCTCTTTTTTACGCCATTCACTTTCCGTTTTGTCACACACACATCCTTTGAAGTTTGGTGTCTTTCAGCTCTTGGCTGCTTAAGACAGATTTAACCTTTTTTCATCCCTTTTATTGGGATCCAACACAATTTGAACCCTCCAGGATCTGAGCTGTGATAGAGCCTAATAATACTTCTGTCAGCGAGACAGGTTTGCTCCCGATCTTCATCTTTTCACTACAACAGATTACTCGCGGCAGCCAAAACACAGCATTCCCGGTGTGGGATTAGGGTTTATTAGCGTACTGTAATTTTCAGGATCCGAAGAAGTAAAGTAAAAGAAAATCCTTTCGTTAAAACAACTCATGTGAGCCTGTCAGATACTATCTGTCATCCCGGGCCCGAGGAGCTCGCAGGGAGAGCCAGCACACACAGAGAGGGTCTTTGTTCCCTCTGTGCAGGGTTAAATATGATCTCCGTCGGCGTACAAAAGCGCCTCTCTGTAAGGATGCCGCGTACAGGAGCAACATCTGTCTTAGCTTGCATGCCAAGATGGCTCGGGGCAACGGGAATGCATCAAAGCAAATTAAGGCTTGACAAGGTGTGCCTTGGTTTCCCCTCTCACAGCTTTGTTGGAGCTGTCAGTGACTCGTCCCGGCTTCCCGCGGCACTTGCTGACTGAAGAAAGATTATCTTCTTAATGCTTTTATGGCCACATTCACACCGCGCTTTTCACTGCTCTTCTGAGAGCTTAAACTCATTTAGGCCTTCGCTGAGATCTGTTCTAAAATCATTACTGACCGATCTGTGCTTTTAAAGAGCTGTCTCAGAGTCCCAGCAGGGGACGGCATCACTGTGTCCGTGTACTGTACTGTAACATGCATGCTTGTAGTTTATCATTCAAAATGATATTATGACTGGCATTATGTCAGACACTGTTGTTTGTAGCTTACAGATCAGATCAGATCACTCATCAGTTTAAATTCGATTGCGTATCATGTCAAATTAAATTTGAAATGCTTGAATTTGGATTGACTTTGAACTGGGATAAAAAAACGGGATGTAGAATCTCAATTCAGTTTGATGTGAATCTACAGTACCGTTCAAAAGTTTAATGCTAGTACAATATTATTTAAAAAAAAAATGCTTTCAATAAATGTTCTTTCAAACTTTCTGTTCATCAAAGAATCCTGATAAAAACCATTTCCACAACGTTTTCAACATTGATAATATTAAGAAATGTTTCATAAGCAGTAACAAATCAGCATATTAGAATGATTTCTGAAGGATTATGTGACACTGAAGACTGGAGTAATGATGCTGAAAATTCAGCTATGCATCACAGGAATAAATGACATTTTACTGTATATTCACATAGGAAGCAGCTTTTTAAAATGTAAATAATATTTTACAATACTACAGATTTTACCATATTTTTAATCAAATAATTGCAGTCTTGGTGAGCAGAAGGGTCTTTTTAAAAAAACATTAATACATTGTACAGACCAGTTTTGAACAGTGGTGTATGCAGAATTATTATGAATTACAAATCAAAGAAATTCACAGAACTGTATCTTTAAAAAAGAAAAAAAAAAAAGAAAGGAAAATCCATGTTTGAAAGTTTTGAAAAAATCTTTAATGTTGAGAATTTATGGACCTTACACAAAAAAAAAGATAGTCCACTATTGTCCACAAATGCTCAAAATTAAAGATTAAACTAAAAGGTACATAGATAGATAGATAGACAGATACAGTAGATATCGTTCATACTCACTAGACAGCAACTGCCTTCTATATAACTACTTGATTTTATTTAAAGACGTCTCTTTGCCAACAAACTGCAATGGTTAAATGATGCCATTAAAATCTATGATAGTCGACAGAGATGATCATTTACCATGTTTTACACAGCAGTCTCTGTAAGCTTTTACTAAACAGGTTGATTATTATGTAATGCTGGCACCTCTAGATTTCCGCACAAGTTTCCAAATTGGAAGTTTGACTCTCTGTTGTACCTTTCCAAGTAGGAAGTTGGAAATTCTGACTTTCCGAGTCGAATGGAATGCAGCGTTAGCTCCTATTATGTAGGATGAGGTCAGACATGCTTGCATACGAACAGTTTTTGCGACAGTTGGGACAGGGACGTCTTCCACGCACATCAGCGCTAATGGAAATCAGCGCTCCTGACTATATCCCTTCCCAGCCGTTCGTTGCTGAGCAGATCTTTCTTCAGCACCCAGCTGTGTGTCACATTCACTTGAGCTGTGAAGGAACAAGAAGGGAAACCAGAAGCCCACATCAAAAACCCTTTGGAACAGAGGGACATCAGACAGCCAAAGTGACACGTCGCAGAGCACGTATGGTGAAAAAAAAGGATGACAGCAGACTCACAACAAGAGACATTAATCTTAGCTGTCTGATGCTTGGTAATCAACAACAACATCTTTGTTCATTCAAAAAGCCTATTTGATTTTTTTTTTTTTTCTTTTTGTGTCGAACCACCTCAAAGATCCTCTGATGTTTTAGTTTGTCAATTGTTGGGGAAACTATTTTTTAAAATGTGGCTTTCCAAACTACAACCTGCTCATAGTTTGAAGTACACTACAGTCAGGCTGTTTTTTTGAAAACATAGTCAGCTACACTACAAACTACTAAGAAAAGATAATATAAAAGATAAGATAATGTTCATATTTTCATATTTCATTTAGTCATGTATGACTTTTAAAAACGATGGCATGGCTACCCACAGTCTCTCTGCGTATCCTTGACAACCGTGTAAACAGTAACATCATGCTTGTTGTTGTACCCATAGATATGCATTAGTAGATTCCCCATTCGATCGTTTCAAGCTCACAGACGCATCCGCGATTTAAAAAATAGGGAATTTACCTATACATATCTATGGTGTACCTGCATGAATGGTCATGTGAAATGCGTTTTAGGTTGTTTAGTATAGACAGAGGTCATTTGAAACACTGAACACTAATGTAAACAGGGATCGTTTACATTCTAAAACAATGTTTTAAAATAAAAACACACTAGTGTAAACGAGGCCTACAAAAATGCAATAAATGTACATTAAACAACACTAAATACAATAGAAAATGAGTATATGTAGGTAAATACAGAGAATATGAGTTCTATATCAGTTTTATATCACTTCTATATCTTGTAGAACTGATAAAATCATTAATGCATTGCAAGTCACTTTGGATTAAAACGCAAGAGTTGAAAAAAGTAGTAAAGTCTGTGATGTCGCTGCTTTTACTGAGTTACTCCCCATCACTGAGTACCACAATCCCTGCTGGCTATTTGTTAACAATTCAGTGTTTGAAACCACAGCATATCTGGTGTTCTGGCTCCCCTCCTCACCTGTTAGTCATTGTTTAAGCTCAAAAATGGTTTTGGTAAAGTCAAATTACAGGCTCCGAGGCTGCAGCCACTGCCTCCCCAGTGTTCAGCCCTGCCAAAGACGATTACAAGAGGAAGCACAGCAGACATCTTTAACTCTTTGTTGTTAGTAAATTTGAAGGGATTGGATGTGGTTGCTCGAGACTCAGGAATGCTTTTTGACTAAGCTGACATTGACACTGTGCGATGGGTTGCTTAATTGTGTTTTAGCAAATGACTTGCCTAGTTTGCTTGTTAGAATTTGGTGCAACTCTTATCGTGCTGAGAGAGCAAAAATACAAAGTCTCTTAGTTCTTGGCTGTCAGATGGGTTTCCTTTGGTGGTGGGGAGGAGATGTGCTTTCTGCTTGTAATGTGGGGACGAATCTGTTTGAATTCAGGCCAGTCAGGAAGTAAGGGGGGCGAATGCATGCGAGTCTGGACTATATCCAGACATCAAGTGTTGTTTGGTGTTTGCATTAGTCTCTTTGTGTTTCTCGCCGTCTCTCTCTGCCCTCTCCTGTCTGTCTGCACTTCTCCGCAGACACCCCGAGCCCTGATATATGTGTCGTATAACTTCACATTGATTCGTTCCCAGATGCTGACGTGACGCTGTCAGCACCTTGCTCAGTCGTCAGATGGGTGCATGGGAAAACGGCCTCTTCTGAAGCATCTGTTTGCTATTTCACACCCAGCTCTGGCCTTCAGACGTTCCCTGTTTGCTCCATAGGGCTCTGACATAATTCTCAGCACACTCACGTTAACCCTGCTGCGGTGGCCAATCTCTATCAGTGCTGATTGGCCTAACACAATCCAGAAAAATCAGCAAATATCTGAAGAAAAAAAAAAAACACTCAGAAGGCCACTGGTGAAAATGAAATGCTTTATGTCTGTGTGTATGTATATATATGGATAAAAGTAACAATTTCTTAAAAAAAAAAAAGCAACAGCACAAAATAATCTCTAACCTGAAAGTAGTGTATATAATTTCTGGTATATTTATGTATATTTTTAGAGCTATTTCATATATACCTTATTTAAATAATAGCTTATTCATTTTGTTTTATTGTATTTATTTTAGAAATATATGTCCATAAATTTTCTCCTAAATGTATTCATGCATACAATTTTTTTTTTTTTAAGGGGAAGAAAAAAAAGAATGAAAAATACACACACACACACACATACACGTCATCTCAAAAGTAAAATTACATTTTCTTGCAGCTGCAAATTTGCAAAATTGTACAAAAAATCTTTTAAATGTCTAAATATATATCTCAGAATGTATTTTATATTTTGGGGTGATTTATGTTGTTTTTGTTTTTCCCTTCATTTGTTTTAGGAACATTTTTATGTTCTAAATTTTATTTTTGGAATATTACTATATTTTAATATATATTTTATTTTACATCTAATGTATTTTAGGTTTTGGGGTGATTTATAATGTTTTTTTTCTTTTTCAGAATTTCTTCTTGGAGCATATTTTATCCAATTTGTTTCATATTTTTTGGTTCTACAAAAACATTTCCTCATGTAAAAGGTCTTTTGGTTTTGGGGTAAAATAAAACTCCGATATCTTGACAGGCATCATGGGATTCAACCTAACATGTGTTTGAGTGTCAGTCCTGAACTCTAGTTAGTGGTTTTATGCATCAGAATTTACAGAAACGCTCTACTGCTGTCGCTGTCTGAAGTTTTGGTGTCATATTGAGTTCATGCCACTCTTGTCTGGTTGTTGTAGCTTCTCTTGAGCATTGCGTTCACTCCTCATGTAAACAAGAGTCGAGCAGGAAATGAGCTGGATTTGATTAATTTACTGTTGTTTTGAAGTGTTACTACTATAACTGATGAAGGATCACCACACAGGGGAAAGGAGTTCACAGTTATAGCAAAAGCGCTGTGGTTTTCCCACAATGCACTATTTACCCATCAGAGGTCAGGTTCAGGCAACAGTCATTGAAAACAAACACAACAAAACATTTTCAGCAGGACCCTTTTGTTTCAAAGATATATTAAAGCTTCTCTAGATTTTATGTATCAGCTTTTCATTTCTTGTTTACTAAAATTATTTGCTGTTTTGCCTGAATCTAGTTATTTTATTTTAATAAACAATACACAAATCAGAATGTGCAATGAACAGTTATGTTTTTATTTATCTGCCAACCTTGTCTCAAGTCTAAAAACTCATCTGCCAACCTTGAGATCAAGTGTCTTAAGAGAAATAAGAGACTCAAATTAGTAATGAGTAATAAAGTGAATGTAAATGGCATAGATTAATCTGTTCATGAAAGAAATTATGATCTCTGACTTTTGACTCTGAAATTTGGTGTCTGAGCATTGTTTGAGACATTTTTGAGGTCTCTGAAACAGATGAAACAAATATGAGATAAACAGGAATAAAATTTGAAAAGGAGTCTCCTTTTGGCCTCTTTTTAATCTCATTGCTGTGTTGGAAAAACAATGTAGCTCTCATTTGATTCGCTTTGCTATTATCTAACATTTGTCTCTGTTTCTCTCTGTTTTCTCTCTCCAGAACTGACTTTTGCGTCCATAAAGATGAGCCTTGTGACACAGTTGGTGAGTCTCGCTGAACCACTCTTTTTTTAGTGAATTCTTCTCATAGTTGCTTCGTGGGAATTTATAACCACACACACACACACAAAAAGCCACAAAATTGTATTATAAATCCTTGAAATATCTAAGTCTTGTTAAGCCAAAAGAGAACATCTGTTACCATGATTTTAGCACCGCACAGCATAATAACCACCCAGAACATGCTTCAGTCATGTCAACAAGCTTAAGCAACACTTACGTGTTATTAAATATCTGTTATTTTTAGCAACATAATTTTAGGTTCTAAAAATACTTTATTAGTGCATTATTATAATAAAACTATTTATTTATTCATGCATACATACATACATACTTTACATTTTCCAAGTGAAACATTACCCTGACATAAACATATACCTCAAAAAGCAATCTGGTCACACTTTACATTAGGTGGCCTTAAAGGTCCCCTGAAGTGGCTTGAAACACAAAGCTTTATTCTATGTGGTGACGCAATTACAACTGAAACAGTAAGACATGGCGGGTCATATCAAGCAGCCCCGCCTCAGTTGTGACAGCCACAGTCTAAAAGATTACCCCCTAAATTCAATATGAAACTCAATAATGATGAGGCTGTGTAGTTTTAAAAGTTTAAAATATGCCAGGGGTCGGGCGTGCAGGCAGAGCGTGGCCGGAGAGAGGCCGGGCAACAGGCGGAATGACAAGCAACACAGTCTCACTCCAACTCGTCACATTTCGACGATTGGTCACGTCCTTTTTGCGTCATTTTTCGAGGCTCAAGG
>JAUMHE010000053.1:6227013-6251065 GCA_032359235.1 Enteromius mattozi | reverse complement strand
TAATGTTTATCAGTACATTACAGAAAATAATGAACTTTATCACAATATGCTAATTTTTTGAAAAGGACCTGTATTATTATATTTACAAGATCCTCCATCATTACAAGAAACAATTAAACTATTTCTCAAATATTTCTGAATACTCATTCAACTGGAATAAATCTGCTATGCTTTCATTACATTCCACTAGTTTGGATGTGACATCCCATACACCACCAATTCCTCTGTGCACCAATCATATCAAATATCTAGGTGTTAATGTTTCCCCCAGGTTGTCAGAGCTGTTTGGACTCAACTACACTTCACTGCTTAAGACAATAGACGATGATCTTCAATGCTGGATGAACCTACCACTATCTATTATAGGCAGAATATCAGCAATTAAAATGACTGTACTCCCTAAATTAAAGTATTTATTTACAATGATACCAACACAACCCACCCTTTCCTCGTTTAAATCACTAGATTCAATCATTACCAAATTTTACTGGAAAAACAAGACCCCAAGTATTAAATCGACTACCTTACAGAAGCAAAGAATACAAGGCAGACTGTAAGCACCACATTTTTACTTTCTGGCTAATCAGCTCCAAAATATACACAAATGGATTTAACCTAACCTATCAGAAAGCACATGGCTAGATGTTGAACAAACAATTTGTAAGGATAATAATATTTCAGATTTACCCTTCTACAATCTTTCATAATAATAACCTGGCACCATTCTCCCATTTGGCCCAGAGATACGGCATTGGAAGCAATTGTCTTTTAGAATATTCACAAATTAAATAATAAATTCAATAAAAAAATCTTCAAAAAAAAACTACTCTCCAAAATATACAGGATTATATAAAAATCAGACAATACATTAGGTCTACCAAATGTTAAATGGGAATCAGATTGATCTATTGCCCCTAATGCCGCCTTCTGGACACAAATCTGCAAAAATATTTATGCCAACCTTCAACTTATACAATATAGAGTACTTCATAGATTTCACCTTACTGGATGAAAATTATTTCAAATGGGTTTTACTTCAGAAATATGCTCACATTGTAAACAAAACACCCCAGACACCTATCTTCACGCCATGCGGCATTGCACATCATTTGAAGAATTTTGGAAAAAAGTCACTATCCAACCTTGTGGGATGTCACATCCCATTATCTCCTTCCCTCTGTATATTAGGTGATACATCCATAATCAACTCAAACTATACAGATAGTAAATTACTCTTAGTAGAGCTAACTATCGCCAAGAAAACTATCCTCATGAACTGGAAATCAAAGAATACGGTAAATATTACATCTGGGAAAAACTTAATAACAGACTACATCTCCATGGAAAACTTGTCAACTTCCTCTCAAAATAATGAATTAAACCCCTCTATGTTATCTCTCATAAACTTCCATCAATCATGAATCCGTTGACCCTCTTTGTCTGAAGCCATCCTCAACAACACACCATTCATCCATATCTACACTAGATTTGGTGGTGGGGGTTAGGAAGAGGTAGCAACAAAGGCTAATATAAAACTAAATTAAAAACTTAAAAAATTAAACTTATTTTATCTTTTTATTTTTATTTATTTATTTTTCTCTTTCTCTATCTTTTCTTTCTGTCTCTTTCTGGTGTCTCCACTTTTGTCATGATTTAAATTTTTTTTTCTTTTCTCTTTCTCTTTTCATGCCTCTGGGACTTGATTGGCTATGGCATCTCAGTTCCTACCCTGTGTGGTTGGGTTTAGTGGTTGGTGGGTGTGCTGTGGGGCCGGGGACCTTGTATCTCCAACGTGTACCAGCTTTGGCCTGGTTTTCCAGGAAAAAGGAAGGAAGGAGAAAAGGAAGAAAAATAAAAAAGGCATACATGTATATCAGACACACACAGGGTAAGTGGGACGTGAGCATGGAGGCCTGGGCTTTGCACTGGGCTGGCTCCACGCTGTACGTCACACTTTTTTTAATGCATCATACACTCAACAATACATATACATATGCAGGGTAAGCATGGCATGTGAGTGGCGGCCGGGGGTGAGACTTTGGTCCTTGTGCCCTGCAGCTCCTCTCCTAGATGGCTCGTCCTGGGCCTAAATTATGCCTTGCTCACAGAGGGCCCAGAGGCAGCCTTACGATATCTTACTCTTTATAGCTTTATCATTATTATTATTATTTATTATGGTTATTATTGATTTATTAATATTATTGCTGCTACTATTACTATTATTATATATCACCTTACTCACCCTCCATCCTCTAATTTTTGTTAAGAATGCTATTATTATTATTATTATTATTATTATTATTATTACTGTTATGATTACTATTGTGGTTTTGTGCTATTGTTATGTCTGTTGTACTTTATTCAAATTTTTTTTCATTTTCTATTGTTTATTTATATAATTCCACCCCAACACCCAGTCACAGTTACACACACACACACACACCACCACACATGACCTTGGATACTTTGTATTTGATTTGTCACCTGTAAATAGTATATAGTATAATAGTTTGTTTGCATAATAAAAAAAGGAAAGGAAAACGGTTGTTTGTCACTAAGCTTTGTTTATTAAAATAAAGTAAGAAAAAAAGTAAATAAATAAAAAGTATTAGTGATCGTAATAGTAAAATGAATAAATAAATTTATGTTATAAAATGCTTTGCGAGTGTAATTCTTCAGGCTGACAACCAAACCTGGCCCAGAGAAACTGAGATATTAAAAATCTACAATAAACAATTGAGATATTAAAAAGATCCCATTTGACTTTTGTTCTTGTTTTCCAGGGAGCTTTCAAGGAAAAATCTGGTTGTAATTTGGACTGTTGATATTTGTTTGCATGTTTGTTGTCTAACATACTTGTGTTTTAAATTAAAGCAGCTCTCTGCTTGCTGTTGTAAATGGGAAATGAGGAGAAACGCAGTGCAAGTTTTATCTGTATATAATCTGTATATAATGTCTGTACGTGTACAGATATCTACACAGATATATAAAAGACTGGTCCTGCATATGATGGCTGTGTTTGACGTTGTTGTCGTTTAAAGCAGCTGACTGAAAGCGCTCCTCCCAACTAATAACAAAGCGTTTGTCTGCGTTCAGCCGGGCCGCCCAGGCTGCTGAGCTGGTAGATTCGCTGTTCTTCTCTCTTCACGAAAGGGCTCAACTCGTGAATGCAAAGCACTCTACGTGTGCTAACGGCAAATTAACCCCAGATAAATAATCGACGAAATATCTCCCGGCGCCGTGTGTATTTAGGCCAGTCTTTCTGAGTCTGTCTGGCTGGAACCGTGAGCTGTGGGGCCCGTGCTGAGTCAAACTCAGCTCTAACTATCCGTCTGTATGTCTGTCTTTCTATCTACCTGTCTATCTGTCTATCTATCTATTTATCTATCTATCTGTCTATCTGTCTGTCTGTATGTCTGTCTATCTTTCTATACATTGTCTACATATACATAATTTTTTCCCCCCCGTAAATTCATAAATTCCTCATCAAATTTTGCAATTCAGTTCAATTTCGATCTCAATTCAGTTTACTTTTTCAATCCTGGATCATCATTTACTCTCCCTCGTTTC
Organism: Enteromius mattozi; assembly: GCA_032359235.1. Classification (NCBI taxonomy): domain Eukaryota; kingdom Metazoa; phylum Chordata; class Actinopteri; order Cypriniformes; family Cyprinidae; genus Enteromius; species Enteromius mattozi. Next base: position 6,247,495 of record JAUMHE010000053.1, on the reverse strand, counting down.
ATTCCGAACCTGATTGCTGTCATTTTTTCCATGAAATACAAAAAACTCTCATTTCCATTCATTTGCAGTGAAGGTGTTATTAAGCCTACCTGTCTGTCATGTGTAGTTCACCCATCCAGACAGTCATTACACATTATAGATTACATTCCATCAACTCACAGCAAACTATAAAAGCTTCTGCACAGAACGATTGCAGAGACTTGCTTACAGAAACTTGAACTCATCTGACCTCAGACTGTAAATCAGCCTGTGACAGATGTAGCAGATATAATTGCAGCACTTGTCTAAGTATGCATGGCTGTAAAAAAAAACAAAAAAAAACAAAGAAGAAGTTGAGGTTTAGAGGGGAAGTGGAGGAATTTAGGACAACATCTGTTTTCCAATCAACCTGCTGTTCTTTTTATATGGCATTCAAGGAAAATAATTTTTCCATCATACAATTCCAGTCAGTGTAAAAATGGCACGGCCCATTTTTTTCCGACATGTGTTTTAGACCTCAGCTCCATGTGTAAAGATGAAAAACTCATCCTGACACAAGCAAATCATCACGTCATCTGTATCGCTAATGTGATATTACAGCTTTAACGCCACGCTCGTCGACTGAATTGGGATTTCAGCTTAGTCTCCATACACAGATCGACTATGATGTGTTTTGTTTTCAGGGTATTTCAACACCATAGATTGAAGAATGATAAAGCACAGTTCATTTGTTTTCACTGCGTGTTACAGTACATTGCAATTGTTTCCAGCATCAGTCATCAAATACTCTCAGCAAATAACAAAGAAACATTGATTTATGAGCTGCAGTGGAACATCCAAATGTCTCTTTATTTTGTAATTGCAGGGTTTCTTTTTTTATTGCCAACAATATTTATTGAACCACTGTGTGAAACGTGTAGAAAATAATTTCTAGTCTAGTTTTTTAAATAAGATTAAATAAGATTTCAATGTTACGTGGCTGTATACGTGTCTTACGTGCTTTTCAAGTAACGTTATTGTTCAGTATTTTCTTTGTGTCTTGATAATAAACAGCTATTACTGTGTATAGGCTAAGTAATAATATATTAGTTTTAAAAAAAGTTTTTTTTGTTTTTTTGTCGTTTATTAATTCAGAATGCTGACAAAAATTTAGATGTCTGCAAATGTAAATTGTTACAGGGTTTTTGACCAGATTTGATCAGTTGAAGCCTGCTAAATTTTGCATAGTTTTATATGTACTTCATATAGTTGTCGTTAACAATGCAATGCGATAATTGCATAAGATGCATATTGCAAAAGTCGCACAAACTGAAAAATGTGACCTGCCATATGCTCATACATTCAGTTCTCATTTCCTGTTGTTATTCCATATAAAAGTACCTCTGCTGGACCAAACTGCTCTCTTGTCGTCCTAAACACATTTCTTTTCTTTTTTTTCCTTTTTTTTTACACAAGCATCTGGGGTGAATTTCATTCTCTGGTTATTGATTTCACTTAAGGCGGTCAGAGGCTAAGTGAGGTTGTCTGGGTTTCGTCCAGTGTCAGACACAAACCAGGTGCTTTCACAGGAACAGTAGAAAGGTGATAGTCTGTGATGTGACGTAGACTTTCTGATGTGACATCACTCAGTGACAGAGATTCTGACTCATAGGACATGTGTTTGCTGTCAGTTTGTACAAAAAGCAGTTTGAGTTTTATATTTTTTGATGTCAGTCAGATTGTTGATTGTCTGTGCATAATCACTTTCATGAAGTTACAGTGTTGTGGGTGGTTGCCAGGGCATTGCTAGCCTATTCTAATGTATTTTGCATGTTGATTATGGGGCCAATGGATGTTTTTTCATTCATTCATACCTTCATTCGGTAAGATTAAATACAATGTAATTGTTTGGGACTTATGTTATATAATTGCTTTGAGAATGTATTTATTTATTTTTGTTTGTTTTTAAAACTATCCAGATAACAAAAATATGCATATAATAATATCTATAATAAAATATTAAATCCTATTGTATATAATTATTTAGTTTTAAATATGTTAATCTTTTAATGTTTGTATGATTTTTAAAATATTTTTTATATGAAGTGTTACTTTGCAAAAACAAATAGCTAAATAACAATATGATAGCATATTAAAAAATATGAATTTTAAAAATAAAAAAGAACCTTTGCAGATAAACTCTTCATATATTCATAATCACAAATTTAAAAATTCACTTTTTTTTTTTAATTACATTTCAATCATTACAAAACCAAATGTTAAATATGAAATGAATAGCATAGCTGTGTCCTTTATGGCACTGCTTTTTCCTCTCGGAAATGTTTTTTTTGCAAGAAATCTGTTGTTATTCCTCAGGACGTGTGGGTGACTGAAATTGGCAAAAAAACACAACCGCTATTACAAACCTCTCAGTTATGAGAAGGCCAAAATGAAGGTAAAACTGACAGCGATTAGCAGCCAGTCAGTGTGAAGGAGCTTCAGGCGTTAAAGTGTCAGATTTTGTGGTTTCCTGTCTGTCCGTTATCTTCTCACTCTGTGCTTTGCTCTCTCCACAGGAATCGCTTATCTGGGCGGCACCTGTAGCTCCAAGAGGAAGTGTGTGCTGGCGGAGGACAACGGACTCAACCTGGCCTTCACCATCGCTCATGAGCTGGGGCACAAGTGAGTCCAAACACTTGTGATTGTATGGTGCAGGACAGTCTTGCACAATTAAATATGCAACTAGTTTTTCAGATGCTCTGTGGTACTTTAGTGGAGACAAGCTTAATGTAAAGTTTTTCTTGTGTATGGGAAGTGAATCACTTACACTAAATCAAATCCAAGTAGGCGGAGTATTGAAGCTTTATCTACTTGTTTTTACTGATCCGTTTTGGTAGTTATTCAATATAGGAAATAGATATGCCTTAAATTGTTAAAAAGTGACAATAAAGGACTTTTCAATAGTTTGCACTTCCTCAATCAATCACAATAACAGTGTAAGCGAATTTGGCGTGCTGTCCGGGGGGCGAGCCGGGTGGACGACGGACTCCAAGCCCTAGTGTTTTGAACCCTAGCGAGAGCAGAGCTCGACGTCCGGCTCGGACCCTGCATGCCCCCCGTAAGGAAGGCGCGAGAACGGGCGAAGAAGGGGTGGAGGAGAGGTGCAAAAAAGACGAGATGCGGAAGGGGAGGAAATGGGTCTATTTATAGTGGGAAGGATGGATCTGATTGGCTGGAGAGATGAGATTGATTGAATAATGTGGTGCAAGCCGCGGATGATTTTGTGCGCGCTCCTCTCGAAACTTAGTTTTTGGCAAAACGTCCCTTCAATAGTTCGCGCTTCCTCAATCAATCACAATAACAGTGTAAGCGAATTTAGCGTGCTGTCCGGGGGGCGAGCCGGGTGGACGGCGGACTCCGAGCCCTAGTGATTTGAACCCTAGCGAGGGCAGAGCTCGACGTCCGGCTCGGACCCTGCATGCCCCCCAAAAAGGCGTAGAGGAGGACAGCAGCCAAATAGCCCCCCAAAAGAATGCATGGGAGAGGATGCTGGATGAGTGGCAAGGGTAATTGGGTGCTCCATGCATTAGTTTGGGGGCCTCTTGAGGCGGGAGCAACGGCGGGGGTTGCCAGGCCGGAATGGAGAGCAGAAACATGGGTTAGTATGATGTAATGAAAGGAAATGAGCAATGCAAACAATAACAATGGGGTAAAGAGGGGAAAACGGCCTCGTCTGAGGCGGAGAGGGTAACGGCCTCGTCAGAGGCGGGCGGGAAAACGGCCTCGTCTGAGGCGGGGAGGGTAACGGCCTCGTCAGAGGCGGACGGGAAAAACGGCCTCGTCTGAGGCGGGGAGGGTAACGGCCTCGTCAGAGGCGGACGGGAAAAACGGCCTCGTCTGAGGCGGGGAGGGTAACGGCCTCGTCAGAGGCGGACGGGAAAAACGGCCTTGGCTGAGGCAGCAGTTACACGGCCTAGTCCAAGGCGGGGAGGGTAACGGCCTCGTCAGAGGCGGGTGGGAAAACGGCCTCGTCTTGAGGCAGGGAGGGATGGAAAAAACACAGCCTTAGCAGAGGGAGAGCTTTAGTAACAATGGGCTACATCCCCATCAGTATTTATATTTGTCCTGATTCTGACAACAGAAGCTTTAGGCTAAATTTCTCAATGAAACAATAAAATGAGAACTTAGGTGCGATAAAATACGTTACGTGACCGCGGGGAAGGAAAATAATATGCCGTGCTGACGTAATGAATATGCGGAATACATATGACGTCATCTGGCGGCGACTGGAAGTTTCACGCTGGCTTGCTGCTTGCAATTGAAATGGCTACCGTGGGCTTGGTTCGGCATCCGGGACGGGGAAAAAGAAGGAGGAAGCCGGCGTGAGGTGAGTAAGTTGGCGTGGATTCTTTGGCGTGGGTTTGTTTGGCGGATGGAGCGGAAGGGATCAGAGCGCGTGAGCTAGCGGCCTTGAGTGAAGCCGCGGACTCCCGTGGGAATTCAGGCGGGCTGGCTGGAGGCTGGTTGGGGCTGGAAGGGGAGCTGGGTCCTTGATCGAGCTCGGGCGAGTAATCGGTGTCTAGGCCGCTTGTCTGGTAGAGCGAGATCATGCAAAAAAGACGAGATGCGGAAGGGGAGGAAATGGGTCTATTTATAGTGGGAAGGATGGATCTGATTGGCTGGAGAGATGAGATTGATTGAATAATGCGGTGCCAGCCGCGGATGATTTCGTGTGCACTCCTCTCGAAACTTAGTTTTTGGCAAAATGTCCCTTATAATGTTATAAAAGATTATTTCAAATTGATGCTTTTGAACTTCATTTTCATCAAAGAAGCCTGAAAAAAAGTTTCATGGTTTCCAGAAAAATATGAAATTTAAATATGAATATGAATCTGTTTTAAGCATTGATAGTAGTCTGAAATGTGTCTTAAGCAGCAAATCAGCATATCAGACTGATTTCTGGAGGATCATGTGACACTGAAGATTAGAGTAACAATGCTGAAAATTCACAGGAATAAGTTACATTTTAACATATTCAAATAGAAAACAGTTATTTTAATTCTTAATATTTTTGAATAATATAATAGTAGTAATAATAAGTAAATAATAACAATATTTTACAGTATTACTGTTTTTACTGTATTGGTACAATAATTTAAATAATTTAAAAAAGTCTTCCTGATGCCAAACATTTGAGTGGTAGTATGTATTCTTTAGCTATTGAAAGCACCCCAAACAGAATATGATGAACACATACGGATAGTTCACCTGAAATAAAAAGAAAGAAAAAATCTTCACCCATGTGTACTTTCAAAACAGTATGACATACATTCTTACATGCATATTTTAACTAATTAGTAAGTCACCCAGGTCTTTAATGATATCAAAATGTATCAATTTTTGTCCTAATCATCCCTTTAATATTTCATTTGTGTTCACACAGGCTAGGAATTTTTTAGGTTAAGGCCCACAGCATTTGCCAATTTGGTCAGACAAGTAGATGTATGCAAACTCAGCTAAGCTGACCAAAAGACTTTTTCTAAATACCCACCTCTGCTCTTTTAGCAACAGTTTTCTTGCAGACATCCCTCTACATCAGGTTTCTCTCATTAAATGAGCGATCTAGACCCTGAACACATTTCCATCCTCACCGTGTGCTTTGGAAAACCTAGAAGTGCTTGAAAGAGAGCATGCTGTAAATGAACATTTCACGTTCACACATCATTCACATGAGTTATAGGACTGAACCGAATGCCACATATTAACCCGCTCTCTGCCCGAACAAAAACACGCTTCCCACAATAGCTCCCCTTCATCTCCTCGCTAGCATAAAGCCCTCTTTGATAGAACAATGATGGGCAGCCAACACTAAAATTTGTCTGGAAAAACAGCCAAGCTACATTAGTGTAAGCGCCAGTTTTCAGAGGAGTTATCGCCGTACCTGCTCCAGTATAGTGTGCCGCCACGGGCCAAAGTCGGCTTTAATGCCCAGCAGTAATGAGCTGGCACCGATCACGCCCGACTGGTGCCGATACCGCTATCCCAGTCATCACACGCACACAGGGCTCCATTGTCTCCAGTCTGTAAAAACACTATTAAAGCCAGTGCGTTATGTGTTTATGTGCATGTTTAGGTCTTTATAAATATAAGCTGTAGCAAGACATGTCAATACGATTCTTTTATAGAGTCGCTAGCATTGAATATTTCTGTCAGCATGGCATTTACAGCCTCTAATAAACACATGCAACTGCATCATGCTTTCTGATGGATTGAGATTTCTCTGAGCAGCGAGCAGAGTTTCTCATCTTTCATCTGCTCACGACCTTTTGATTTGGCACGCAGGCGTAACAAAGCTTAATGACTGTCTGGGAGTCTTGTTTTAGCACCGCTCCATTCGTCTCGCTTTATCAAGGGTAGACGCTGATCATTTTCCAATAATAACAGCTGAAGGAGCGTGATCACGGCGCTTGAGGAACATTGGCGTAGCGCTAATGTGGGGTTTGCCGCATGCATCGACTCATTCGAAATGAAAACATCCTCCATATAGGAGCGGAGTGTCACATCATATTTCAGTCCACCCACAGTGCCTCATTAGTGTCATCATTGCTTATGCGATCATTAGTCAAAGAACCTTTCAGAATAAAGATAAATGAGTGTCTGTTTAATGAATGAATGGAGTAATTGGTGCTTGCAGGTGAGATTGGAAAATTACACAATGTGAATGACACTGTTTACACTACTGTTCAAAAGTTTGGAGCTGGTAAGAGTTTAAAAGAAGTCTTTTATGCATTTATTTGATGGAAAATGCAGTAATACTGTGAAAAAAATTGCAATCTAAAAAAACTGCTTTGCATTTTAATATATTTTAAAATGGGATTTATTCCTGTGATCAAAGCTGGATTTTCAGCATCTTCAGTGTCACATGATCCTTCAGAAATCATTCTAATATGCTGATAACAAATCAAGAAACTTTTTTTTAATCACTGTTTAGTATTTGTGTTGTGCTGTGTAATATTTGTGTTGATACATTTTTAGTTTTCGGAATTCTATGATGAATAGAAAGTTCAAATGAATATCTTAATATCTTTTGTAATATTATGACACTTTGTGTCCTTGCTTAAGAAAAGTATTAAATTTTGTATAAAAAATAAATAAATAAATAAATATATATATATTGTACATTAATTTTAATTTATGAGAAAATGAGAAGTATAGTAAACACAGTTTGCAAACGACGTTTCCAATGCATTTGTTCAAGAAAACAAAAACTGTCCTGCAGATAAGTCACTTTTGTGAACTTTTTACTTGTAACCAGTGAGTGATTTTTCTCTGTTTGTTTCGATCATAGTTTAATTAGCCACTTATGGCCAGATTTACTACATTCCATTAAAGCACTGATGGGAGGGGACAATTCTGCGGGTGATTTACAGATAATGCTCACATTAAAGAACACAGATGCAGCCAGATCATTTCCATAATGACCAGCACAATCTGCCAAGAGCAGGGCAAATTACAGCCTAATATAAGGCGTTAAAAAATGGCACAAATACCATTTGCATCAGAAAGGGAAACTCCTTCAAACGTGTCAGCATTTTCTACGCAAATTTGTCACTGTGCATCTTTAGTAAATCTTGACAGTACTGTACCGCAAAAGGACGGTACAGTTGTTAACCTGAGCTATTCGAAGAAGGTTTGCAGCTTTTTTGGTAGTTTTTGCTGTTGCTTTTCTCATATGTAGAGTTATGAAACAAACCACTATAACTAACGAAATTAGTGCTGTCAAACAATTAATCACATAATCGGATCCAAAATAAAGGTTTTTCTTTACATAATGCATTTATTATGTATATATAAATACAAACACATGCATGTATATATTTAATAAAAATGTTATGTTTATATATTACTGTACATATATTTATATATAACATCGGATATAAGAATATAAATGCATTTACATATAAATACTTTTAAAATATATACTGTATGTGTGTGTTTTAATATATACATAATAAATAAAAACAGTACAAACACATATGTAAAGAAAAACTTTTAGTTTGGATGTGATTAATCACAATTAATCATTTGACAGCATTAATGTTAACATTTGGTGAGTAGCTTGTACAGCTTATGGACCTCAGTGATTCCTTAATTGTAGCTAATGTAATACGCAATTATATTTTCTAAGCAACGCTGCAAATTTTGACTACTTTTTTTGTCAGTAAGAAACTACCTTGAAGTGCATAGCTGTATACTAACACCTTGTTGAACCTTTAGATTACCAGCCCATGTCTGTAAGTCTCTATTGGTCAAGCATGATGCCTTCCCTTCTCAGTCTTTTAAGTCCAGTGCGTGCTTGAAAGGGTATTTGGCTTGTGAAAGCACTTGACCATTATTAGCTTGGCAGCGAGAACGTCCTTTTTAATAAGGCCAATTGTGTTTTTTTTCCTCTCCCTTAAACAAATTTAACACAACAGACATTTGGCACCCTTCTAAACCTCCCACAATTGTTTGAGTGTGAGAGAGATTCTCATCTCAATCCACTTCTAAACCAAATCACCCCATTGACATTAAAAGCCACTCATCTGTGTTAGAGCAGCCACGAAAGCCGCTGTAGCATTCAAATTCTTCTCCTTGTTCCTTTAGTTCTCCGCAGCGACTCCTTGATTTCTGTTGTGTTCGTTGTGACTTTTATTGCTTTGGTGTTTAGCGGGAACCGAGACACAGCCTAGAAATCCACACTGCTCTCTTTATTAGTTCCTGCGCTCGCTGCCGCCGCTTTGGTTTTCGCTTGTTGTTTTTAATTTGAGAAATGTAGGTCAGGGCTTAGGAGAAAGCACTGCTACGGCTAGCTCTGACTCAGGTTGCTTCGGTTTTCATGAGAACACATGCTCAGAGTAATATTGTATCGTTATGTATTCAAGGGAAGCTTCGTAAGCAGTGTGTTAATGATTATGTTTAACAAGCACAATAACTATTTATTGTGCACTAAGTTTGCCTGGGCGAGACTCATATTTTGTCAGACGGCTGCTGTTTCTTATTAGAGTTTGGTGACTCTGATGGTCTTGTCTTTCTAGCATGGGCATGAGCCACGATGATGATCATGCCAGCTGCACAGGCCACTCGCACATCATGTCCGGGGAATGGGTCAAAGGTCGTAACCCCAGTGACCTCTCCTGGTCCAGCTGCAGTCATGACGACCTGGAGAAGTTCCTCAGGTGAGATTCTGTGCCATAAGATATAAAATGCTTATGCTAGCCACTGTTTTTAAATGTTATGAGTAGGTTAGGTGATAGAAGGTGTTATTGCCTGTTAGTTTTCAATTACCAATACTGATGTCTAGACAGTGGGAAGTATTTTTTATGATTTTCTGGAATATATATATATATAGAGAGAGAGAGAGAGAGAGAATATAATGTAATTTTGCAATATTGTATTTTAAGAAAAAAAAACTGTATTCTAAAATATTTTTATATATGTCAAATATGTATACAAATTAGTTTTTTTTTTTTTTTTTAAAAAGTAGTATTTAATATATTATTTGATGTAATTTTATAATAATTGTAATACAATAATCTAAATTGTTTACAGTTTTCTGGGTGAACTAGGAAAAAAAAATCTATTTTTTACACATAATGTACATAAAATTATATTACACGCAATGTATTTAATTTAGTACATTTATTCATTTTAATAAATGTAATAAATTTAATTTGTGTATGTATAAATAATAAAGGATATAACATACACCATAATATGTAATGTAATACATAATGTTATAAAATATAATAAATTATTTTTAATTTATTTATATTTGTCCATATACAGGTTACAGTTTTTTTGTTTATCCATATATAGGTTATATATGACAAATATATAATTACTTTGATTTTTCGCAGGCTAGTTACTACTAACATAAGTACCACTGATCAGGCTAGATTCGGTCTCCCACGTTAATTCTCTGGCAAATATCCTTGAGGAAGGTGAACAAACAGTGAGGCATTTGAATAGACGAGAGTTCATTCTGGAAGGCCAGGCTTAATAGTGTCTGCTGCGGCTCTATAAACAAAGAACGGGCTGGAGTCATCGATCCTCACGGATGTACTGCAGCCGATGACAGAATAAAGCTGCAGGATTCACTGTCTGCTGTGCCGGCTGCGCTTCTGACCTCAATTCAGGCTACAGAGTGTCACCGTATCCAAGCAGATACCAGCACTGTCCAAACTCTGCTGCTGAGCTTCTGAGAGCATTTTAATGCGGGAGACAATCAGGCAGATTAGTGTTTTTTCCTGTAGAGTAAAGCTCTGCGCTGTGATAACACGACAGCATGGCTCTGCTCCAAAACCTGCCGGGCTGCCTATGTAGGCGTCATAGCCAGGTGCACACTACAAGAAGGCTGTTCCAAAAGGTAGACAGTAAAATTATAATCACATTTTGGAACAGCGTCACATGTATTTATCTTGCAGAAGGCAATCCCATAATTATTGCCTGTTGTTACTTGTACAGTGTGTAGCATTGTTTTATTTTATTTTAAATTTGTTTAATTGTATTTTATCGTGACAGTATAAATCAAGAATTAGTAAATCAAGCTGCACATTTAGTCTGTCATATTTTATAGGCATTGTTGCTGTTTCTTTTAATTAGATTCCATTTGATTAAATTCACAATAATTTTATTTTATTTTATTTTATTTCAAATTTGTTGAATTGTATTTTGTAATGTGACATTATAAATCAACAATTAACAAATCAAGCATTTCTTCTAATTAAATTCCCATTGATTCATTTCAGTTTATTTTATTTATTTTATTCAATTCAAAAATTTCCTTTTAAATATATGTACTTATTTATTAATTCATTTGCATACCTTACATACCATAACACATTTTTTTTCTTATTTTCTTTTTTCTCCATTCCTGCCTGATTATTTTAGGATGAGCTGAAATATTAAATATTTACAGAGAGGGGACGTGACTGAGAATTTTGAAGTGCATGCGCTCATTAGGCTTTAAGGCATCAACGTCAGCCTTTCCAAAATATTTCTCCTTTGCCCTCTTTAAATAGAAGTTTGGGAAGCACTCTTGGTTTTGCAGGAATCTGTCCTGCTACAGCTGTCTGTGTTAGTCTAATCTTACACTTACAGAAAGATGAGAGATTGGACCTGGAGAGAGGAATTTTACTTAAATGAATTAGCAATGGAAAGTCTGCAAATCATCCAGTGGTGTGAGAAGATGTTTCACACAGCATTTCTCTAAACATCCTACTGTGTTCCAGATCGAAAGCAAGTGCCTGTTTGCTGCATACCGACCCACGTAACCGCTACCTCATCCGTCTGCCGGCCAAACTTCCCGGGATGCACTACAGCGCTGACGAACAGTGCCAGATCCTCTTCGGCACCAACGCTACCTTCTGCACTGATATGGAGGTGTGTGTGTCTTTCAGCAGGGAATGCGCTGATATCATACTGCGCTCATGCACTACATGTTTCCAGACCGTAAACGGACACAATGCAGCATACGTACACACAAATAAACAACATGCAACTCAGAATTTCTGACTCAAACAAGCTTATATATGTGGCAGAATCCTGTTGCAGTTACTTTATAGTTGTTTTGGTCCTGGGATCATTCCTGTATGTAACTAGATAAAGTACAAATTTGTCCAAGCTACATTATAGCAGGTGGGCAATATAAAGGGTTTATCTGCACAAAGTCTCCACCTACATATTGCATAAAAAAAACTTAATAAATGAATTTCTTTATGAAATAAATTTAAGTGTATACATTTCAAGTAATATAATAATATACATATTATAAGCTTATTTTAAATGGTACCTAAATAAAGCTCATAAGATATAAAATATATGCATTAAAATATATTTATGATTTCATTTAGTTTTTGTAATATGGTCACAATATTAAATGTGAATTTATAATTTTGATATAGATTAATCATTTATGTAATACATGTAAAATGTTGTTAAGCTGCAAATATTTAAGCATGAGTCTTTAAAAGTATTTTAATAAAATAAAATGCCTATTGATTAATTTCACAAATTTTATTTTCTTTTTTTCTGTTCTTTAGTGAAATAAAGTCACAATTAGATCCACATTTACTTTTACATTTATTTATTTATTTATTTTAATTTGTTATAAAATATATACATTACATCCTATTTGAAAAATCCATTGATTTACATAAAGTCACAATTAAATTTACTTTTTGAATTAATGTATTTATTCATTTGGGGGTTTTTTTATTTATTTTTTTTTTATTTTTTTTATTTGAGTTGAGTTGACTTCATTGTTGTTTTGACCCTAGGATCATTCCCATATGTAGCTAGTGAAAGTATAAAATTATCCAGGCTACATTTGTAGCAGGTGAATAACATAAAAGAGTATCTGCACTTAATCATAAATCATGTTTGTCCATGCAAAGCCTTAGATCTCAGGATATTTCCGTCTGGAAGTTTCAGTTCAGAAGTGAAAACATCAGAGCGGATGGCAGGTGCTGGCGTATCAGGTTTGATCTGATCAGTTCACAGTCAGTTCATTCTTTCCTGAGCATGTAATCATCAGCTGCAAACATTTCCTCGTGCTACCCGTCCATCATAACTGTGTACTATCTACACATTGTTCAGTGTTACAGCAGTTACCTATGTTCACATAAAACATGCATGAAGAAGATGAATAGTGTGTTGCTGGCAGGCAGAGAGGAGCTGACATAAAAGAGACGTCTAAAACAGTGTAAATAAGGCAATTTAATGGTTGTCCTGCCACCTTTGAAATGTTTCTCTCCGTGAGAATGGAAAATGTGATTGAACGCACGAAGTAAAGGAGCGGTCTGGCTAAAGTAAAAATACAAACTTCTCAGACAGGCATGGAAAATACTGTCCATCTCAAAGGCTGGAGGACAAAATGAAAGTCTCTTGGTTTGAGGAGAGGAAAGAAAAGGTTGTGTTTGCATGAAATGTACAGTACAAGCAGATTTTTTATTTTATTTTATTTTGCCATTAAGATATTCATTTGTCCAAGAGATTTCATTTGTGCTTTTTCTTTACTGTGGGATAATTCTGTATAGTGTGTGTAATGCATGTTTGGAACCTTAATTCTCTTTTATAACTATAAAATCAAATAAAAAATGATTAAATAGTTTTTATACTGTCCACATGAATATAAGCTCTGTCTGTGTTTTCAGCACCTGATGTGTGCTGGTCTCTGGTGTTTGGTGGAAGGAGACACGTCATGTAAAACCAAACTAGATCCACCACTGGACGGCACTGAATGTGGAGCAGACAAGGTAATGGTTATATTTAATATTAAGGAAATTATACCTTTAATTTAAAAACAGCCAATACTATAGGTAAAATCATTTTGACAGTTGGGAAAAAAGTGGCAAAAATATATAAAGCAGCACTACTGTTTTTAACACTGATAATAGCAAATGTTTCTTGAGCAGCAAATCAGCATATTAGAATGATTTCTGAAGGATCATTTGACACTGAAGTCTGGAGTAATGATGCTAAAAATTCAGCTGTGATCAAAGGAATAAATTACATTTTAACATATATTCAAATTGAAAACTTTTTTTAATTTTACAATATTACTTTTTTACTGATTTTTTTTGATGAACTAAATGCAGCCTTAGTGATTTTTTTTTTAAAAGCATAGATCAAAGTCTTAAAAAAAATTAATTCATAATTGCAGGAGTTTGATAAATGTGGGAAGCAGTTGGGAACAAACCATGTAATATTTGCAGAGTGTCAGTACAGCAGCACTGCCTGTAATCAATTTTCAAGTAAAAGCAATATAAATCTGTGGTTTGCCTTCATTTAGCTGGATTAACACTTCTGTGTGTGTCTTCATCAGTGGTGCAGGGCTGGTGAGTGTGTCAGTAAGACGCCCATCCCGCAGCATGTGGATGGAGACTGGAGTCCATGGAGCACGTGGAGCATGTGTAGCCGAACATGTGGCACAGGAGCACGCTTCAGACAGAGAAAATGTGACAACCCTCCGTAAGCCTTTACATCTCTCACCTTCTCTCATCCATGTCTCCATAGTCAACTAGTCACTCAGAAAAGTAGTCGACAGGTCGGTGTTTACCTAGTGTCAATAACTCATCCTTCTCCATCCAGTCTTATTTTCACAGATATAAGTGTCTGTTGAGTTTTGTTATACAAAACTAGGGCTTCCCCCTAATAGTCAGCTAACCGTTAGTCAACCAGAAGAGGCTTAGTCGATCATACTTTTTTTAGTTGCAGGAAGAAAAAAAAAATGCAGATCATTAACGGCTACATTGCTCAGCTATGATCGACCTCAAATATGGCTTATCATCTGAAATATTTTAGTAGTATAGCAGCGGCTTTACATGTCTTCTCAATCTAATGTTAACACAGAAAAATGTGTGCTATTTTAGGACAGGTGGTGCGATCGCTTACTCTTAAAATACTCCCTCATTTTTGGTTGGACAAATAAGAGTAATACATCTTTCAAATCTGAAGACTGTACATTTACAACCCAAATTTCAGAAATGTTGAAACTTGATCCAATATTTTATTCACTAGAGAACTTAACAAATATTTAAATGCACAAAATGAGCTTATTTCTATTCTTGCCTGATATAAGTTTCCAGACCTGCATTTACCGACAGTGGTTTCTGGAAGCATTCCTGGGCCCACTTAGTAATGTGAATGACAGAATCATGGCGATGAGTGATGTAATGATGTAGTGATGATGAGTCCCGAAGACCACGGCATCCAACAAAGGTCTTCTGCCTTGTCTGTTACACACAGAGATTTCTGCAGTTTCTCTGAATCTTTTGATGAAGTTGTGCACTCTAGATAATGAGATTTGCAAAGCCTTTGCAATTTGACATTGAGGAACGTTGTTTTTAAGTATTCCACAATCTTTTTACACACTATTTCACAGATTGGAGAGCCACTTCCCATCTTTGCTTCCCAACATCTCTTTTATAGCTAATCACGATAGATGTTCTCCCAGCTGAATCCTTTCAGAATGTCTTGTTTTATCAGCCCTTTGTTGCCCCGTGCCAACTTTTGTGAGACCTGTAGCAGGCATCAAATTTGAAATGAGCTCATTTAGTGGATAAAAGTGTAAAATTTCTCTTGTTATGTTCTATTGTGAATAAAATATAAAGTCTTTTAGGCTTAGTTCACACTGCAGGCTGAAGTGGCCCAAATCCAACTTTTTTGCCCAAATGTGACCCATATCTGATTTTCTTATGACAGTCTGAACAGCACAAATCTGATTTTTTCAAGTCAGGCCCTGGCCACTTTCATACTGTATGTGGTCCTAAATCAGATACATATCCGATGTTTTGCAATGCGACTTCAGTCTGAATGGCCGTGTCACATTTCATGTGATTTTTACGTCATTGAAATGCAACAGACGTCACAATTCTGCACTGGAGGAGACGGGAAGATTAAAATCATAATGGCAGACAACGGTAATGTAGGTGGTCAGTGGAAGGATAGTTAAAAATCGCTAAACGCACGCTATCATGAGCAGCATCCATTTTTATTTCTGCAAACACATTGTACTGCGTCTGTCTTCTTCTGCGCATGCGGGTCACTTCAGGGCTGTATAGGATTCTCACGAGACTGATGGCAGTCACATTTAAATGACAATTTCAGCAAAAAATCTGATATGAGCATTAAGACCTGCAGTGTGAACTAAGCCTTAGTTGTCAAATGTAAAAAACGTCCAAACATTTCCGACTGTATTTTTTTGCACTTATAATAACACCAAAACATGGTGCTTTTTGTAAAATAATGAAAACAACAGGATGCATTTTCTGCCACCTTGGTTTTTGTGAACTTGAGCATGAAACTCCCAAACTCTGTGTATACGTGCAGACACTGGAAAAAAAATATAGTGAGTGAAATGTCTGCCTTCAAATAAACCGATTCAGATTTATTAGGCTATGTAGACAATTAAAGGCTCTAAAAACTCACTAGTAGTCGTGCATCTAATATTGTGAACAAACAGGCTGTAGCTCAGAGATGGTCTGACTCAATGCAAGCGCAGTCACCATCCAAACCCACAATGCACCACAATAATCCTGTTTGTGTTTTGGCAGGAACAAGCTTTCCTCTCACTCTCCTCATTCGTCTAATGACGCTGTTTCTTTCCGAGTGTCATTTCAATGCCTGACAGCCCGCCAGAGAGCTTGTTTTAGAGTTTGTGCGTGTGTGTTTAAAACATGATGTAATAATTCAAAGTTCACCGGTTATTTCCACGCCAGAACAGCATACAGTTTGTAAACGATGGTCTAAATTGTGCATTTTTGTTTTCGACGCTTGTAACGTCTCGTGCCTCCTTCGGGAGGTAATCGCTCTTTTCTTGAGACTCCACCATGGATCGTAAAAAAACACTTGGAGCTGCATCAAGCAAACCGAAGAGCAAAAAGAAAGAAAAGTAGGGCTGATGTACAAGTCCCATTCTGTTTTTAAGCACAATAGTGGAAAAGGGGAAAGAAGGAGTGTGAGGAAGAAACTAGATTTACATTTGCTTAAAAAAATAGCAGTGCTTGCAAGAATAATGTTTAGGTTGTAGGTTTTGACCAGTTTTAATTCAGAGTGCAAAGAAATTTAAGAAAGATGGCCAAGCACAATTTAATATGCAGATATCTGATGACATCATCAGTGTCAGTTACATTTTGATTGCTGTGAGTATCAGTGTGATTTTGATATATTTGATTTATTTAGATCTTTAATCTAGACAACATGAATTCTTGTTCTGAATGGTTCATCAATGCATTTCAAAAACTTTTTCTGTAATCTTTAATGAAAATATGACTTTTTTGCTGACATCATTTTGGGCGTACTGGCTGTTCAATTATGTTAATCAATAGCATAATTTTAGCAAACTTGCATTCAAGTCTAGCTTCATTCTGGTATGTAACACCACTTTTTTGTGATCTAATCAATTCCTGATGGATAAAACCCTCCCTACATTTCTAAAAATTTAAATATCATGTTTCAGTCAGAAATGTGTGACTTTAGAGTATGATTAAATTTTGTTAAACTTTTACATAAAACAGAAATAAATGTAAGTTTGCACTGCTAATCGAAAGTTTGGGGTCATTCTGGATGCATTAAATGAATCAAATGTGACATTTAACACATTTATAATGTTACAGTTGCAGTACAACTGTTTTCAGCATTGATAAAAATAAATATTTCTTGAGCAGCAATATTAGAATGATTTCTGAAGGATCATGTGACACTGAAGACTGGAGTAATGATGCTGAAATTTCAGCTTTGATCACAGGAATAAATTACATTTTACGATGTATTCAAATAGAAAAGTTATTTTTATTTTAATAATATTTTTTGTAATATTCTTTTTTACTGTATTTTTGATCATATACTGTAAGTGCCACCTTACAGAATAAGATACTTGATCACCTCAAACCTAGTATAATTGGTGTATTTAGTGGTTGGGGTTGAAATAAATTAGATAAAATAAACCTAATTAAAATTATTGAGAGAAATCGCTACAGTTCTGCCTGGCAAACTCCATAATTCATTAAAATGAGATGCAGGATGGGAAATATGACAGTTTTGAGAGACTTTCACAGCAGATGAGACAGACCGAGTGATAGAACATGATGGAGAATGTGAGAAGATTTGTTACTGAACAGGTTTTGTACTGTCATGGTGTCAGCTGCCATCATTTGAGCAAGCAAAACATGTTCTAATGAGGGTTTATAGGGCCTCAAAAGCTTCCCTCAGTCATATTTAGCTTGACCTCAGTGAACACAGAGCGAATGCTGGGATAATGATCTTCGTATTTTGTTTTCAGGTTTAGGTCATTGAGCAGTTTAACTGTATTTTTTGTGGCTGTGGTTCTCCAGGCCTGGTCCAGGAGGGAAGTACTGCCAGAAAACCAGCGTGGAGCACAAAGTGTGTGAAGGGCCGCCGTGTTCGAAGGGTCTGCCCACGTTTAGAGACCAGCAGTGTCAGACTCATGACCGGCAGTCCAGTAAGAAGAAAACCCAGATGTGGACAGCTGTGATCGACGATGGTGAGACTAAAAATATACCCATTGGCTGAATGAAAGCCAGTATTTGTTTCATACTAATTTATTTCTCAATCCAGAAATAGTGCCTGTTTTGCTTGAGAATGTTACACTTTCACACAAAATGTAATACATTTTGTAGCTTTTTTTGCTTTTGACAATCATTTGTAAGGTGAAGAAATCTTGTATTATAACTTAATTAGCAGAAAAACTGCCACAAAGACATGAATTCTGTCTTCCTCTGGGTCAGATTACAGCTATGTGATTTTCACATGTATGAATGATTTACAAGACAATATATTGTATCCAATTGTGATCAAAATCTTCAATCAAAGCAGAAAATGCAAACATATCCCAGATGTTTTCTGCTAGTACTTCTGGGGGTGTTTTGCAACACCCGGACAGCAACAGAAGTTTATTGGTTGAGTGGAGAAAAAAGAAATATGAATATTCATATTGAATACTTCTTTTTGTCATGAAAAACAAATTTTTCACATTTAGCTGCTTTTGTTATTTCGATGAGTGCATTAAAGCTGTTCAGTTCAGAGTCTGAGAGTCAGAGCTGGATTGATTTCACACCGTGAGCTCTTGTCAAGGACATGTTCACTTGATTAGCAGGCAGCTTATGAGTGAGGGGGTGAATGTTATGCCTTGTTAGAGTCCAAATTCATCTCTGAAATTCTTTGACCCAGTCATCGTCTTGTTCCTCTACTCTTTCTGTCACTCAAAATCATCTTAAGCATCCTGCTATCTATCTATCAATCTGTCTATCTATCTGTCTGTCTATTGGTCTTTCTGTCGGTTAACTTATTTATCTACATATTGATTATCATATTGAAACACTTGCATAATATATATATATATATATATATATATATACTGTATATATATGTGTGTGTGTGTATATATTTGCTATGAAATCCACTTATTTTCTGCAATTAGATGAAAGCAAAATAATAGCCAGGCAAACATCCTCCTGTTCACTTGAACGGCCTCCACTCTGACGAAAGTGATGAATCCACAGACACTCAAAAGCGCTCTCTGTATTTTACCTCACAATGTCAGAAACACTGGCTCTCCAAACTCTGATCACTCGAGAGTCACTTACAGACATTCACTCTATCAGGGAACTTTCATCTTCTGCAGACTAAAGGAGCCCGAAGCCGCTTTTAAATCATAACACGTCACTCAGAAATGAGCTTGTGATCTTCTTAAGTAGACGTAATACCATGAGTGCACTTCATGTGTTATAGCTGGAAGACCAGAAACCCGTGGCTCTTTCAGCCTCAAAGCTCAATCTATACAGAGTGGATCCAATAAAACTCATTTGTGGAGGAAATTTGTGAACATTAAAAATAATGCATGTACAGACTAAATGAAGCATTTTTGTATGTGTGTGCTTTTATTTCCCAGAAAAGCCATGTGCTCTGTATTGTTCACCCATCGGCAGTGATGCACCAGTATTCGTGGCTGAGCGTGTTCTGGATGGAACGCCATGTGGACCTTACGAGAGTGACCTGTGTGTGAGCGGAAAATGTCAGGTGTGTGTTTTCATATATACTGCTATTCAAAAGTTTGGCTTCAGTAAGGTTTTTTTTCCCTTTTGTCCACCAAAGCTGCATTTATTTAATCAAAAATACAATAAAGCAGTAAATATTATTTTAATGTGCCATTGTGGAATAAAATTATTAATTAATTACATTTCTATTTATCCCAGATTTTTGAATCATGGGGTCATCATACAAATATTGTATTGATTGCAGTTGTCTCTGAAATGAAACAGGAATATGAGAAGACTGATATGAGATTTAAGCATAAAAATGACACACTTACTGAATTCGCAAGAGATTAAGGTTAAAAACCCTCCTGAAGTGCAGAGCTTAGAACAGTTTAAAAGATTTAGCGACTGATTAAATATGAGCGTGAGATCATATTGCACCAGTTCATTTTCTGCACTGATTTACTGTAACAGTGAAATTGTACAAAAGAGTATTTAATTAAATGAGCTACTTTCTGATTGTAGAAGCATGTTGTCAAAAAGGAAGACTGATGAATGAGTGTTAGGAAAGCGACAGAAGTAAAGAGGGTTGTGTAGTAGTTCGACAAAGAAAGACACGTTACACACTTAATTTTGGCCGATCTGCAGTCAGCCACACTGTTGCTCACTGGCCACTAGTAAGAGTTAGGGGTGGGAGAAAAAATCGATGCAACGCGATTCTCTCTCCAGAATCGATTTTTTTTTCTCGCATATGGCACATGTGCGCGCTCGAGACGCATCGGGCTTCATTGCACAGAATTTGTGCTGAGACACGTGCACATTGCTTGACAGTGTGTGCTTCCATCCGTCACGTTTTACTTTAGATATGTTTTTTTATATACCCTTTGGAATGCATTGGTATTAGATGACAGACTTTGTCACTGACAGTCACGTGTGCTTTGTGTTTGTTTGTCCTGAAGCGGCTGATCGCGGCTGCGGTTAAATGC
>JAUMHE010000053.1:6107778-6172110 GCA_032359235.1 Enteromius mattozi | reverse complement strand
GCGTGGCACACAACAGGTGTACTGAATCAGTCCCAGGTATGAGGCATTATGGGAATTTGAGTCCGAATGGTGAGTCAATACTCAGGTGATGGCTCCCTCTGGTGAACCGGAGGACGTGATGGAGAAGCCACGGGTGCAACACCATCAAACAAACCAATGACCTTTTAACCCTTTTTTAAAATAGATTATTGTAATATGTAGCAATAATCTAAAAATACTTAAATATAAAAATATAATACAAAAAAATATTATATTTTTTCATATGCATTCTTTTAGGCTTGTATTTTGGTTCTTTCATTTCTCCATTTTTTGTTATTTTGTCTTTTAATGCACTTTGAATATGCACCAGAAAAGCCTCATAAATATGATTGTATTTTACTGAAAAATATAACGTTAAACCATTTACAACCATACTTACAGTTTTCTGTTTTACATGTTTTACAGTAATATTTTTAGCCCTTGCTGTAAAAAATTAATTTGTGCAAAAAAGTAGAGGCAGCACCATTTCTGGAAAAGATGAATAATTTGTCAAAAAAGCTTGAAAGCTTAGATCCTGAAGTTCAGGTGTGGTAAGCCTTGATCTTTTTCAGCCAGGAAAACGTTGATACCATCTTAGCAGCCAACAAACCTCTCCTGAATATATGTGGCATCTGTGGGTGCGTGAGAGCAGATTGTTTGAAGGTTTTCAGCACATAGCCATGAACTCATGAAGATCTCAATCCGACATTTCAGCACAGACCTTTTCTTCTTATTATGCAGTATTTTCATGAGCAACTTTTTCCTCAATTAACTTGACAGCTCCTCTGTTTGCAGACCGCGGAGGGAGCTCCTGCACAAATCTGCCCATCGTTCTTTAAACTGCTCAAACCCTTCAGATGAATGATGCGGATGCTCCGGAGAGGGTGGAGTGAAACATCTCCATCATCTCTGCTTTGTTTTGGTTTCAGTTCAGCTGCAGATGTTCAGTGGAAATCTCTAGTGGAGACATCACTTATTATAGAAGACGCCATGTTGTTTTAAATGTCTTTGCTGTTATCCTTCTGGATACAGGTTTGACATGGATTTAGTGATTCATATTTTTTGTATTATTGTGCTCAATCATAAATGGACCTTATTGTTAAGTGTTACCATTTCATTAAGTAAAGGACACCATTTACTGAACTTCATGTCATTTTCAACATCTGTGAAACACAAAATGTTAAACACACAAAATGAAGAAAGAAAGGCAAAATCCATCTTAAATTCTGGTCTATTCATCACTTAATGTTATTGTAATATTCAACAAAACTTTTAATCATTATCCAAATTTGTCAAGCCTGCCATGGCAGGTGAATTGATAATGCTTTTTCTTAAACGTTATTGCAAAGTATAATGAATTAGTATTTTGCTATTTTTCAGATACATTAATTTTGGTTTGGAAAAATGAATCATTAAATGAGTCATTGAGCAAGGAAGGGTAAAGTATAAGAAGATGAAAGTGTTTTTTCTTTCTTTCTGTTTCTTTACATTGTTCAGAAGCTGTTCCTCATAGAAGCTAGAAGCTAGAACATCTCTGAAGTGTGTTCTCAGTGTGTTGTTCTGAATCATTACACCTATACCTTCAGATCAAACACTCGAATGCATCTACATTGACAGGAAACCCACATGAGCTCCTCAGAAATCCCAATGAAATCACACAAGCCAGTAAGTGCTTTTGTCCCTGTCATATTCTCAGCAGGACTCTGTAATGCGTTTACAGGCTCAATTATGCTCTCGTCCTCAATTAATAACAGCACGGAAGGGGTTTGTCACGGCCTGGCTGGTCCTCTTTGTTAATCTTGTCCTGTTTCTAGACCTCCCATCGAGTCACAATGCTCACGTCACTGCACATCTCGCCAGCTTTTGTCCGTTTCAAACTGATGTTATGATGGATAATACGCGTTTGTGAGATGAAGAGATGCGCCTCGTTATTCAGTTGTGATGGGTTTTCTTTTCAAAACCAACAGATCTTAAAAACTTTTAAGACATTTAATGGAGTCACTGTCATGTTTTTGTGAATCATCTAAAACTCTGTTTCTGTTTTCATTTACAGTAATGTTGAAAAGTTTGGTGGTCAGTAAGATATTTCAATTATTATTTTATTGCACTTTATTTTAAATGAATAGTTTTTAAATGTTTCTTGAGCAGCAAATCAGCATATTAGATTGATTTTGGAAGGATCATGTGACACTGAAGACAGGAGTAATGATGCTGAAAATTCAGCTTTGCATCAAAATTGTAATAATATTTCACAATGTTCCAGTTTTTACTGTATTTGTTATCAAATGAATGCAGCCTATATATATATATATATATTAATCATTTAAAACATAATAAAATTTTAAATGCTTCCTTATTCTTTTATATATTTCAATATGTCAATAAATGTCAGAATAAGCACGTTGTTTGAATTTTTATATAATATTGTGTTACACTGAATGACAATTCATTACATTATTTAAAACATTATTTCAACCAAATTTTGACATTTTATTCTCCAAAAACATATTTGAAACCTTAAAAGTAGACACTACTTACATTTAATGTGCTTTCTATGGAGATTAAATCACTTTTGTGAATTTCTTTTGATGCAGACATCTTGACATCTTTGACCCATGTATTTTCATGATTACATTTACATTTTAGCATCATTACATCTTACTTAGCATTATTTTCTTGTTTTTTCTCTTCGTTCTGATTCACATGGGGAGGATTATAGACAATTGACACCTGCAAGGGATTGTGGGAGCTGCCCTCCAGCATCGGCAGAGATCAATGCTGCGATCTGTAGGACTGCAGTCGGTGTGATTTTGTCCCTCTGGATTCCTTGGCTTCTCTCAGTCCTCACGCAGCCAGAATAACCAAGCAGCACGCCGTACGCCTCTGAATGAAGATCGCTGTGATAATGCCCTTCACACAGAGGTGATGTGACATTTACTACACACCCAGTGACCCTCAAGAAGGATGTCTGATTGTCCTCAAAGCTCAGATGAGGGAAGCCATGGATGTGTTGTAGGTAATGATTTAGGGGAGAAATAAATGGGATGTTTGTTTTTTTATCAGAATCTAATGATATACTCAAAAACATAAGCAGTGGGCCTTAAATATGAGGAGAACAAGTCTGTGTAAATTATTTGTAAAACATGTATGTTAATTGTTGAATTTAATTAAATGCAACAAATTATGTTGCCTAATTTTAGGTTGGTTGATAGAAATATTAACAAATTCATTGCCAAATTTATACATTTAGCAAAAATTGTACATTCAAACACTTTCAATAGAACCTTTAAAAAAAAAAAGAAAAAAAAATTTTAAGCAAGGATGCATTCAATTGATCAAAAGTGTCAGTGAAGACATTTTATACTGTTGCAAAAGATATTATTTCAAATGAATGCCGTTCTTTTGAGCTTTCTGTTCATCATTAATCTTAATAACAGGTATCAGAATATGAAGCAGCACAACTTTTAACATTGATAATCAGCAAATCAGCATAAAATGATTTTTGAAGGACCATTAGACACTGAAGACTGGAGTATTGATGATGATAATTCAACTTTGCATCACAGAAATACATTTAATATGTAAATATATATGAACAGAAAACAATTATTTTAAATTCTAATAATATTTCACTATATTACTGATTTTACTGAATTTTAAGACTGCATAATTTTTTTTTATAGACCCCAAATGCTATTTATATAGTAGTTGACATATCAATGTGTCCTATGATGTGAATGCAAAAAAAAAAAAAAAAAGAGATAAAAACCTCTCATGGTATTTGTACATCTAAGAATGAAGATACATTTTTCTCATGTTATTTGTATGTTAAGTTTTTTTTTTTCCCTACATTTTTGCTGTCACACCATAGGACACAGTCCAACCCATACAGTATATATATATATATATAATTGTATATATATCTTGAGAATATCAAAGGCAGCATATTAATTATCACCAAGGATGGTCTGTTCGGTAAAATCTTAAAAATGAATCTCTGTTACTGATGGTCTGACAATTGGTGGTTACTGCTGTTTCAAATCGTGACATTTCACATAAATATAAGTCCGGCTTGTGATAACCATTCCTCCTGACACTAAAGGATTGTGAAGATGCAATTCCAGGTATTTTGCTTCGATGAGTTCCAGAAGAGCTTGTTTATAAGAGTTTTATGGAGCAGTCAGTTTGAACTTTCCATCACAAGTTTCTCACAATCTTCAACTAAAACTTTTGAGTGATGAATGGCTGATATAACCGACTTTATGTTGCATTCACATTCAGTTTTATCTCAATTTGTTCTCCAGGGAGTTTGTCACAGACAGCGTGACCTTTTGGAGGAGACTTTACTATACCTCCAGCCTTTGTGCCCATTCAGTCCGGGCTACTGGACATATATGATCTATTCATTATAACACATGAACAAAAACGACAGAAAATCACCTTTATATAAGAGGCTCATTCAGTAAGAATAAATTGCACCCACTTATAGCACTGTTTATTTAGCTTCTAATGTTCAAAAAACAGTTGTGAGTCACAAATGGTTTCACGAAATCATAAGATGTATCAGTAATATTATAAATTATTGTTACAGTTTAAGGGAACTACTTTCTATTTAATGATCCTTCAGAAATCATTATCATTTGCTAATCATATTATCAATGTTGAAAGCAATTTTTGTGGAAACCGCATGGGATGTATTCAGGATTCTTCAATGGAACATTCAAAAGAACAGTATTTATACTAATTTTATACATATTTTTTTCAACACTGTAAATGCCTTTACTGTCATTTTTGGTCAATTTAATGACTCCCTGCTGAATAAATGATTTATTTATTTAAATAATTTAATCAATCAGTCAATCAATAAAGATACTAATTTTCTAAATAGGTCTTTATGCATTAAAATGTATTTTTTCACAAGGCGACCATTTTACTTGAGAATTTTTTTTGGCATTAAATGCACAGATAAGCTAAAATGTACTGTAAATGAACTGATTCAAATTGGTGATTTATGTTCCCAAAATCTCTAAAGATAAAAACTTTTGTAGACATTTCATATATTGCCCATTGAAGTAGACAGTAAGTGTACTTGAACAGCAATAACTGCCAAAGGGTGAGACTGTAATGGTCACTGATGTACTTTCAGAGGACTTTGAACAGGACAGTCCTCTGAAGTGTCTTGCTTTTTAATCTCATTCCTCATAACCTGATGACTTTCAGCCGTAATGATTCCTGTCTGCCAGCTGCTCTTGACGAGGTTTATTCTCGAATCCATGGATTGCTGGCAGTCCACTTTAATGTCCGATGAGCTGCTGATAAATACAGCGGTGCTGTTGCTATGGTACATACGCTGCTGTGTTAGACGCTCGATGCTCTGATGACAGATGGCCTCTGATTTAAACCCTTCCTTTGCTGTACTCCTGCAATAATAACACCTCTCCAGAGAGAGCTTTGTTTTGCTTTCAGCTCTGAAGAGATGCGCTGCATTGCACAATAATCCACGTTAATAAGCACAGAACAGAATGATGTGAGGTCATCAATGCAAACAGACATCTGCAATAATGATAAATTACCCCCATTCCATGGTCCTCTGTTGGTTTTTGCTTAGTTTTGCTTAAACAGCCATTATGTGATTGTTATGTTGTCGTGTTATTGTTTACAACAAAATAGGAACCAGAAGTAACTTACTTACAATATTAATATTTTAACTTGTGCAAGCAGACAGAAACTGTCTGGATGTGAATGATTGTAAATAGCGTATTATAACAGTCAAATTCTATTTCTGCACATGCCAAAAGATTAGGAGTAATACCTTTCTTTTTCAAAAGTAAATGCATAATAGTAATATGCATAAAAGTTAATGCATCAGAGTAATGCGTTACACCCAACCCTGAATTATATTAATATTTACACGAGGTGGAATAATCTTAACTATATATATCAGTATATAGAGAAAGTTTCACCGTTGAAAATGTTTGTAAATGTTTGTAACACACATGTTCGTGCTGCTTTAGCATCTCAAGGTAATGAGAAACGGCCAACAAGTATGCTAAAACATAACTAGCCTATACATGGAGCATTAGCAGTGGGAATGTTCTTTCTTCACAAAAGTATAGAGTTTGTTCGATTTCTGATCGGTTGAGAATTAGACTGCATGAACGGCGAGTTCTGCTTACACAGCCGTTTGAGCAGAGCAATTAGTCTTAATCTCCCAGTGAAGATCCAGCCCAGTCACAGATGGCTCTCCAACACACAAGAGCAAATCAATTCTGAGGAGAGTTTCCTCACACACAGATCATCAGCATTCAGCCAGCGAGTCTTTCTATTCTTCATCAGGTATAATTAAGATATTATGTGGAGAACCGCAGAGACGAGACATGATTGAGTTTTAATGACGCATAACTCAGAACTGCAAGCCCACAGGGAGCGATTACGATATGTTTTAATTACTTTCTGAACATGCCCTCCATTGGCAATACTTTGACTGTGTATTTATTGGTCTTTTCAATGACACATGAATAAAATAACTTAAGCAGGATACATTAATTTGCAGATACAGGTATCGTTGAAAGTATCGTTGAACAGCCAGTCAGCTTATACCATTGTTGTTTAATTTTATATTTAAATTTTTAATGTGGGACGTTTTAGGCCTTGACTTGGCCTTTTTTGCCTCACCAGAGTGGTTCGGTTTTTAAGAAAACATGTCTGTCATTCAAGTTTGTAGCAAGCAAACAGTCAATTGAAAGTTGTTCATAAGAATCATTTGTATGTGAATATGACATATCTTAACTGCACTGTATTTGACTCACTAAAAAGATCCAACAATCATTTTTCAGTAAATAGCGCAACCAAAAAATGTATCAGGGTTGCCAGGATTTTCAGCAAAACCCACCCAATTGCTACTCAGAACTAACCCAATTGCTTTTCAGGGGGGATTCCCAGTAAAATTTGCTTTCCGGTGGTGTAAAATACACATTTTTGGTGGGGGTCCCCTAATAAAAGTTGCTTTCCAGGGCTCGCTTCAACCCCTGGACATAAAAGTAGCCCAATTCCGCAGGAAAACTGCAGACTTGGCAACACTGAAATGTATGTGCTTGATTTATACTGTATTGTATTGTAACTGTATTGGATGTGTTTGATTCACTAAAGAGAATCAGTTTATAAGATGAATCGCTTGTTGTATTGTAAGTCACTTTGGATAAAAATGTGTGTTAAATAAAAATATGTAAATGTAAGAGTCTTTTTTTCATGAAAATGACCACACTGTTTAGCTGTATGTGTTTGATTTATTAAAGAAATGGAGTAATTTGTTTGTGAATAGCTCACTGGTTGCCTTGTTTTATTCATTATTAAGAATCGTTTCAAAAGAGTAATTTGTACTTAAATATGACCCTATGTGTTTGATTCAAATCAGTGCTGTCTGTTTTAGATTTACTAAAAAAAAGTTGAATGAGTCAATTGTTTTTAGCATTTTGGTTAGTTGTTCAAAAAATCTACGCTTGCATAACCAATTTTGTGTAAATGTATGGGTTTTATGAATCATTTGTACATAGTGACGGCAAAACATTGAGGCACGACAGCTGCGCACTAGCAAGAATATTAAATCAAAAGAAGAGAGCTGTCATCAGCATTTCAAATAAGTCTGACCACATATTTTCTTACCATGACACACAGACAGCCATGCATATGCAGCTGTGTTCAGGGGAACAAGCTGAGAGGGAATGAGACAGATTTTTACCTGCTTAAATGAATTGTCTTTGCTTTCTCTAAATTAAGCCTGTCAGCACTTTATGAGTACAAATTAATACAATCATTTGGGCTGCATTTGAATAACAAAGAGTCTTTTATAAAAAAACACAACCTCCCACTTTGCTTTTGACTTATTCATAAGTTTGCAGACCTTTCTGATCATGTGGCTCTGCATTATGCATGTCCATGAAGTAGGCCTATATGTAAAGTGACTGCAAGTGGAGGGACAATAGAATACCAGTAAAGAAATTGGCATTTTGAAGGCTTCACAGTACCGCCTGATCTCAGATGACTGTAATTTCAGAACTGGACTGATATAATCTACTCTTTAATAAACCTATACTGACTGATTGAATAGACATCAGCCATTATGCAGCACTGTCATTGTGCTGCTGGTAATAAAATGTGGTATGTAATTAGATAATCCTGTCAAGTTGCAAGCTGGTTATTAGCAGGAAAAAAAGGACTTCAATGACCAAAAATTGTGAAGATTAATTTATTTGGCCTGTGAGAGGCTCTATTGCAAGTGTACTTTACATAATGTTCTGCTCTGTGCTCACTATGCAAATGTAAGTGACCCGAACAATGAGTACAAATAGGCATTACGCAAATTAAGTAAAATCCTAAAAGTTTACATTACTTTATTCTGCAATCAGGCATACACTGCAATATGAAAAGAACTGGTTCATAAGAATCATTTGTTTGTGTTTGATTCACTGACAAGAACAGGACATAAGAATAATTTATATGTAAATATTACTGCGAGTGAGTTATTGAGGCATTCATTCAGACGATTCATTCAAGAATGAAGCAAGTGTCTTTCATCAAGCCATTCTTGATGAAAGTGCATATTTTTTAGTAGAAACAACTTAAATATGCCATAATTTGGATACATCTTTCAGAACTGTAAAGGGTCTACTTTAATTTGTGTACATTCATGATATCACCAAAACATGCTTTTATAAAATAACTAGGAAAACAGAGGAGATGGTTTCTGCCATCTCGGTCTACAATAGGAGTGCTTCACAAAAAAGCTTGAAATTTCAACTTTAAAACGAAATTAATTAATTAATTGAACAAATTGAACAAACTGTTATAGTTTAAACCTGTCACGATCGCCAGCTGGAGTGTTATGTTATGTACTACCCTTGTCTGTGTGTTGTGTCCCCATTGGTTACCTGGTTTCATGTGTCTTGTTCTCATTGGTTGGTTCTGTCTTGTGTTCTCCTCTGTCTAGCATAAAAGAAGCCCTCACCCTCTAACCTTGTTCCTTGTTCTAGTGTTTTCCTTGTTTCTTTGCATTTTTGTCCTGTTTTCTAGTTTTTTTGATTGTTTGCTGCCTGCCCTGACCCTTGCCCGTTTATTGGAATTACTCTTTTGCCTTTGCCTGGATTGAATTGTTTGCTGGTGTTTGACCGTGCCTGTTTGACCACAATTGTGAATAAAGTGTTAGCATTTGGATCCCCACTCGACCCCCAGTCCCTTCATCACAGAATAATCAGTCACACACGGATCCAGCAGCTTTTTTTCACCCACAGTGCTCAACCATGGACCCTGTCGACCGCTTCTACATCTGCGGCAAGGAGGCCAATCGATTGAGGATTATGTACACCGGTTCTGTGGGTTATCATACCAAGTGCCACTTTACAATGAGTTTCTGTTTAAGGACTTGTTTACTAGGTTTGGTCTATTTTAATTTTAGAAAGTGTGTATTTTTATTAAAGCCACTAAACAATTCTTTAGATGCATTTCATCTTGTGTGTGATAAGCAAGGTGTATTTTGTAAAATTCTATGTACGTTTATTTCATCTTGTGTGCGTGTTTTGAAGGTTCTGTTGCAAAATAACTGAAGCTGTGTTTTCATGGATCACTTTTTCAGTCATTTTATTTTTTAGTTAGACTTCAAAAAGAAGACATGTTTTGAAATTAATAGGTAATTTTAATTTAAAACATTTAAATTAAGAAAATTAATTTTTAAAAAAGTCCAATCTGAACGTCACTTTGAAAAATTTGCATATATGTGTTGAACTGTTCTGGAACAGTGTTAACTACTGATTTTCTAGTTATGTCCTCTTTTGGAAGCACAAACAAAGTGGTTTCACTTTCACAACGACACACAACATCTCCAGAACATGGCGCCTACAGCAACACTAATAATAGCTCCGCCTTCTTTCTTTGCATGAACATTTGGGCGGTGTTATGAAAATAAACCCACACCATGATGTAGATAAGTGGGGGCGTGTTTAAACGAGGCGTTTTTGGGGGGGTGTGGACAAGTCATAAATTTTATAAAGAATATATCTTAGGTTTTAAGACTTTAGTCTTTGAAACTTATCTATCTATGCACAGCTTGTAACACTCCAAAAGAGAAAGAAAACTTGCAATCGCATCTTATGACGGCGTTACGCTTTCTCCAGTAGCAAGTAGTACAGACCCACAGTCTCTGCTGTAGATTAACAGTGGTTGTGCAGGAAATTTTGGCATAAAAGAATCTTCAGTTCTTGGGATTTTAAAAATCGTTCCGCATGAGCCAGGTGACACGGTATGACATTAAATACAGTTTGATATTCATTCCTCTGCGCATAGCAGGAGTTAATCAGAGCAATAACCATTACAGCTGTGCTGTCATTACAGAGTGTCAGAATGAAACACAGCTTCACATTTATCCCACAAAAAATGTTTGTTTTATTGCGACCATTTAGTCAGATCTCGTGTTGTCCAGACAGCTCCAGTTAATTTATAAAGCGCTCCATTATCCCAACTCTTGCCATCACAGCTGTCGGGTACAAAATTGTTTGTTTAATCAGTGCAATATACGTGTCTGCGGGCAGAATAAACAAATAACTAAATGCCGTTGGTCACCTGTCTATCACAAAGCGAAAATTAGCATGTAATCGCTTGCTGAAATAGCAGTGCTAAATCTCAGAAGAACCCTGACTGACATGATGGGCTTCGTTTCCAGTGTGCATCAACAAAACTAATTGACATTTATAGTCTATACATATTTTTGGTACCCGTTCAACTGTGCCTTGGATATGTGCTGTGTGCAAACCTTAAATGTGACATTGGAGTGCGGCTTGCCCTCCGGATAGACGTGTGAGTGACATGATGTGTTCAGTAGCAATAGCATTAGGACAGGGCATCTTGCAGAGACATCAGTGGGTATCTGACCTCCCGCTGATGCCCTGTCATGACTCTGCCCAATAGTGACATTTTTTAGTTTGAATGAATGTGCCTCATATGCCCTGTGCAAATCTGATCGGCATACTGAAGAGATGCCATTACTGTGGGATTTAAAGCTGGATTTTATTTAGTTTGAAGAGGGATTTCGATGAGAATGAAATGAGAAGCTTTACATTATGTCAAGTAGGAAATTCACTGAAGAAGAAGGGAAAATCAGGGAAATCCTTAAGGCAGTGGTTTCCAACCACGTTCCTGGAGGCCCCCCAACACTGCATGTTTTCCATGTCTCCTTAATCAAACACACCTGATTTAGCTCATTAGTAGAGACTCCAACATAGATATATAAATACCTAGACGCCTCATTGGCTGCTCGACCGCACGTCAACGTCGCCAACATTTTGGTCCGGGCAACACTCCTTAACTCTGATATCGGGACAGAAGAAAACATACCGGACTTGTCTGCAGTTTGAGGATCTACAGACCGTCACACATAAATAAAAACAGATCTCGGGGTATTACCTTTCACCGGTAAGACTGAACAGTTGTTTATGGTGTTTTTGGTCATTATGTTGCCAGCCTAATTAGCCACCAGTGTATACGTTTAATAACTATAGCGATATTTCTAGTTAGCTGTGAAAGCTGAACTTTTAAATGGATTCTTACTAAGTTTTAACTTGTATTGTAGTTTATATCATTAAGTAAATTGTGCTATGAGCTTAATACAGTGATCACTTTGACAAGAGTGTCAGACTGTCAGGATTAGGGAGCTAAAGCATTTCTCTTTAATTTAACTACTCATTTACAAAATCACTAGATTATAAGGATTTTATAGCTTATCATAAAATTCTGGACTGATTATATATATTTTTTCATTTTCAGCCAGTTGCAAACAGGAGTCTGCATATCACAGACCACTGAATCAGCTGATAAATGTAAACATTATCATGATTTGATCCAAAAAATCACAGCTCCTCCATTCACCGACATTTGTTTTTAATGCCATTTATTAGTAGTAATTAACCAAATCAAATATTAATGCCTAATTCTACATGACCTTGTT
The DNA here is from genome assembly GCA_032359235.1 of Enteromius mattozi. Lineage (NCBI taxonomy): Eukaryota > Metazoa > Chordata > Actinopteri > Cypriniformes > Cyprinidae > Enteromius > Enteromius mattozi. The sequence continues at coordinate 6,160,100 of JAUMHE010000053.1, read as the reverse complement.
CTGTGACACCCTGTCGGTTCCGGTTTCACAGCCAGGAGAGCTGTTTCAAATCCTCGTGGTTCCTAACACGCCAGTAGCGGGTCCCAGCCCCGTATCATGGTCCGAGGAGCCGTGTGACACCCCGTCGGTTCCGGTTTCACAGCCAGGAGAGCCAGGAGAGCTTTCCAGTCCGCCTCTGTCAGGTCCCAGCCCCAAGTTACCATGTCCCGAGCCTCCAGAGTACGTCAACGACTCAGACGTCCCATGGCCCGATCCACTGGAGCCATGTTGTGATCTTAATTTGCTGTGGCCCCAGCCGCCTGAACCCATCTGCGACATTAATGTCCCGGAGGACCCGCCAGTGGCTGCACAAACCGCAGAGAGGTCGACTACGGTCGTAGACTCTCCAGGGGTTCCGCTGGTGGTTGCACAACCTCCGAGTCAGTCCATTTGGGTCGCTCAGGAATTTTTGCTCCGCTCGGTGTCAGCCACTGAGGTCTTTGGACTTTCCCCCTGCCCTGAATCTGCCATGGAGGCCATCATTGAACTGTCGCTCTGCTTGGAGCCAGGCCCAGAGGCTGCCAAGTCTCCTCCCGGACCTGCCCCGACAGTCGGGACCACTCGACCCAAGACGGTGGCAGGTGAGAGCTCGGCCAATGAGGCCTATACTAACTTGTCTGTGCTCCTCTATGCAGTCCAGTTTCCTGGTCCGCCCAGGAGGGCCTCCTCACTGATTGTTCGGCCCAGGAGGGCATCTTCATTGCCTGGTATGCCCAGGTGGGCTTCTCTGCCGTCTGCTCCACCCTGGAGGGCGTCTTCGTTGACTAGTCGGTATAGGAGAGCATTCTTGCTGCCTGTTCGGCCCAGGAGGGTCTCCCCGCTGTCTGGTCGACCCAGGAGGGCATCGTCGTTGTCTGGTCGGCTCCGTGTGTTTATTTACATTTCAGCGTCCTCGTGCTCCTTGTTTGTAACCCCGCCTTCTCAACAGTGTTTCACTCCCGTCCAGCCGTGTTTCCAGGTGTCTTGTATCTTGTCATTAATTAGTATCTGTATTTAGTTCATGCCCTGTCTTGAGTCCTTTGTCAGTAGTTAAAGTTTTGTATGCAGTGTTTGTCCGCTTTGACCTCGCGTTTTCGTCAGCCCTGTCAGTATTTTTTGTGTTTTTTTATTAAAAGTTCGCCAATGCTCTCAGTTCCTGCCTTCGTGTGTCCTTATGCCCGCTGAGAAGCGAGGTTGCGACAGCCAGCGAGCGTGACAACGTGTCAATCACGTTTAAACACTTACTCTAAAACTTTCGTTGTACTTTGTGTACTTGTGTTATTTGAAAAGTTCTGTAAGATTTGTACATTCAAATAAATTCCAGATTTAAATAATGAACTGTCCCTGTTCATTGTCGCCTATGACGCAATGCAGAAGTGGTAGTTATTTACTGTTCATTTCCATATCATGGATCATGATTACACTCTCCACAATCCCAAAAAATGTAGATGTATACATACCAAGACAAAAAGATATTGGAACAGTCAGCGAAGTAAAGCGAGAACAAATATCGGCGTAGCGTTTCCAAAATGGAGAGAGACTCTTCTCTCGTGTGTGTTTTAAAAGACGGGTAAGCAAATATATATTATTCACTGTGTAAGTAATAGTCATGTGCAGGTGATTAGGTGATAAAACAGATATAAATGAGCTTTTAATCCGTGAACATGATTTGTGAAAACTCTCCCAATGTTCAATGCTCCGTCATTGCGTTATCGAACTTCTCTGTTATTGTTTTGAAAATGGCCCTCTAGTGGTGTAAACTTACATATTGTGCCTTTAACAACTACCTTACTATTAATAAGCAGCAAATTAAGAATTTATTGAGGGAAAAGTCTTAGTTAACAAGTGTTACCAAAAATAAATAAATAAAAAAAGACACAAACTTGAATTTTCTTCTACTGCATCTTATTCTTCATGCTATCCAGATTCACTTTTGGTGTGAAAGGGCTTTTGCATTTGCCAAAAATGTAACTTTTTACATAAAAAACAAACAAACAAGCAAGCTGTGGCCAGAGCACAAAATTAACATAGAGCATTGCTTTCCATAAAAAGTAATGCAATTGGTTACTTTTTTTAAGAAAGCAACACAATAGTGTGATGTATTACTTCAAAAAGTAACTTTTGGCAAAACTGCTAATGACTGCATTGCAAAAAAGATTTTTAGTGGAAGATTACTGTTTTACAAGAAAATACAATTTCAGTCTTTCTACTTCAAAATTTCATATTTAATTGCACCCTTATTGTCTTAGCATCAGGTAATGCATTTTATGTTCAAAAGAATGTGACAATATACCATGTCACAATATATTGCAATACAGAAATGCAACAACATTCATTTTGGATCATGGCAATATATTGTCTGTAGTTCAACGAAAATTAAATTTCAGTTATGCATGCAAAAAAGGTCACATACTGTATTTGAGTGTCCATGTTTATTAATTACCATTAATAATATTAATTAAAAAGTATTGCATCTTGACATCAACACTGAATTGAATCATTGAAATATTCAGTCAGCTGAAATACTGACATCATTATTTACATGGCCATATAATGAATACTGAATTTAAACATTAGACCTCTAGTGAAATGTGCTTAGACACAATAAAAATAACTGTTCCTCCTTAAGCAGTATTTTTCAGTAGTAGGACACATTTATGGGCGTTCGTGAGGTCGCTAGAGAAAAGATGTGTATATAATAACCATATCTTTGATGGAAACTGCATAAGCTTCAAGTACTGCAGCCTTTGGCCATGTTCCAGTTTTACAGCACAATAGAGCTACAATTCCCCCCTTAAATATATGCCTTTTTGTTTTACAGCAGCTGTTTGTAGCACTACATGAAATCATTTTAACAATATTGCAGTTAAATAGTACCACAGACGAGGTTTTGAAACAGAAGCTATTGGGGTGATATTAAGGTCTATGGAAGCTGGCTGTGCTGTTGTTGTTTGAAATGCATGAAAATTGCTGATAAAATATAGATAAGTGTGACTGATACACTCTTCTTCTACTCATTTATTGCCCTTATTTAAGTGCACGGAGGTTTTGGTCGGAGAACTTTCATTTGCATCGTGTTATGTTTATGCAGCTTGAGGATCTCATTAAAAATCCCATCAGCTTTAGCAAGATCTACCGTGAGCTCAACGCGCTGCAACTTAAGAAAACACATGCAAACAGGAAAAAAAATGACAACACATTAAGAAAACATCTTCATCAGTTTGACAACACAGGCGCTGCAAATTCTCGCAATGCAACCAAACACAGAAATACGCTGCAAACACACAAACGCGCTGCAAATAGCACGGACCACAATGGAAATGTTTCAGGGGGACCTCAAAAAGTGACGAACCCATCTGGGAACTGATTATTTGTTCAGTGGCTTTTGGTCAGAGCAGATGTGTTGTCTCTGAATCGTATGATCAGGTTTATGTTAAAATAAACAAAAAAAAACTCACCTTTTAGTTCAGCGACAACACCTCTGCTCTGACCAAAAGCCAGCGCGTTGAGCTCTCTCGGCCACCGTAGGAAATATGTCATAAATGCTTTTTCTATTGCAAAATAATAAATTATTATCCGTCAAAATGCATTTACATAAAAATTCTGTGTGCATCTTTCTAGTGGAGCTGACCATTGCCAAGACCTTTGCAGGTTTGATCGCAGGTAAGAGTGTCTATTAAAAAAGGTACTGTAAGTTTGATGCTTTTGTATCTGTTGACATTCTAGGCTGCTGCTGACCTCCAGGCTGACTGAGACGGGCACCTGCGGGTCACTTGTGAAGATTACATTCTGCCTGAATGGACTGATAAATGTCACAGGGACAGCACCTCACATTCTCCATCTCTGCCTCCCAGACTCTCACGTGACCCACGTCCAATCAATACTTCCCTGCCACAACCTCAGAGGACTCTCCCTCTGTCACAGCTTCCACAGACACTACAAAACTACCTACACTGTAAAAAAAATAGTAAAGAGTTTTGAGCATTTTGTAAAGAAATTTCAGTATTTTTTTTTAGTGCAGAGTTGGACTTGACAACCAGATTAATCTTATATGGTTAAAATGGATTGTGCAGGTTCTGCACTCGTGGATTGATTATAGTTTCAAAATTACATCTTAAGTAAATGAATATATACAAATTTTGTCACAGTGAATAAATCTTTTATTTCTGTTCCATGCTCTCTTTTGTCATAATGAATTTAACATATTGTTATTTTCTTGTTTGCTTTCAGTAAAATGGATCGAATTCCGAAAGCAGATCAGGCTATCAACACCATGACAAGACAAAAGGGTGCAATTCTCAGGGAATCTGGAAAATAAAAAAGGTAACACTTTACTTCGATAGTCCACTTAGATATTTGACCAACAGTAAGTTTTCAACTGCATGTCAACTAGCAGTCATTAGAGTATTAGTAGACTGTCTGCTTAATATCTCCTAACACTTTATTTTGATGGGTCCACAACACACTACATACTGACTATCAGAAACTTTACAAGTATGTGTCAACTTATTCTGCCAACCCTACACCTACACTAACAGTCTACTCTGAGAGTTAGTAGACATGTAGTTGTGAATGAATGAGAATTAGTTGACATGTAGTTAAAAAGTTACTTTCGAAATAAATATGTAATATGTGTAAATTAGTGCTCTCAAATGATCAATCACATAAAAAATAAAAAAATAAAATACATTATTTTATATGTATATATATATATACATTTAACATAATATGTTTCTGTACTGTGTATATGAATTATTTATATGTGAATACACATTTAATATATGCATATTTTCAAAATATTTACTGTATGTGTGTGTATTTATATATACATAATAATTATACAAAGTACACACATATACTGTATGTAAGCAGAAACTTTTATATTGGATGCTTTTAATTATTTGACAGGACTAGTATAAATGTATGTATCAATCAGAGTATGCAAACAAATGTAACACCCGATAGCAAGCAAACAGACAATAAAAGTTAGAGCATATTTATTGTGATTCATAATTCACCTTTACATTGCTTTATAGAACATTTACTCATTTTGAGCTGAGAAATACATTAAAACTATACCTTGAAAAAAGTTACCATTCACAGATTCTGTGAATTAACTACTGTTGCTTGTCAGATCTCCCTTACATTTTCAAACACCTCTTTCTCTCTTTCTCTTGTATTGTGGAGCGCACACAGGCACACACACACACACACACACACACACACCTACACACACACACACACACACAGAGGAATCCACTGCAAATTGAGAAGTACGGCTGACCTGAACAGACCAGAGTGTTTCTGCTGCTCTTACTCTGATAACATTCACCGACTATTCATATCAGCAACTCAAGACTGAATCATGCTGCTATATTTGCATTGACCTTTAACTCCAGCATTCTCACAGCACTGATACTTTAAGTCAGGGCTGTTCCAAAATGAATGTGACACACACACACTTCTATTCAGAACTTTGTGGTTGGTAAGATTTTTATATTGTTGAAAGAAGCCTCTTTTGCTCACCAAGGCTTCATTAATTTTATGACAAAAACAGTAATATTGCCAAATATTATTACAATTTAAAATAGCTGTTTACTAGTTGAATATATGTTAAAATGTAATTTATTCCTGTGATGCAAAGCTGAATTTTCTCCAGTCTGAAGATGGGAATAACGGTGTTATAAATAAACGGTGTTACTAACTGCGTTATTTCTTCAGTAACGAGTAATCAAACAAATTACTGTTTCCCCCGTTACAACGCTGTTACCGTTACTGATAACGCAATAGTTACTTTCCCTGGTAATTAGTTACTTTTATAATGTTGTAACTCAGTCACTAACTCAGTTACTATTTGTGAGATGTAACTAGTAACTATAACTAATTACTTTTTTAAAGTAACGTGCCCAACGCTGCACATGATTCTCCAGAAATCAGTGTAAAATGCTAAATTGCTACACAAGAAACATTTATTATTATTGTTGTTGAAACTATTGTGCTGCTAGTAATTTTTTTTTGTAATACTTTTAATGACTATAAAATGCTTGCCGATTTAAAAAACCAAATAATTCCATTTGCAAGAGAAAAAATCTTTGTGAGAAAAGTTTGAAAAGGAATGTATTCATTATGGCATTCATTTATTATAGCATGTTACATGCTAATCTGTTTTGGCCAGAGAGAGAGCTCACTCTCTCATTGGTCAACTGCTGTAGTCTCCGCCCACTCCTCATGATCAGAGCTGCTGTGGTCTGATGTTTGTGCCTGTGGTAGGTCGGTGTGGGTTTGTTTGACTCTGTGGTGGTCAAGGAAGAGCACTGAATGCATAACCTTAAAGCCATTCTTTCTCTCAAATCTGCATTTCCTCTCTGCAGTATATATCCTCGTTTGATCTCCCACCTAATCTGTGGGTTTTCTGTTTCTTGAGTTCGGGCTCCTCAGTGGGTGTTGTGTTTCCACAGAAACTTTTATTCATTTAAAAATCACATCTCTGAGTTTTGTTTTGTTACTCTTTCTCTTTAGAGTCTTTATTTGCCCACCTTGTTTAATCTACTGGAACGAACAAAGTGCAAGTTGCAACAAACATTAAAACTGTTTCGTGCTGTTCTGTGTGAATTTAAAGACACACAGTCTCATTTATTTGAGTGATGGTGAAATGAGGCACCTTTTTTAACAGCAAATGTATTATAAGACTATAACAAATGCTGCTTAGTACCAGCAAAAATATATTTAGTTCAAAATGTTCGTGTCTTATATTTGAAGTGGTAAAAGTAAACAATATCCAATTATTCAGGAATAGGAACAGAGAGTACTTTTTTTTATAGAAAATGTATATAAGGAAAATCTCTCTAAGACATGATTAACTGAAATGCTTTAGCTGTATTGAATAGAATTATAATTCATTAAGTAAATGGTTATATATATACTTTATAACATGTAAAGGAAGTTATAGGCTCTTGTTTATATAACACGTAAAATTAATTCTTAAATTATTTAAAACTGATTAGTGCATGCAACAGTTATATGTTTTTGTGAGCCTGATGACGTTGATGATGTCACATGTATATGCTATATACATGTATATATGTATATACTAGCATATACATTGTTTAGCTGCTCATGGTTGATCACAATTCTCTTGACCATGGATGGCACCAAGTCAACACATTTTGGCATTTAATTTGAATATGAACATTTTTGATGTTTTGATCTATCTCTGCACAATGAAAAGATGAAATTAGAAGGCCCTGAGTGGCATGTTGTTATTATTGTTAATTATTTAAAATCAAATACGTATTGTAATTTATGGGGTAACTATTTAATGGATTTATATGTACTTTTCAGACTACGTTAGTAGTCTTAGTCCTATCTTAGTTGCACACACTTGATATGCAGCAACTCTGTATGAAACTTTAGCTTTTTCTTTCTTTGTTAGATGAATGACTCTGTGAATTGACACTGTAATGAGCAGTGCACTGGAGTGTGTGTGTGTGCTGCATACTGTGAGTGTATCATACTGTGTTGTAGAGCAATATTGGATTTCTTGCTGCAGTCTTGTTCAGTTCTTCAGGTGTTCTGCTGACTCCTGCCTTGTGTTCCCTCAGGAGACAAACACATACACATTCACACTCATGTATGTTGAGTGAAAGCCGCCAGTGTCCATCACAGTTAAACAGCTCGTCTAATGAGGCGTGAAAAGCAATTGAGACAGAGCTGTGCTTTAAATCCATCCGGCTCTGACTCATATCAGCGCTCTCAGGCGCACGGCTGGTGCTGCATACACTGCATTTCACAACATTTAATTCAACATTTAAAAGAAAAACAACCTTGGCAGCAGACGTCCTTTAACAAAAGCTCTTCAGAAGTCAAAAGAACAGAACAAGTGGAGGCTCACTCACTCACTGCTCATATCCGGCTTGTTTACTATGTTTCTGACAGACATGTTTTGGGTTGTTATTTCTTGTATGTTTGCATCATTGGCTTTCATACCATGTCATCTTTCAGGGATTAAAGCACCAAGTCCCTGGAAGGACCATCATGCAGTAGTATTTGATTTCTTATGTATTATGTATTACTTGTCAAGGCTGCAAAGGTGGCAATGAATATTTATTCTTTTAGTGTAACAAAACTCAACCTCAAAATGGCAGAAGCCACAGCAGCCAGTGCAGTAAGAAACAAAAATCCATCATTAAGACATTTTAACTTTAAACCATCACTTCTGGCCAAAATACGAGTCCATAATCCATAATAATGCTTCCTCTGGTGAAAAAGTCCGTTCTGTTCTTTTCTCAATTCTTACATCAACAATACATTTGTTTAGAACTGTTTTGGGCTGTTTTGTACTTGTAAACAGAACTTGATTTCTCTCCTGATTCAGACCAGACTGTTTTTTTCACTGAATAAATTATGCATGAAGGACTTACAATTTAGCCTGAAAGCAACAGTTTGAAGTTTAAAAAAAGCAGCTTTGGGGTGATTTGGGTTACTTGTGATGTTTTTATCAGCTGTTTGGACTCTCATTCTGACGGCACCCATTTACTCCAAGTGAACTAATTTCTCCAAATCTGTTCTGAAGAAGAAACAAACTCATCTACATCTTGAATTGCCTCCTTTCAGATTAAATATTTCTTTAAATGTTACAGTGTTTATTGAAGTTATTTTCAGTAGATCCTTAATTGTTTCTGCTATTTTCTATACTTCTATAATCTCAAAATTTTATATGTGCATGATTTGTAATCAAAACAAACATTTTTATAACTTCTTTTTCAACTATTTTAACACATACTTTCACTTTATGAATATTCAGTACTGTTGGATACAAAAGTACACCAGAAAATAGCCTAATTTTCCTTAAGGAGAGTCTTCAGCTCCGTACTGCTCCACAGCAACCCAAAGGCAATGCAGATTAATTGGCTTTAAGTCATATATGAGAGCATGTGAATTATTAATAGGAATTTCAAGGACTCGTCTTCAGCCATGACATCATCTGCCTCATGTCATTAATAAAGAACATACGCCTCATCTTCAATCTGCTCTTCATATCCCCTTAATGACAGATGCTCTCGAGCAGCAATCATATATGCCCGTCAAAGCCTGCTGTATTAACTGTGTCACCGCTCAAGCATGTATAAATGTAGCATTTCGGCGACAGGCCATGAATGCTTAGTTTATGAGTAGCAGACACTGAATAGGTTGACCTTTATCTGCACCCAGCAGAGAGGAAGAGCGAGAGCAGTGCTGCTCTAATTGGTATTATTCTGACAAACCCCCCCTCCCACAGTAATAGTAGAGTAACAGGACTTAAACTCTTCAGAAAATGCACAATGCTTTTGCCTCTTGCAAAATAAAGCCTTAGCGTGTTTATTGCTTTTAGGCCCTAATGAGCAGGATCATGACATTTTGAAAACAAATATAAAACCCACCACGTCTAGTGAAATAAAACTTATTCTATGACAAACAATTACAAGGAAATTATACTCACATTTGCCTGCAAATGCAGACAATAAAAATAGAGGACCTTTATATATATATATATATATATGTATATATTTATTTATTTATTTATTTTTTGATGGAAAATATTATTATTTAATAATTATTTATTATTATTATTGTTATTTTAAATTGTAATAATATTTCTCAAAATTTCAGTTTTAATGCATTTTATTAGTAAATACAATAAATACAATCTAATTATATTAGACCATATACAGCTGAAATGTTAAAAGTGGTTTTAAGAAATGTATTTGTAACACTATTCATAAAAAAGATCTAGAAATCGTTTATGCACAATAACATGCAATTCTAATCACACTCCAGCACAGCAGCATATCAGATATATACTCCTAGTCCCTGTAAAGTATGCAGTAAACCTAGTGAAGAAGAAAAAGAGAAGCCATGTTCAAACAGAGCTGGTGAGTTTTATTTGTATCATTTGCTGTTTTTTTCTTGTTTGGCTGGATCTCTTAAGCATTCATTTAACAAAAAGCATACAGTAAAATCAATCAAATTCATATGAATTCATTTATTTTTGCACTATTTATAGTGGCAGTAGCAACAATAATGCTTTGAAATGTTACATTCTTTCAAAAGTTGCTTCATTATCTGTGACAGGCTGGAAGAGAAGGTCAAATTTTCTTAATATTCAAATAAAAGTCCTTTCATTATCCTAAGTGACTCCTGGTGTGTCTGGCACTAATTGATGGTTTCGTGGTTTGAATATGATATTCTTGCTCCTGAGGCTAACAGTAGTTCCCGTTCCAGATCAGAACATGTGCTTTTATTGGTTTTTCCTTTTTAATTAAAGAAATTGTGATTTTTGTATGTGCAGTTTTTCTGAAGAGTGCAATGTATCCAAAACACACAAGTTATTAATATCCAGTCAAGTCTCTTCTGCTGTCTAAGATCTCCTGGGAAGTAATATTACTAAGCAAACATTTTCAAAGTAATCTCTGAATCTATTTCAATCTGTAAACTGCTCGTGTATAGTATTTTAAACTTAAGAAGAATGTCACATATTCTTTTGCTATTAAAACACCAATATACAACAATAATGCAGATTAAAAGGTCAAATTAACAATGTTGTTCATGTTGACTTTAACACAAGGATCGTTTTAAAGTCAAGTGTGTGTGTGAGTGTGTTTTGTTGCTGTGGTGAATAGATCACTTGACCTCGTTATCTCTTTGCATATAATTAAGAAAGATTAATTGCATCTTTTATCCTTTTTCCTGCTCTTTCCTTTCCTGCTTAGAATAAAACAGAGAGATTATATGAGACCTTAAACATTTCCAATTTGCTACATTTTTACAAGTGTTTTATAAAATACTATACAGTTAGATTCTAGAGGTAAAATCCCTTTCATTTTCTCCTCAGAGAAAAAGATTAAAATCAGTTTTTTTTCCACTAAGAAGGAAATTTTTGTATCTTTTGTCTTATCCGATTTTGGTTCAAATAAAATGTCAAATAAAAATTTCAGACCTGATTGGTTTATGGATTTGAACTCTGGAAGGATCAAAAAGAAAAATAATCTAAACTTTAAGCAGCCTCATGTTTTCTAGTAATGTTTACATTTGCATTTTTACTACATTAATAGCATCTAAAACATCTATTTACACATGTAACGCTTTAGGAATTAAAAAAATATTTTGAAATATTTACATTAAAAATAAACTTGTAAAAATATATTTAAATTTTACAGTGCCAATAATTTCCAAGGTTATTATAGTATACCACTCATACTAACATTTAAACCAAAACAAAATAGTTACTTGGAGATTTGTTTTAAATCGGAAATTAAATTAATAAATTAATTGATTAATTTAAAAAAGCAATATTGTCTTTTAGGTTAACAAAAATAAACTAACACAAATATGAAAGCAATGGAATAAAAAAAACAATAGATTTAAAAATAATAATAATAAAATGACAAACAAAATCTTCAACTAAAATGAAAATTAAAATGTATTCAAATGATAGTAGTATATCACTGAAAAACACAAATATCCTAAATATACAATTTTTATGAAATCCATACAAATATCTAAACCAATGATCTCAATAGTAATTATTATATGGTATTCTGGTCTCTCGATGTGGCTTTCAGTGTTTTATCATCTGCCATGCAAGTGAAATTTGAGAAGCTTTGAGAAGTAATTGCACAGCGAAAAGTTTCAACCTTCAACAATTTTAATCAAAAGTAACTCCTTTGTTTAATTCATTTAGAAGCAGCACATCAAGGCCTTTGCTATTGATTGTAAAAGCCGAGGACTGAATGAGCTATTGAAGTCTTTGCTGAATTACAGGCCTATAGTAACGGCAACATTGAAATGACTCTTAAAGGAAACCGTGTCAGCTCAGCTGTGAGAGCAGAAGTTTGAAGGAAACATCATCTCTTCTGAGTGTGGCTCATTCATGCAGCCTTCATGCATTTCAAATCAAAAGCACCTAAATTCACCTGATTACCTGAGTGTTCCCGTATGCTGATGCCATCAGTGCTTGGCATTTCAATTACTGCACTAGCGGCAAATCATAATCAATTAAAGGTGCATTTCAATGAGCCACCAGAGCACCTGAGCTCTAATGCAAAACAAAACAGAAGATTTTCCAAAGATTAGTCCCCCGGCATCGACTCGGAGCACAGCAATTGGTTTAGTGTCGGATTTGATCACAATTTGGCAATTCCATTTTCTTCTGCTGATTCTTGAGATATGAGAGAAAACAAGTCCTGTGGTTTCACCCGCCATTCAGATTTAAGAAATTTAAAACTTTTCCACTTTAAAATAAATCAAAGAAAACACAAAAAGCAGAAGAGAGTCAAGAAGTTTTGTCTTGTGATTTTGGTGAATTTTCTAGTTATTAAAAAAAAAATCTGAGGCAAAACAGTCAAATAATCTTGGAATATCAGTCATGTATTGTGTCGTATCAGTAATGTACAAAAGAAATCTCTTTTTATCCAGTTTTTACCTGACGTTGAATATTAAAAATATGAATTACTTATAAACTACATGATTTTTTAAGGATTTTTGGCAGTTTGCATACATTACAGCATAGATAAATAATACAGTTCTGGTTATACACTATTATAAAGATTGTTTTACACTTTTTTTTTTGTCTTGTCTAATTGAATCTCAGATATAAATGAAAATTGTCAAAATTGGTTATTTTGATGAGTTGAGTTTTTTCTATTATTGATCATACTTTTTTACAGTAGATTATTGTTATTGTAAGTTGAGAGCTCATCTTTTGACATTTGTTTTTCACCATTATTGCATCAAACAATTCAGTTTATTGCATCAAACATATTTTCCATGTATCTTATTTTTGTTAAATTTACCATAAAAAATTGCTTATTTTTAATTTTAATTTAATTTAGTTGAAAGGGATGATTGTTGCTTTAGATCAGTCATTTATAATTTCATCTTGGATGCACCCCAAAAAAGACAGTGATTTGGAAGAGCTAATATGGGCCACTAAATAGGACCACTAAAGTATATACTAGTTTTTGACAGACGTTGCAGCATGCAGGAGGCAGGATAAAACGATTTAAGGAAATTCAAGGTCACAGCTGATGTGTGTGTATGTGTGTGTGTGTGTGCATGCATACATTTGTCAGCATGTGGTGTATAATCTCACTGTAGAGATATATACGTAACACAATATTGAAGGCGCTTCTGTCCTTCCCCCACAGAGACACTAACATATTAATAATGAAAGAATTACAATATGTAACCATAACGGTTATAACATCAAATGAAATATGAGTGCAAATGTTGAGTGCTTATGAGGGTGTTATGAATCGTGATTTTTTTATTTTTTTTAAATATCACACTGGTTTCTGTCTTTGTTTTTTTCAAACTGCTGATGCATACTGATGCTTTTGCTGCTGTTTTGGCACCAAATCACAAAGTCACTTCCTGCAGGATGATAATGAATTATTGGCTTTTGAAAAAATGGCATTAAAAACATGGTTTTAGTTAATTGTATTAACCATACTTCAAGGGATTTTACATAAGACTACTAGGTTGAAAAGTTATATTTTGTCTGTTTGTTATATTATATCGAATACTTTGATGCATTCGATGGATTGAAATGAACCCAGGGCTCAGATAGCGAAGATGTCTGAAAAGCATAAAAAGAGAAAGAACATTCTCAGAATATGTTCCTTTCATCTGTAAGTGTGTAAGTTTGATTAAGCAGTGCTGATTTGAGCTTGATAAGAAGGAGACAGCCCCCTACTGTCCCTGAGATTCAGAAGAACCAATTATACTGCTTCAGATTTTCAAAAGCCCAAAGCTTCACGCATGGATCTTCTGGCTCTTTGATAGGCTTCCCCTTGGAATGAGGTAACATCCATTGAGCCTGGCCTCTGTTAACACTGTTTAGTCGGCTGGAAAATTAAGAATATCGGTCAGAGACCAGAGGGTTGTTGGAGTTGAGCTTCTGAAGGCCAGTTTAAACTTTCATACATCCAGTCCAAATGAAAGCACCACTTCTGTGTGTCCTGTTAAATCTGATGTGATTTCAGTAACGCAGTATTTCAGGACGCAGTATGCTGTTTTATAATTTATCTCATCCAATATATTGACACATGACTAAAAAATGAAAAGAAAAAATTAACTGAACATTCAAATTGGAGAAAGAATATTCACAGAATGTGTTCCTTTCATCAGTGGAGGAAAATTAGAAGAGGTACAACTAATAAAGTATTAAAAATATTAAATGCAATTAATAAAAATGTAGCAACTCAATAGATAGGACAGCAAATGCTCCCCATATCTTAATGAACTTCAGTGTTTCATTATAAGGTGAAATGCCCATTATAAGGTGGGCATTAGCACTTTAGGTATTAGAAAAGGTCATTATGAATAAAATTCCTTATTATTATGATTCTTATTATTATCTAATTTTATATGCCTCTGTCATGGGTTTTTATAGCATTTCTTGAATTATTCATATTTTAAAGGACCCCAGGAGTCTCTTTCCTCTCATCTGCTGACTGAAGTAAAGGTCTAAAACATGTAATTCATATTAACGATCACATTACACACTGAAGTGATGTCATAGCGACTAGAGCAATGCTGAGTGAACTGTAATACAATATTGATTTGTCAGGGGCAACGATATTGACTTGACTAGGTGGCAAGAGTTGCGTCTGACACTGATGTTAGTGGTGCAAACATAAACGAGTGGCCAGAGTTCCCTCAAGGTTCACGCAAGTGTCAACCAACAACCTCATGGAAAACATTTCAGCCTGGGGCAAAAGATTACCATATTAATGCTATTATCAAAAAATTGTTATGCATGATATGCATAGCATCTGATGTTTATGAATTCATGTTGTCTTGGAGACACTACCCTTAAAATAATTTAACAGCTACATTGTCTGTTTTATGCCCACGTGTCAATGGTTATTATGAATCAAACTGTGTTATGGAAGAACAGTAAATCAAATACCACTGCAATGCCATAGGCAAGGTCACTCTTGTTATATACATCATTTAGAATATGGATATATGAATGTATTGTCATTTATGCTATGGTATGCAAATCTAGGAAGTAAATGCATTTTTAATTCTTCATTTTAATTCCCTTTTTTAATTAGATATTGATTTTAATATTGTGTTTGCCAATAATTCATATTTGTTGAATGTCTAAAGAACAGCACCCAAAAACAACTATTACATGCTGCATTGCTATTTATTATTTGTTTATCTATTATTTACTTTTACTATAGAAAATAAAAGAAATAATGTGTGTGTGTGTGTGTATATATATATATATACAGTATAATATTTTCCATGGCTATTTAATGGCAAATTACCATTGTGACAACTTACTTCATATATAGTGTGCTTAAACGAACTGACAACTTGCCCGTTCTCCCTGATTTTATCTGGCAGCACGAGGCTCTGGGGATTCGCTTTTCAACTCCATCACTTTTCATTAGTTTTCCCTTCCATTTAAACGTGTATTCATCTGAACATGCAGAGGTGAGAGAGTGGTGTTACAGCCCACTAATGCGGTTTTTGCGATCTGCGATCACCGCATGGCTGAGCCACTGACGCGTCACGCAGCGCTTCTCTATTAAATGCATAATGCGATTTAATTCCCGTTTGTCCATTCCTCAACCTGTCTCCACGCGCTCGCGATGGTCTTAAGGTGAAGTTACGTCATTCTAGGTGGAAACAAAGACGAGTCGAGCTCTCCGAGCTCCATCAGATGGAGAGAGAGCAGCTCCCTCACCAAACTCCCCCTGCGATCCGGATGGGATACAGATGAAGAGAGGCCATTCCATAGCATTCCCAATGCTCAGGTGGACTCGGGGATTTATGATGCTGATGCTGTGCCGTGCAACTGCAAAGAAATGTCTGAGGATTAACAATGCACTTCTGAGTTAAAACGTCGCTGTTCAGTTTTTTCCGCTGTCGATTCAGAGGACATCAGATGGGACCGCTGAATAGGTGTGTGTTCTTTTTCTGTTCTTGGTGATTTATTAGGGATCTTAAATTTTGTATTTTCACATTGTTTTGGAAGGATTTTAAACCCCCTTTTTTCAGCATAGTGTCGCGTGAATGTGCTCATTTATATTGCTTTTTTCCTCAATCGATTTTTTTTCTGGGGCTTGGAGACAGGATTTAAACACAAGCATACTTGCAGTGCAAATTGATTTACAGTCTTATTAGGCAACTGAAACTGTAGTTGCATGTGTAAAACAATTGTTTCTTTATGCTTCAGTGCATTTAATACAGTAGTTCAGCTTTGTTATATAAGATTTTCATTGCAAATAATTATCTGTTTCCTTTCTTTTATATTCAAGATTGGAGGGACCAAATGCACAGTGGGGTCCAAATCCATAGGTAAGAAAAATTACAAATGTAATTTCTTTCACATTGTTTCTCCTTGACAGCAATGAGGCGAAATGGGGAGCAAATGGAGACTACTTCAACATTGTAAAGTGTTCTACTGAGATATATTTTTAAATCATCTGATATGCCTTCTATAGAGTTTTAAAAGAGGTCTTAACCAAATCTGAAACTGTCCTCATATTTGTTAATGGTACAAAGTCTGTAGATCTGAATTAATATGAACTTGAATATTTCTTATCAAATTCTTCCAGATCAGCTGTCTGAGCTATTATCCATATAATGCTGTGTAATCACAAGCACCATAATTAGTATTATTTCAGTAAGTAAACATCTACTGTACATTATACAGCATGATTTGATCAACAAAGAGCATCTTGTGCTTTAAGTGAAGCTGAACTCTACGATCACTAATCATTAATCTTTCCCCTGCAGGCTGTCCATTCCTCACAAAATCAAGAATCAAACCAGCAATGGATGCCATGCCAGAGTATTCCCTCTTCCTTGTGAGAATTTTGGAGGAATTGGATACTAAGTATAGCACCGTTTCATACCAAGACCTTTGCAAGTCCCTGTGTGCCAGGTTTGACTTGGTCCATTTGGCTAAGCTGAGGAGTCTGCTGTTCTACACAGCATGCTTGGATCCAGCTTTCCCCGCAACCTTGTTCAAAGACAAGATGAGGTGCTCAGTGGAGGACCAACAGTCCAAGAAGCTCATGGTGGCAGCAGATATTGTCACTATGTTTAATCTCATCCAGATGAATGGAGGTATGGCCAAAGACAAGCTGCCAATGGGTCGGAGACCCAAGTTTCACAAGAACCAGTCCTTTGAGTCCTGTCGATCCGATACAGATGTGTATAAATTCAACGATAATGAGAGGGGGTACAACCTCATGGACACCAGGGGTCATCACGTCTCTCGAAAGTCACCCTGCCCGAAATCTGACTGCAATAACTGCCAGCAGTTTATACCGACCTCAGAACCCAACTTCCTCTTGGGAGTCACCAAGGATCTGAAATGTAGGGCAGCATCACTGGATAAACTACAGCATCTGCCACAGTACCCCAGTGTCAGTCCTCCTCCGTGTGAGATGCAGAGCACTTACTTCCCCATGGACATCGACAGCGAGTCAACAACGGACCAGGAATCTCTCCACGCCAACCCAGGGATCAAGGATGTTTTCGTGTCTAGAGGAGAGCCTTTCACCGTGCACTCGTGCGTGCAAAAGCGGAATATCTTCAAAGAGGATTTCCACAACCTTGTTGCCTTTTCACCCCACGTGATCACTACGGAGTGCAGAGCGAATCCCAAAGCTAGTGGCGAGTACCACCACAGGAGGGAGCTGAGCAAGCCTCCCACTTTCTTCAATCACAGTTTTGAGCTACCGTACAGCAACCCTTACTTTGAACCCATCAGCTCACCCATTCAAAACAAATCACGGGTGAAGCATGAGAGCCTGGACGACTTGCAAGCCTCCACTTACTTTGGACCTACAACAGTCTCTGAGTGCGTGAGCAACAGGAGGACTTCGAGCAAGCATGGAAAGCAGCCAGCCTGGCCTGTCAAGAGCTTAAGTCTCAATACCGAAGAAGGACCTGACTTTGAGAGGTCCTTTTTAAATGGCAAAGTGATAAAGGACAATCACCGTCATAACGTCAGCATCATGGAAAATGACCAGCACTTTCATTGTGCGAAGGACAAGCCCACTGCCTCTCCCTCAGGATTCCCCAAGAAGTCCAATGGAACCAAAACAAAAGAGATATCTTCTGTGGCTTGTGGACCCAGTGTTGAGAAAAGAGAGGTTGGGAAAAGGTACAAGGACAAGAGCATCAACTGTTCATCATTTCAGTCAAGCAATGTGGACAATGGCATGAGTGTTGGGACCCAGACAGAACAATCCGAAAGTAGGAAAGTGAAAGATTACTCCGGTCACAACAAATATGGCGAGAGGCCACCGTTCAAACACTCTGATGAAGACTCTGAGATTGTCAGTGACGATATCAGTGACATTTTCCGCTTTCTGGATGACATGAGCATTTGCGACTCTCTCGGAGTTGTGCAGTCATCGTGCTACAACAGCAATGGCTCACTGTCTCAGGTGACAAAATCAGATGGGGACAGCTCACCTGATCGCAACACGGTCAAGCTTAGCAAAACCGGGATCAAGCTCGATCGCCTCTTCCAGTCACTGGAGAACTCAGATGACGAGCTCAAAGAGAGCGTCTGCAAGCTGGTACTCAGGATTGGGGAGATTGAGAAGAAGCTTGAGTCTCTTTCAGGGGTGCGAGGGGAGATCTCTCAGGTCCTCTCGAAGCTCACTAGACTGGATGAGAAGATTCAAGAACCAGAGGCTAATGGGAAATCAAGCGATAATGACCACGTGGAGCAGATTAAAACTGACGCAAACCTCTCCCCTCACGTTTTCCAGTGTCACACCACTGGACACAACATGAAGGTGGAAAAAAGTCCAGAATGGTGCTGCTCAGAGGCTGATGGAAGTGAGAGTCTGAGGGTTCAAGCTTTAAAGAAGAGCATGTTCACACGCAGGTCATCCAGGTCGCTAAACGAAGAGAACAGCGCCACTGAATCCAAAGTGGAGAGCATCACCAACTCGCCTCGAGACTGGAGGACTGTTTCTTACTCTGGGCACACAGGGGAAGAAGTGAAAGAAAGAGACCGGCATAGTGAAGGCAAGGACAGACATAGGAAACCCAGAGAGGTAACAAACCTGTGTACTGCACTTTTTTATCCTTACTGCAAGTTGAATTTGTTGTTGTGAGAGTTTTGCCCCAGCTTCTGCATGGCATTGCTCCCATATTGATTAAATCACTTGATTGGTGCATTGCTTTTTAACGACCGACTGACAAAACCAACTAATTAGATCACAAAAGTCATCGGTCTAAATCCAAAATGCACAGAAATCTTACTTTGTCAATGAATTGACTGTAGTGTAATGACTGTGTTGAGCTCAGAACAGATACCACATTACATGTACCGTTTGAAAGCAAATTGATATTCTGGAGAAGGTGCTTTGAAAAAAAAAAATTGATTGTGTAAAGTGCCATAAAATGAATTGACTTCAAATGCATACTTGTAAGTTTAGCAGGATGTAGTTAGGTCTATACCTTGTTGTAATGTTAAAATCAAGATTTGGTGCCCAACATTACATCATGTTGGATTCATATCAGCTCCTGTGGGACCCATTTTAGCAAATTTACCATTATATTCCGTTTGTTGATTACTGAGGCAAAACATTTTTAGGCAATAGTCATTATGTTTCAAAAGCTTTTTTAGGCAATAGTCATTATGTTTCAAGAGCTTGGTTGCTGTGCAAAGACAACTGACTACTAGAAGAATGTTGCGTCACCTACTTGATGTTCATGCACCAGGCTGAGAAGGTTGTCAGATTTCTCCTACACCCTTGTATGGTTTTGCAATGGTTGACACCATAACTAGGTAGTTATGCACCATTACCCTCTATCACTTCCCAAAATATAAGCAGGCATGTTGCTTTGGAAGCAATCTAGCTTTAATATCATATCTCTATAATACAGCCATGGTCTCTTGTGGTGCAATTATCACACGATGTAACTATTCTACCCTACATCTAGCTGTACTTTAGCCCAGACGGGGGCACAGACTGAGAGCAGGGCACAACAGATAATCTGACAAATAATTTTAATTCAGTCCCCCCAAAGGAACAGGGATTTCATGGCAAATTGGTCCGGTAAAGTATTTACCAGATCTCGAGTTAATATGTTGACACATCTATGGGCTAAAGCTTCAGTGCTCTGCAGCATTGAAAAGGCCAAGTAAACAAGCTCAAGGATTCCATGAATACTGCAAGGCAGATGAATGTGTTTCTTTGTACATGGCTTTAAGAAAGTAGAAGGACTCAAGGTGTCAAAAAAGTAGTAAATCAGTTTCTGGTGATTTATTTCTAATGACATTTACATAAAAGTGAAGTGATAGAATATCTATCTGTCTTTAGTAGGCAAGCTAGATTAAGTCTTTGGATAATGGAGTGTGGGTTTCCATTCCTGATTACATGCAGGAGGAAAACAGGAACAAGACCATGCTTTTAAAGGGTTATCAGTGATGAGTTATGTTAAATGTTATGTTATGGTTATATTTTGTTCTGTTTTGTGTTATATTTGTTACGTTATACACCATGTTATGTTGCAAGTTAAGTTTTGGTTATATTTTGTTCTGTTTCATTTATTTCCTCTGCTGTTTAATGTTATGTCAGTTTAAGGTTCTGTCTTGTTCTGATTTGTGCTGTTTATTCTTTTCTGTTATTCTTCTGTCTTGTTGTCTTTTGTTTGTTTTGTTTTGTTTTGTTTTATTTATGTTATGGTTCAGTTTTGTTTGTTGTTTTTTTTTTTCTCTTTCCTATTTTGTACAGTCTATTTGGTTCTGTTCAATGTCATTCTCCTCTCTTCTACTTTTGTTATTCTATTCTATTCTATTCTATTCTATTCTGTTCTATTCTTATTTTCCTTGTTCTCTTCTGTTGTATTCCATGTTCTTATTCTTATTTATAATGTCTTTATATTCTTATTTTTTTCTTTATATTTCAATCTATTCTCTTCTATTCTATTCTACAGTACAGTACAGTACAGTGCAGTACAATTTTGTGCTATTTTATTTATTCCATTTTAAAATGTATTCTGTTCTGTTTCTTAGTGTTTCTTCGTTTGGTTTCTATTCTATTCTATTCTATTCTAATTTTCATTATTCCCTTCTGATATGTTCTGTTTTTGATTCTTACTTATAATGTCTTTGAATTGTTTTCTGATATGTTTTATTTTGATCTGTTTAATTATACAGTATCATTTTGTGCTGTTATTTTTTATTCCTATTGGAATGTATTCTGTTCTGTTTATTCTTTTATTTTCTATTCTATTCTGTTCTATTCTACTAATTTTCATTCTCTTCTGATGTCTTTGTATGTAGCTTTTTATTCTAATAATGCCTTTCTATTCTATTTCTGTTATCATCCTCTTTTGATGTTTTGTCTGTTGTTTTTTATTCTTTTAATGCCTTTCTATTCTATTCTATTCTATCCTGTTCTGATCTGTTCTTCTCATTTTCATCATCCTCTTCTGATGTTTTGTCTGTGTTGTTTTTAATCTCTTCTCTTCTCTTCTCTTCAGAATATGCGATGCATGCAACACTTTCTATTTCTCTAGTCTTGGGGAATATTTTCATGTTTTTTCAGTTTTCCTCCTCTGCCTCTCACTCTTGTCTTCTTGGCTTACTGCCCAGGTTAGACTCCTGCCAGTTCCTGTATCGTCCCTTCTGATCTTTTTGGGGAAGTCGCGAGTGCCAAAAGCCTCTGCGCTCTGGGACGATCCAAGCTGTAGTTAATTTTAGTGAATGGTCGCACAGGGAACTGGTGGCTAATCAAACCTCATTCACATTAATGAGAGCACACAACAGCCTTGTGATTTTCACCACTCTGGATCTTTTGAGGTCACCCTAATTTAAAGGTGAGGTGTGTAGTTTAAGTTTAGTTGACCATAAATAAGCCATTTATATGTAAATTGTCCTGAAAACTGGAAGCAATTGTTTTTTTGTGCTGCTATCAGACGTTGATCTAATAGTTTGAGATTCTCAAACAGCCTGACCGCAACATTGACCAGTGGTGTGAGTGTTGGGGTGGAGTTATCAGTCTGTCTGACCAATAGCAGAAGAGAACTGCCATTTCTTGAAACTTGATGTAAAATTTATTTATTTATTTACTTTTTGTCTTCTCCATCTTTCATTTAAAAGCATTGCTTTAATGTTTTTAAATCAGTGCTCTCAATGGGGTTCGAAGCAAACTGCCACACATCTGTTCAGCTGTGAATGTTTTGGTAAATGTTTTTTCTGGGTTAATGTGAGTCTTACTGTATGCATCCTGTCGCTCTCTTTGATTTTCTTTCCGCCTGTATCAGCCTGCCTCTAATTCACATGGTGTTGTTACGCCAGCCTTTTAGCATGACTTCTTTATGTGAGAGCGCAGCCAGTGAAGCCAGAAGATACAGGAGAACTGTCATTTCCAGACAGGCACTTAGCACAACATCCGTTCCTTTTTGCAAAGTGCCCTTGATAAAGGGCAATGTGAACCCTTTTTTTCTTTAAGCCCAAACAAAAGTGCCAGCTAACCAAGCGATAAGCTTATGTCATTCGTGGTCAAGCTAAAAGCACACTTTAAATATTTGTCTGCCGGAGTATAAACAAGCAGTGTTATTAGTTGCTTCGTTTGAAGGCTATCTTAAATTTTAATTAAGACTGTCTGTGCCCATTCAACTTCAAACTGTGTTGGACAAATTATGGAGCAGTGCCCTAAATAGGTTGATAGATGTCAATGACAAATTAAGGACTATATATTTGCAAATGTGAAGGTGTCTCTTGTGCTAATCTCATCAGCACAACAGGTTGTTGTGGTTGATTGCCAATGAAGAAGGTGCTCTGATTGGTTCAGTACAATATATATATATATATATATATATATATATATATAATATATTAGTATTATCTGTATACTTATGGTATTATTTGTGTCTCGATTGAGACGCTTGGAAACGTACGGATCCATATGCAAACATTTATTATAACACAGGGTCAGGCAGACACAGTCGAGCACCGGCAAACAGTACATCAAAGGCTGAGACGAGAGAATAATCAGAGTTCGTGGCAAACGGTCAGGCGATGAGGCAAACAGAGTCCAGAGGGGCGAGGCAAGAGCGAGAGTCCGAGAGCAGGCTTATACTAACCAACTGGACTATACACGGCCCCTCACACCTTGATGCGGGACTGGGACCCGTCATTTGCTGGTCTGAAACCGCTGGGACGGGTGACAGCTCTCCTGGCTGCGAAACCGGGACCGACTGGACATTACGTATGTGCTTTTATAGGTTTTAATAATTTTTTTTTTTTGTATTTTAGCTTTAATTTATTTGTCAGTTTATTTTAATATTATGTTTATACTATTACAGTATTTATCAATATTTTTAATTAGTTTGTTTTATATACATTTTTACATTAAATATTCATTTTAGCTCAGTTTATCTTTACTAATTTTATGCAATTTTATGTTTAGTACTTTGTTTTTAAAAACGTAGTTTTTATTTATTTTCCAGTTTTAGTACTTTAACATCAACTTATTTTATTATTTATTAATATTTTTAATTATCCTTTGATTTTATAGTTTTAGTTTTAATTTTAATTTTACATTTTCTCTTTTAGATTTATATTTATTTTAAATAAAGAACTTCAACCTCAGTTAATCAATTTTAGTATATTTATATACCATTATAGTATTTATATTCATTTTAAGACTGATTTATGTCATGTTATTTAGTTATGTGCTTTTATTTATTAGCTTTTAATTTTTTTTTTCATATTACTATTTAGCTTCAGTTTTATTTCAGTTTTAGTACTTCAGATTAAACTTGACTTAAAATGTCTTCAAAGCTTCAAAGTTCACATTGTTTCAAACCACTACTAATTATGAGTGCTTGTAATAATGATTCTTACTTAGCAACAACACTAATGATATTGTGGCTCAGTGAGAATACGCTTAATGAATTTACAACAGCAATAAAGAGTTTTAATTTACTGCGATGCCACAATACATTAATGCATAAATTGTGATGTTTTGGTTATGTTACAGTATGAGGAAATAAATACAGAAAGCTTGTGGTTAGATGATGAAATGTGAGTCTTCAGTGAGTCACAGTCGTCTGTTTGACATTGAGTCTGACCTGCAGCACATATTATATCACTGCTGCTGCTTTCTGGTGAGAAATAACCTATACCTCGTATAAATATCAGAAAGACAATATTTTTCCTTCTCTCAGTTGGCCTTCCCTCCTTTGCATCTGTGGTTGTTTGATTAGTCTTTCCCTGCTGGAAAACAGGAGGTGGATCAACATTACACTCTTCGGCTCTCACTCCTGTGGCTTTTTTTAATTTTCACCTTAGCTCAGGCCAGACAGAACAACACCTTACCTTAAATTTTAGTCAAGAAAAAGAGAGAGTGAGCAACGTGGGTGGGTTTTTGTAGAAGAGATACAAACTGTACCGAGGCAGAGAGACAAAAATGACATTGGAGAACATGAATACTGCAATTATATTGAAATGATTTATATAATGTAGTTCCTTACTGGTAAGTAGCAGCCATAAAATAGGCCACAGTCTGTCCTGATGGAAGAGAAAACATTTTCCTTATCTTTTCTATGCAAACCCTGTGGGATTTTGGCACAAAATCTCCTGCTGGTAATTGTATATTTTTAGTGTTTGGTCGAAGGGCATTTTCGGGCATGACCAATGTGAAGTCTGGAACCTGATATGAATATATTGATGCATATGCTGGTGAACACAAAATGTCCACTGACATCTTTAATTTAATTTATATTTTTTAATTTTATTTATGTTTATGTTTTTTTTATTTATTTAATTGCCTCAAAACATTAAGCAATGTTTAGAATAATTGGCTAGACTTTAAAAGTACATCTGATTGACTGAAGAAAATAAGTTAAACAAAAGTGTTCTTGAAAAGAGTCTCAAAATAAGTGCTGTCAAGTGCAACTATACTTTTGTATTTATGACTTATGCTTTGCATTTGTCTTATTTTGATTCCAAAAGTAAATTAGCTAATTGTACAGTACTGTATATTGTGAGTTTGTGAATTGCTAAATTTGGTTAATAAGATCTGATCTCATAAACATAAACTTTATGAAAGCAATTTAGCGTTGCATTTGTAAAACATATTTGTAAATATATTCATTTTAACTCCGTAATTTAATTCTGATAGTTCAACAAATATCCACCTTTTAATAAGATATATTTAAGATTATGGAGAAGGTTGAAAATGACTTCTTAAAAGGATGGCTTTGTTCTCTGACCAATTTTTGGGATATTTAAGTATATTAAAGGGAAATCTGATCGTTATTTCTGTTTTATACTGTGCCTATGTGGTAAAAGGAAAAATGGAAACAAGCTAAAAACAACATCTTTATGAAATATAGAAAAAATAAATAAATGAAAAAAGTTACAAAATTTTGTTTAGACAAATGTATATAAACATAGTACAAGCTGCATCAGCTGCTCATTATTAAAGTTATTTTTCACACACTAATGGTGCTCGTTTTGTAGAATGACCCAGTTCATGATAATCAAATCTTTCAGGTTGTATAAGCTGCAGCACTCTGGTGTCCCTCCGGACAGGAATAAGCTCCTGACTCAGATATTATTCTTTATAATTGTCTAAGGACTGAGATAAACATACATTTCTTGCTCCACAAACAAGACCATAGTCATTCCTGCTTGCTCCGTATATATATATATATCGCTAGTTAGACTCAAGCAGCGCCAGCATGCTTTTTGCTGAGACTAATAGCTGATGCGGTGTGTTTGCATCGGTTCCTGGTGTTCCCCTGGTGTTCGGCTGCTCATTTTTGTCCTACGAGTCAAATAACTCTGAATTGCTGAGGAAAGGAGGTGTTTCGCTGTGCAAAAGTTGCCATAATGATGTTTTGGGTGACTGCCAGCCCAACTAACAAAAAATGTGCTAATATTACCATTAAAGTTTTAAAAAACGTTACCTCTGAATGTTTTTTGCAGTCAAAACATTCCGTTTAGAATTATATATATTTTTTTTTTCACTCGTGAACTTGAAGTGAACCTGTTTTATTTTATTATTTTGTGAACATCATGCTAATGTTACTTAATGTTAATGTTTCCTGAATGTTTTAAAAGAAGTCATAAAAAAGAAAAGAAAATGAGGAACCGTTAGATGAATGTACAACTAAAGTACAAAACTATTATTTTTCCTTTGTTTTTGTGCGAATGTTTTTAGAGCATTATAGACCAGATAATTTTGAGCAAACATTCTATGAAAATTAATTTGTAATGTTCCTTATTAGCTGGGAGGGCGTTGATAAGTGGTTGCTATAGGAGTTCAAATAAGTTGTTAACATGTTGCAGTGCTGTACAGTAGGTGCCACTCAAGTCTTCATCAAAGTAAGACTTTTTTTTTTAATTCAGGTTAAAACTGTCTAGTTAAAAAGTGCTTTGTGTGGTTATGACTTATTTGTTGTGTTTATGACTTAAGGTTTAATTCATGTTGGTAGCACAAACTTTTGAAAAGTTTAACAAATGCTCTTCTTTTAAACTTTGTTCATTAAAGTTTCCTAAATAAGGGGTTTCCACAAAAAAACTGTTTTCAACATTGATAACAATAAATGTTTCTTGAGCAGCAAATCAGCATATCAGAATGATTTCTGAAGGCTCATGTGATACTGAAGACTGGAGTAATGATGCTGACAATTCAGTTTTGATCACAGGAATAAATTACATTTTAAAATATATTCAGAAAGAAAACTGTGAGTATTTTTGACCAAGTAAGAGAATTATTTCAGTTTAAATACTTAAAGTTATAGTTTACCAAAAATGGAAATTCTGTCATCATTTACTCAGTTCAAAATCTGTACGAGTTTCTTCTGCTGAACACACAAACACATACACACACACACACACACACAAAGATATTTTAAAGAACAATTGATGGTCTCTATGGACTTCCATGAAAAAATAAAGCAAAAAAAAAAAAAAAAAGAAAACTCTGGAAGTCCATGGGGACCATCAACATCAAGAAAACCATCCATACAGGTTTAGAACAAACTGACAAACAGCAACAACAAATTCTCATTTTTGGAGCCATCCCTTTAAAGGGTTACTCCACACCAAAATGAAAATGTTGTCGTTAATCACTACCCCCATGTCGTTCCAAACTATTTTGATTAGTACAGATTCTCCTGCTTTGCAGAGGATTGTTTGGAAATGTTTTATTTCCAAGGGTTAAAACCCTCCTTTTTGCTTTGCCTTCATCAGTCTTAAAATGCATCATATCAGCAGAAGAGATACGATTCAAAGCTTCCTCCTTCTGTGACCTTTCCTCCCATTTCTCCCCCACAGACAGATCGTCAGTATGACGCCCACCAGGCCCACCGCTCTTCAAAGCCTCCCAAGGACTCCTACCTGGTGGAGCAGGTGTTCAGCCCACACCACTTCCCTCCCGGCGTCAAGTCTCATGTGAAGGGCAGCCCTCTGTACACGGACCTGCGGCTGACCGGCCTCGCCGATGGCAAGCGCTCCCAGCCTTCCTGGACCATCGAAGAGTACAAGCGCAACTCAGGAGACAAGAACAAGCTTAGCACTCTGGACCTGCAGGTGAGAGGCAACCTTGTCCTTGCTCATCTTGTCCACTTTCTCTGTGTGTGGGATTATCTGAGGCTCACAGGAATGACGGCTTCAGTTTTCATTCAATCAGTGTGGCCGTGTGGCTGAAGGTCGTCAGTGTAGTAGGTGATCTCATGTGCTGTGAAATATTAATGATCCTTATTAAAACCAGTCATTGACTCTGTAGGTCCTTGGCTTTGTTCCAGTGCCAACATGAAATACTGCTGACAAATGCTTCTGGAATCGGAAGCATTTAACTGCATGTTTGATGAGAATGAATGTAGTATGCAATATGATTGCATTGTGATTTTAATGAATTATTTCAGTGAGCCTGTTGATGCAGTTTGAATGATTCGTTTACAGTTGTGGATTGAATCAATCTGAGAGGTTCTTGAGTCAATGACTCGGTGACTCATTTAACTGAGAAATATTTAGTATGGAAATGAAGTCATTTGTTTATGTGGGTGATTTTGAAAAGCATGTAATTTTTGAATTTTAATTAGTACAGATTTGCCATTTTGTTGCATGGAAAGGAAAATGCTTTACTGACCGTGGTGGGAGGAGGCTAAATTGCTCCTGTTCAGTCTTTCTAAAACGTCTTAAAATACTGTTTGCAGCCAAATTCGTAAAGTTGTGAAATTGAATGTTCAGTGAGGGGGAAAAAAAAGTAGGCCAGGATTTGATTGCATTTTCCAAAACAAACAAACAAGCAAAAAAAAAAAAACTACCACAACAACAACAAACTAAGTATATAATCTATTCGGTAGAATGATTCAGTTGTTCATTAACTGGATTGAATCAGTTAGAGGTTGACTCATTTAACATAGAGCAGTTTAATATGGACATTTGTTTGTGACAAAATATGTTATGTTATGTTATTGTATTTATTATATAGGTGAATAATAGAGATTAAATTATATCTAACATGTAAATCAAATGAAATGTGTTCTTAAGAGATGATGCAACATAAATGACAAGAAATTGCATTAAAAATCCTTAATAAAAATGATATACAGTCATTCTGATGTACATATGGCCTTTACTGAAAGATTTATGCATTAATGGAAAATGCCACCTTTTTTCCATATTCCACTATGTTTTCCCTATTTAAAGATGGTCACGTGACTAGTTACACGAGTAAGAATGGTGACACAAAATAAAATGGGCTGATTTTCTATTTTATTTTATTAACCTTTTTAGACATATAATTTAAAATGGATTTTAGTTTTGTTCAATGCAAAATGCAAATTAGCTGAAGTTGTTATGATTCATTAGTTCTACTGCTAAAAAAAAAGAACTTTGGCATGAACATTAATAAAACTTAATCAATAAGAACAAACTTCATATGAGTAAAAGAATCACTGAAATGTTTTCTGAACCAATCTGTTGACAAAAAAAAAAAGGATTCACAGAAATTAATCAGTCTTTTTATAAAAGTGAAAAGTTGGTGTTTTAATTGGTATAAACAAGAACTAGTTGTTGAAATTTGAAAATGCATGAGGGATTTTGATCCTTTGTGTTTCAATAAAAGATTACAACGACAAAGGGCATGTTTTAAACTAAAAAAGGTCCTTTTGTATTCATGCTGGCTATAAAACCTGTTGTGCGCTTGTTGTAGATGAAGGCTTAGAGTTGCCTGTATCAGACGATGTTTATCTGTCTTCGCTATCTTCAGACATAATCGTGTGCTACTGATAGAGGACGGCTCACAATAATAAGGCCTTAGTGTAGGAGACAGCACTCAGCAAGCTTCTTTTATTCAATAACATAATCTATGCCTTTATTTTATTGACTCTCTCCGTAGGGATATTGATTTTGAATGGACAAAAGCAAGTGACGGCTTTAAAACTAGCTGTTCTTTTACTGAACAAAGTAAAAAAGTAAGACGGAGCAGAAAAATAAATCTCTGACCTCTTCGGTGGCTGGTGCAATTTTAAAATATGCCCTACATCTTTGCATCAAATCTGTGTTACATGTTCACCCCAGTGCATGGAAATCTCTCATTTTGCCCATTTGCAAGGGCTGTAGGTTTTCTGAAGGCCTGCTTATCCAACCATAGCATGAGAGGAGCTGAAAAAAGACAGAAAATGTCAAAAAGACAGAACGCAGCTTGAGCAATGACACGTACCGGTGATTCTTAGTGACCCAGTACAGCGCTTTCAAACCTTGAACAACAAGATGAAGCTGACAAAGCAGTTTGTTTTGGGATTTGTGCAGCTAGGATGCAACTGTACAAAAATTATATAATTTGCATATAATTAATTAATTATTTATTTTGCATATGCCTGCCACATATTGTATATTGTTGCAATCATTAAAAACACTTCTGAACAATTCTGAATAATTTTTTTGTGTTATGTAATATTATGATATACTAATATTATTGATAGTCCACTTTAGACATTCTACTAACTATAAGTAACTTTGTAACTACATTTAAAAAAAAAAGTAACTATAAGTAACTTTGTAACTACATTTCAACTAATTCTCATTAATTGCCAACTACATGTCTACTAACTCTCAGAGAAGAATAATAGTGTAGGTTTAGGGTTGGCAGAATAAGTGACACATACTTGCAAAGTTTCTGATAGTATGCTGTATGTTGTTGACCCATCAAAATAAAGTGTTAGAAAATATTAAGCAGACAGTCTACTAATACTCTAATGACTGCTAGTTGACATGTAGTTGCGAAGTTACTTAATGTTAGTAGAATGTCTAAAGTGGACTATCGAAAAAATGTGTTACCAAAAAATTCAGTTAAAACAGTGATATTACAGGTATTTATTTATTAAGTACCCATGGCCACAGCTCTTGTTTGTGTTCTGTTTGATGGACTTCTGAGCTGTTTGGGAAGCCTGACACTGCAAAAAAAGACTGACAAGTGTGTGTGTTCGCAAGTACAAGTCAATTAAAAAACAGTGTGGACTGAACACAAGAACACGTCCTGTGTGAACGGCCCATTAGATCACTTAGTAAAAGTTCTGTTGCCATGGCAATTACAGAGAGGGAGATTTATAAAACAGTTAATCTCAGGTTTCTCACAGGGGAGCAGGGTGCTGTTGAGGATTCATCTATAAATATGCATTATTTGCAAAATAACATGGTGTTTACTCCCTGGAACTTTACAAACCAGTTCTATTTTGGTTTAATTAGTCTGATCGTGCTATAAGAAAGTACAATGATAATGTAATAAATGATTAATATTAAATGGTAGCCTTAATGGTGATCTTTATAATGTCATTTCATTTGAATAAGGCTTGCAAATTGTACAGAATGTTTTCTGACTATGGTGATGTAAAGACAACCTAGTCTCATAAAAATATGTACCTCTGTGCACTTTTTGTGCAACACCATATTTATGTGCCTTACTGCACGTTTCGCCGTATTTTCAAAGAGAAATGTCCACTGATTGGCTCTAAAACACAGGTTCAATGCCTAAACCCTGGCACATTTATTATGTTGATATAGGTATCTATTGCGGCGGTTCAGATTTGAAATATCGCTAAAAGTTAATGCTCTGTTATGTTGGAAATTTGCCCTTCACCAAATCCAACCTTAAACCTACCCGATAGTGTTAACAAATGCAAAACTGATATAAAAATGCAACCGTGTCATTTCAACTTACTTTACCACAGATTTGAACTGTTTTGGACTATTTTTGCTTGCTTGTTTTGTACTGGAAAAAGCAGCATTATAGTTAGACATCACATATTTTAGCTGGAAGAAGTTAAAAACATCT
This sequence comes from Enteromius mattozi, assembly GCA_032359235.1. Taxonomy (NCBI): domain Eukaryota; kingdom Metazoa; phylum Chordata; class Actinopteri; order Cypriniformes; family Cyprinidae; genus Enteromius; species Enteromius mattozi. The sequence goes on along the minus strand of JAUMHE010000053.1, from coordinate 6,128,754 downwards.
CAGTGATGGATTTGTTTCTTAGAAACAAGCAGCTTTTCACTTCAAAAGAAATTTCTCCAAATCTGTTCAGATGAAGAAACAAACTCATCTAAATCTCGGATGGCCTGAGGGTGAGTAAAATGTCAGCAAATTTTAATTTTTGTGTGAAATGATGTAGTTGACAATAAGACACCGCCAACAAAATTGGTCACTTATACAACTAATGATTGCTGTTTTCCTTTTTCATGAAATTATAGATTGTTTTCCACAAGAACATCGGATTATCTCACTGCTGGTATTGATGTAAGATTACTCTGAATTTATTGGAGACAGTGATGGTTAATACCTTCACTGTTCGTGAAGTCATACATGCTAGGTTTAGCAGAGGAAAGTGTCATTGGTGACGGCATCCTGCTGCCAGTTAGCGCTGAAATTAATGCCACCTGATATTCAGAAATAATCCACATGTGACAAATGGTGAAATTTAACACACTTTGGCTGCAAAAGTGCCTGGAGGATGGTTATTAGTGGCATGGAAAATGGCAGCATTGTCACAGCGGCAGAATGTGCTCTTGTGCAATAAATGGACCATTAGGTGGACATCTAATAATGACATATTGCTTAGAGAAATCATTCAGTCCCAGTTTAAGTTTGTCTTTCATTTATTTATTTGTTTACGACATTAATAATACAGTTACTTATTTCTTTGTTTGTTTATTTTTAACATGTTGTATGGGCAATTTTGGACAGCTAAATTGTTGTTATTTGAGTCTGAGTTGAGGTAGTCTTGCTAGCTACTGCTGAAAATGTTGCTGGAAATGTGTCTGTTGATCGCTAAAATGAATGTATATTTACCTGTGCTTTAATTGCATGCCTGCAGCAAGCTTTCAGAGTACTCTGTCATTTGCATTGGATATTTTTGAGTGGCTTCTGGCTCGTTAGCTTTGACTCTGCTCGCTTGACATTAAAGTTGTTCTAATTATAAGCTAGAGTCCCAGAGCCCCTGAGTAGGGACACAATTAAAGCGTAAACATTTCTGTGAATCAATGAGCTGACCCTGTCCTCTGGAGACATTGATTTTTTTTCTGAAATTCCTGATAAATCGTGTTGCTGAAATCTGTTGTGCTGAAATGAAGAGTTACATTGATGTTTACAGTTAATCACAATTTGTCACCTTGTCATTTCTATCTATCTGTCTATCTATCTGTCTATCGTTCTATTTATCGTCCATTTGATTGATAGTTTGTTCATTCTCTCTTAAATACAAAGGTGCTTTATTTGCAGCAATGGTATGAAGAATCTTGAACATCCATGGAACCTTTCAAATGAAGAAAATGTTCTTTATAGTCCAAAAGGTTTCTTTAGATTGCTAAATGTTCTTCAGAATAGTTATTTTAGGAAAGAATGTTTGGGGAACCAAAAATGTTTCTTCTATGGCATCACTGCAAAAACATCCTTTTGGAACCTTTATTTTTAAGAGTGTTCCTTCAGTTATTCTGTTTATGATTCTGCCATTCTATCTCTCATTTTATCTTTTGTTCCATAGTCCTTCTATCAGTTGATCATTCATTATATTTCTCATTTGATCATTTCATACTATCTGTTGTTTCTTTTGATCTATCATCTGTTTATTTTATCAGTCATTTGTCTCATCATTCTGTCAATCTAAAGGCAATTCTCTATCATTCATTTGTCCATTCTATCATCTGCTCTGACATTCGTTCTGTCTTTTGTATGTTTGTTCGTTATATCATTTGTTCTATCTGTTGTTCTTATTTTCTATTTTTTCTATTCTTTGTTCTGTCTGTCATTCTATTGTTACATTTGTTTTTTTTGTCTGTCTATCATTAGTTCTATTTATCATTCTTTCACTTGTTCTGTCATTCTTTCTTTAAAATTATTCAATCTATCATTCTGTCTCTATAAACCTAGAAACTTCAAATTTTATGTTACACAGTAATATGACCAGTTATATTTAGATTCATATTTGAATTGGAATTCTGCATCCTGTTTACTAACTCAACTCAACTCAACTGTAAATGGATACAACCCTGACAGCAACTTACAAGAGCAACTACATAACATGCCAAAAAAATAATCAGGACCACTCAGCAACCGTATAGCAACATGCTGGCGGTCGCCCAAAACACCCAAGCATCCTGATGGTGACTTCTGCACAGACAATTCCCACTTTTCTTCAGAAAATGTTGTTCTGTCCCCTTCAGCTGCTCTGGCTATTTTTGTCCGACTGTTTCCATCTTCCCTGCTGTCATACCTGAACATCTCTCTCTCATCCCGAACTGAGTGCCGTATCACGCTTTCCTCTTTCTCATTTCCCCCTCACTGGCTCACCATGTATTCAATTAAAATGGCAATTTGACAAAAAATTCCATCTCGACGGAATGTGTTGCTTCAGTAATCTGTCTGCAGTTAGCGAGGCGACTGGACGAGGGCTCTATTCATCTTCCACGGCCTTCATTTCACAGCACAATCATGGTCCGCTCCGCACAGACGTCTTTCTTCGCAGGACCTCTCACCCTTTCTGTGTTCCCCTGCAGGTCCAGGAGTCGCTCAACCCCAACAATCTAGAGTACTGGATGGAGGACATCTACACGCCGGGCTACGATTCACTGCTCAAGCGCAAGGAGGCAGAGTTTCGCAGAGCCAAGGCATGTAAAATTGGCGCATTGATTGCTGCGGCCGCCTGCACTGTGATACTGGTCATCGTAGTGCCCATTTGCACCATGAAGTCTTGAGATTTCTCTTTATTTTCTGTTGGATGCTGTTGACAAACATGGGACTTTATTTGCGGCGAGTGTAATTAGGTCTGATTTCAGCCACCGGCCTTAGACTTTACTGGAATGTTACATCACAACAAAGAGTTAAGGATTGCAATTTGACGTGTCTTTTTTTTTATTTACCCTAGTCAATATTTATAACTTGACTAAATGATTTGTTATGTAGTAGATGGCCTTACTTAAAGGCTTGGAGATGCACCGTTGTTTTATAGTCCAGAATATAATGTACCGATATGTTTTATGTCTGTTTCTTTTTCTGGTATTGCAATAGAAACTAAAGGGAAAGCTTTATGTTTAAGCTCATTATATTTTTTACTTTACTATGATTACGAGAATTTTAACGAGAGTTATTTTTCAAAGAATACGCCAACAGAATGTTTTAAAGACGAGTTGGATTTATCTTTGGAAATCACTGGAATGTTTGGGCTTGTGCAATGCCTTTTTATAAGGAATATATATTCAGAGAGCAGAAATATAGTTTGTGTGTGCGTTCAATAAGAACCTAAAGGAATAGTTCAGCCAAAAATGAAAGTCTGTCATTCTTTATTCATGACGTGTCAAAACTTTAGATGCTTTTCCATAGATGTTTTTTTTTTTGTGCTTTTAATGACAATTTTCTTCAAAATGTTATGATTTTTGCGCTATATTCTAAGTGAAAATTTTTCAGTGAACAAACTCTAAGCAGCTCAAATGCGCAACTGGTAATGAAAATACCGGAACCATCCACGTTTATATGCAAGTTATATGCAAGGAGATAGATGAAAATGTGTCCTTTTGTGTTTGCCAGAAAAAATTTTACATCATACAGTTATGACAGAACTTGCATTTTTAGGCAAATTATTCCTTAATGTTGAGGGTTTTTGATGTGAGGACAGTAAAATGACTCTATAAATTATATTTACTGATTTTGTTTGAATAGTGATATGTGACTTTATTTCCTTCTGATTGGTTCTGTATTAATGCCAATACAACACTTAAAACATTTATATCATAGTACATAGCTGCTTTCTCTTTGATTGTGATTCTATATACTTTGCCTTGTTATATCATAACTAATCATAATACTGTATACTTGAATTGCCAAATCACTTTCAACTAGCTCAGCTTTTCTCTGAAAGTCGAATGTTTTTCTTGCACTTATTCACCAGACCGATCTAAAATTGGACCTGACAACGAAAACTGTGAACTTACCTTAATGATGTTCACTTTTGACACTCTTTACACCCGTTGTAGGAGTGATTCTTCAAGCTGTAGGACCTTTGAGTGAAAACCGCCTGTTAGTCAGAAACAATATTGCACTCAGACGCTGTTCTAAAACTAATGAGCTGCATTGCTTTTCTAACGCCTACATAGTCAGCTATGTTCTAAGGCAGCATCCTAAGCCCTTAGTGTCTGATTTGGTGTGCTCCAAATAGGCTGCAACTGTGTGCGTCATACAGAGTGCATTCCTCCTCTGAAGCACATAGGAAACTCGATTAACAATTGATTTCAGAGTTTGACACAAGCCCACTGCTCTTTGGAACAGCCTGTGATGCCTTAAATGATGTCTACGTAATCAGCTCACAAAGTTTTGGATCAGTGCCTGAGCAAAAAGACACATTGTGCTAACAAACTGATATTTGGTCAGGTTTTTCTTTTATCATCAATCTGTGAATGTTATAAAGGTTAGAGTGCTGCAGGAATGAGTTCAAACTGGAGCATTTTAGCATTTCTGGTTCTATCGTTCTGATGCCAGTGGTTTTTTCCGTTTTTTAATGGATTTTTTAATCAATGTCTGAAATAAGGTGATGAGTATGAGCTCAAATATTTAGTTACATATTTTACACTAAAACCTTCTATCGACAAGCTTTTACTTGTCTTAAAAAAACGAATGCTAACAAGCGCCTAAATGAGAATTGAACACCATCACTGTTAGCAAGTAAACTGATACACTATTCACTCAGATTGTCCAACTTTTACATATTTAAGATTGAAAGGCTGTCAGAAGCTAGATGGTGGGGACGCTGACTTCATACAAAATGTTGTTTGTTTATATCCTACAATTAGCTTTTTTTTGTTTTTTACTTTTGGTGATTGTATTTAGACTTTAAATTTAATAACAGCTGTGTTACTTTAAGATTTTGAATAATAAAATGTGTAAGAACTTTTGTTGGTCGCAGAACTTGTTTACTGCAGTAATCCAAAAACCAATGGAAAAATCTCAATGTTTTTTTTTTTTGAGGGAACCAGGGTGATGCAAAATTCTATATTGGCCTGCAAAAATCATCCCTGCAGCACTTTATGACCATGGTTTATCACATAACAGTGCATTACTTGTACCCCGACCAAAACCAGTGGTCTGTCTTTATAGTCTGGTTCCATGAAACTTAAAGGTAAAGTGTGTCATTTTTTACGTTTATATACTTTATCGTATAATAACGAAAAAAATGAAAATTTGCTCAACATTTACTTTCTCTTAAGCCTTCCAAAATGTAGATGATTTTATTTCATCATCAGAATAGATTTTGGAAAAAATTTTACCTGCTCAGTAATGGATCCTCTGCAGTGAATGGGTGCCGTCAATATGGGAGTCCAAAAAACATCACAATAATCTATACCACTCCAGTCCATCAATTAACATTTTGTGACGTGAAAAGCAGTGTTTTTGACCTGAGGATGAATGCATTTTTAGGAAATTTTAATTTTTATGTAAACTTTTCCTTGAACTAGAACTAGGAGAAAACAATTTGTAGATTGATTAGACAAGGGGCAGTGTTTAGGAAACCACTAGTACCATAGAAATAACACACTTCACCTTTAAGAGAAATTTAATTTGCACACAAGAATGAAATTAATAGAATGATCCTTATGTGGCTTTCCACAGCTACTACAATTGATCTTACGTTTGTTCCTGAGAGATCTGCAACAGCATTATTTTCCGACAATGAACATTGATTTTCAAGTATATACATTTATATCCCTATTACCGCTGTAGTTTTGCTATGTTATATTCAGAAACATACAGGAGTAATTCACCAAATTATAAAGCTTCGGGCATTTATTTGCTCACCTTATGTCATTCCAAACCATATGCTGATATTTTCTCAATACAACAGGAAAATGATGAAATTATGTGATGATATTGTTTCAGAATAACAGCATATGGGTTTGTAATGGCATGAGGTTTAAGTAAATAAGGACTTTAACTGATGCTTTTTGGTGAGCTATTCCATTAATTGATCTGATCAGTAATTAGGGCATTTGAATGTGACCTTCTCTTTGATTGGCTGAATGTCCGGTGACCTCGCCTTCAACACAGGAACTGTGTGTAGTAGCACGCTGTAGAACCCTGTAAATAACTTCAGGTTCAAAGCGCATTTTGTGAATCAAGTGTAACTGGAGTCATATTCTAATAAATCTCTTACTGTTCAGACTGTTGAATGTGCACCGACCTATTTCTTTGCATCTGTTTTTTCAGTATCATGATTCTGTCCAACCTGGTCTCATAAAAATATGTACCTCTGTGCACTTCTTGTGCAACACCATTTTTACATGCCTTACTGTATGTTTAGACGCAGTTCCAAAGAGAAATGTCCACTGAGTTTTGCTAAAACAGGCTCAATACGTGTACCCTGGCATATTTTAACGTTGCTATAGGTACATATTGCTGTGTTTTTAATACATTAAATATGTGGGGACAGACGCTAAATGTTAATGCTTTATCATGTTGGAAATATGCCCTACACCAAATCCAACCCTAAACCTACCCAATCGTGTTAACAAATGCAAAACTGATATTAGAACTTGATGCAACTGTTTAATTTCAGCTGCCGTAGTTACACAGGATTTGAACTGGAGCTCCTTGTCTCTTAAGTACATCTCAGTACTCTGTGAGCTACCGAACAAACACTGTCTATGAAAACCCATAGATATGAAACTGGATACGTATGATGCAAATATTCAAAAGCATCAGTTTTCAAATCTAACAGCATATTAATATTTTGTAGTCATAACATGATATTCTTCAAGTAATTGTGGGAAAATTACGCATTATTAATTGAAACATTTTAAATTTGTGTGAAAAGGTAAAAAAGGTGTCTGAGTTTTACTTCCTCTAATGTTTATTTCTTTTGGAAATGCAGTGATATGTACTTATTGGTGCGTATTTCGTGTCTGGCTAAAAAGTGCACCCAGGTATGTTTATGTCATGAGACCAGGTAGCAACTATCCTACTCCTCTGCATGTGTCTTTTAGACTATGGCAGGTGTCTAAATATGGAAAGTCTAATGATGGTGTTTTCCAGGGAATGTTGAGGTGACAGTGACATCTATAAATATCTCGAAATGTTCCAGGTGCTCCATCAAACACTCGTCATGTTACTACTTTTGTGATTAAACTTGCATTTGTAGGCTCTGTTCTGAAACCTGGTGAGCTGCAGCCTTTCAAGGCATCGTAAATGCATTCCTGACAGAAAGGTAGACAGCACTGAATGCATATGTTGAGGAGAAGGCAATACCATAATGCATTGCTTCAGAAAAGCTACTGCAAAAATTGTTTATTTTTAAATATACTGCTATTTATTTTCATTTCCCCTGGAAGAAATTAATCCTTTTATTCAGCAAGAAAGTTAACAGTAAACACTTTTACATTGATATAAAAATACATTTTTCAATAAATGCTGTTTTTTAATATTTTTTACTTTTCATATCAAATAAACTGAAATAAATATATTGTACTCTCCTTAAATATATATGCACAGTTGTTTTCAACATTTATAATAAGAAATGTTTCTTGAGCAGCGAATCAGCATATCAGAATTATTCCTAAAGGATCATGTGGCTCTGAAGACTGAAGTAATGATGCAAAAAAATCTGCTTTGATCACAGGAATAAATTACATTTTAATATGTATTCAAATAGTCATTCGAAACTGTATGATTTTTCACAGTATTACTTGTTTTTTTAGCGAACATCTTTGTCAACTTAGTCTCAGATTCATTCCAAAGCCAAATATTATTGAAAAACAATGTTTATTTTAGAAGCCATGTAAAGCCATATAAAATTTAAAGGAATAGTTCAACCAAAAAGGAAAATTCTCAAATTTTTTACTCACTCTCAAGTATTTCCAAATCTGTATGAATCTGTTGCAATCAATTTATTTTAGCTACAGTATATTTAAATAAATTTAGTTGACTAACTTTCAACATTTTTTGTTTGTAAGTAGCTAAAATAAATTGTTTGCATCCACTTACCTTAAATTATTTTTTAGTAAATTCAGTGCATCATATTTTTTTTGTGTGTGCACTGATGAATCATCTAATAAGACGGGGCACATGCAATAGGAAAGTAAATTGGGACATTTTTGATGTAACGTTGACTTTATACTGTATGATTATGACCGTGCAGCTGCTCTCGGTTTCTGTCAGTGTGAGATGTACCTCATGCTGGATTCTGGCCCGCTGAGTGGAGCTTATATATAATCTGGCACAGGTTGGTGTATAGAGCTGGCACTGACCTGGCACTGGGGACATTATCAAGAGCAGATCTAAACTAGACTGCCAGAACCCGCCGAGACCAGAAAACACTTTTCAGAGGGACTCTGTAATGAGGGACGCGTTTGAGAAGATATTTTAGAGTGAATTTTAAGCACATTGATTGGCACAGTTGCTACGGTTTCCTGAAACTGCAAAGTACAGCAAGTTCAGTGAGTTCTGTTTATTAGTGATTTGTGATGATGCTGTTTATTAATTCAACTCAGTATAACCGAGACCAATGTAATACTTGTATTAAAGGGTTAGTTCACCCCAAAATTAAAATTCTGTCAAAATTCAGTAAAAAAGAATGGTTGAGTAAATTATGTTATTTTTGTTTTCTTTGTGCAAAAAAAGCATTCTCCTAGTGTCACAAAACTGAAGTTGAACCACTGACATCACTTGAACTGTTTTATTTATTTATATATACGTTTCTGGATCTGGAATTATTTCAGTTGTGTTGCTGGCTATGGAGGGTCAGATGCCTCTCTGATTTCATCAATAATATCCTAATTTGTGTTTCTGAAGATGAACGAAGGTCTTCTGGGTTTGGAACGACATGAGGGTGAGTAATTGATTGCAGAATTTAAATTTTTGGGTGAACTAACCCTTTAAATCTACTGTATGTAATAACAGTGGACAACTGTAATTGCATGGATATGTATAGCTAGATTCCCTGTTAGTGGCTGTTTCTATGGAGCGGTCCAATGTGGCATCTACCTATAGCTACATTTCTATGTGTACACGTGCCACTTGCCTTTCACTTGGGACAGAAACTGAAACCATTTGCCTTATTAGAAGTCACGCAATGTTTGTGATTGTAAAGTAATTTTAAAAAAAAACATAAGTACAGTTGCATAATAAATTAGATTCATTTTGTTATAAATATAATATTACTTTTATTATTTTAGTGTCATGTTGGTGCCATATTGGCGTTTGTATGTGTGTGTGTATGTATCTGACATACTTGCATGTTCTGTATAATATTACCCTGTTGACCTCAGTTTTCTCAATATCCACCTGTGATTTTAAAGTTGTTTATTAGTATATTGTACGGGTAAAAGCAAACGTTGGTACTTTGGTATATTAACATTATCTCAGCTTAGGCCATTTGTTACTGTATATTTGCAACTATTTTTATACAGTAAGGTTCTGGCAACCTAAGCTGCAATTTTAAATAGTAAACTTGACTTCTTATTTTTTAGGCACAGTGTAGAGTACCTTTTTATCACGTCAGGTTTGATGTCTAATGCATCTCTGTTTTTAGAGTTACCGGAGAGAAATGCTATTTAATGAAATAACACATTAAGTTTCAGTATCTTCCTCACAGGAAGCTTACAATTCAGAGCACTGTTGCTTTTCTGCTTTTATGTTGGTCTTATTGTGCTTGACGGAGCCAGTCCACTTTAGATTCATTATTTCTTTTTATGAACAGTGTGAACATTCTTCAAAAATGCATCTTTCATTTTCCACAGAAGCAAGAAAATCCAGGTTTGGAGCAACATATTAGGGTGAGCAAATGAATTTTAATTTTTGGCTTCACTGTTTCTTTAATCGTAATTTCAAAGAAGGTCTGAGATGCAAGGGCATACAAATCTTTAAAGAAAATGCAGATCAAAGTATCACAAGTGTAAATTGATGTTTCAGCACTGGACGATCCGGCAGATTGGATGCCTGCAATGCGTGTTTATTTTCTGTCTGATAGCAGAAGAGAACTGCACAGCTAAGCAGAGACGGTTTTCTCAAGCATAACAAAAGCATCTTGTCAGAAACAGCAGCTGCAAAACGGAGACACAAGCAATCTAACAGCCTGGATCTGCATTTCGCAGAAACTAATGCCACGAGATAAACAGCTGAAAACAAGCGCTTTTGCTTTGGTCTTTTGTTCAGTCAGATTCAGCTTTTATGCTGTGATATATTCCTGCTTTTAAATGAAATCTAACCTGCAAACAACTGCTTTCTATAAATATTTCAGTATTTCCTGGATATAAAAAGACAAAAGGCGACAAATTTAAGATCACAGCATTAGAATGAGGGCATCAGTTTCGTGATTCTCATGGGCCAACGGCTCACAGACAAAACAAAAATAAAATATGACAAACTAAATTTAACAATCACCTACAAATCTAATAAGATAAAAATAACTTTTTTTTATTAAGAAACATTTTTATTTTATTTTATTTAAATCTTCCCCAAATTCTCATTAGAGAAAAACAATAATTATATTATGTGAAAATATTCATCTCAACAAACTTAAAGTCTTAAATGTATGCTATTTTCTTTTGCAAATTCTATTGCCTTAATGATTATTTTACTGTAAAAAGAACCTTTTTTTTTTTTACAATAGTGAGAATCAACATTCAAAAAAGTGTTCAAAATTTGAAAATGTGTCAAAGTACTGTGGTGAAAAAAATGGTTAAATGGTCTTAAAAAACTTTAAGATTTTCTTTAAGCAGAATATAATTTTCTTGTTTTTCTTATTTTTTATTTTGGGGTAAAATTAGATTATAAAATGTGTGCTCACTTTATAATTATATTGTTATATGTTTTGTGATATTCAATCCCTTTTGACCTTGGAAAAGAAGGTTCAATAGTTTGTAAGGTTATGACACCATTTTCTGTTCTTTGTTTTCCGCTAAGCCAGACTTTATCCATATCAGTATATCCATTTACAGTCCCACCGGAGCGTATCTCAGGGACTGGCATATTACAGTATATAAATCCTTATCACTGCTGGACAGGTTCATCACATGCTAAAGCAGTGACCGTGTCAAACACAGCCCGACTCTCAGCTTCATTACTTGCTGGAAAGGTCTTGACCAAAGTACAAAGTGACTGTACAAATCTGACATGCCATTCAATTATGAGCAAAAAACATTTAGAACTGAAGCAATTGTCATTCAGCAGCCCAATTATAAATGTCTTTTTACAAAAGTTTTGGCAGTTTGCTAAAGTAACAAAATAGCAGATTATTTAAAGGAATAGCTCTCCTTTCTCACCCTCATGTAAATGAGTTTATTTCTTCTTCAAAAGAGACTTAGAAAAGTGTAGCATTACATCACTTGCTCCCCAATGGGTCCTCTGCAGTGACTAGTATTGGTTTTCCGTAAAATTCAAGTTGGATATACATGTTTTTCAGATCAATAAGTCAAGAACTGCTCTGATTATTCAGTACGTCAGTCGTTTTATATTAATACATCGATTCATGAGTCTTTTTGAGTGATTCTTTTAAAATAATAGACTGATATCTGTGCCACTGTATGGGATCATGAATTTGTTTCACTGAGCACAGGCTATTCTTATTGGTTATGGTATGAATATATGCAAAATAACTCAGATAAGTCACCTTAATTAGCTTGGCCAAAATCTCATTCAGACATAAAGTGGGGATGGCAGCTAAATTAAAAGAGCTGCTATTACACTGATTATGTTTCTGGCCTTTGACCGTACAGGTGTAATGAGATACTAAGCAATAAGATCTGCTCATGAGAAGCTCATACAGCCCACAGTAGATCAGTGTTGTCAATTAAAGCACCAAGAGTCCGACTCTAAATTTCCTTTATAGAAATGTCCAATCATGACTCATAGGCTACTGTTTCATGAGCCAATATGGCAATGAAATTTAAAATATAATTCACACAAATATGAAAATTTGCTGAAAATGTAATCTATTCATCCAATAGGTAGATGACTTTGTTTCTTCCTTGAACAGATTCTGAGAAATTTAGCATTGCATCACTTGCTCAGCAATGGATTCTCTGCAGTGAATGGGTGCCGAGCGCAAACAGCTGAAAAAACATCACAATAATCTACACCACTCCAGTCCATCAGTTAATGTCTTGTTAATATAAAAGATGTGTGTTTGTAAGAAACAAAACCATCATAATATTTACATTTCAAAGCATTGCTTTCAGCTATAATACCAGTCCTTTATCCATAATGCTTTCTCCAGTAAAAAAGTAGTTTCACATGAATCAGGAGAGAAATATGCACAGATCAAGCACCGTTTGCCAGTGGAACATCTATCTAAACAAATACTTTATGTAGGCAGATTTTGATATAAGAGCAGATCACAGACCATTCTCTCTAAATACAATTCATTTTAAATCATGTATTCAATTAATGCAACTGTTTTATGTCTTCAATGCAATATAAGTCACTTTGGATAAAACTGTCTTTGAAATGCATGAATAAGTTTCTTAAATACTTTGTCTACTGTAAAATCTATACAATGTAGAAAAATACTAAACTTTGTAGCAGGTTAAGCAGAAGAATGCAGAAATACATGTTTTACATGAATAAGCAGTGGATGCATTGTCCAAAGTTCCTGTATTGATTGCACGTACACTTGTTAACTATTAACTACAACTTTTCCCTCAATAAATTCTTAATTCGCTGCTTATTAATATAAGTTAGTTGTTAAGTTTAGGTATTGGGTACGATTAGGGATGTAAAATAAGGTTATGTAAGGCATTAATATGTGCATAATTAGCACTAATAAATGGCTAATATTCTAGTAACATGCATGCTAATATGCAACTAATATATTCTCGAAACCGAGGAACAAATCTGTGGACTGCATCTCGATCTTTGACCTCTGAATATCTAAGCAAAGAAATTCAAGTGGTCTAATACAGAACTGAGCAGTTTTTATTGATGTTTTTAGTGAATTCATTATGCATGATTCAAAAACCTGCTGGATGGAACTAGATGTTCAACGCCTGTAATAAACCATTAATTTAAATTCAGAAATTGCAATCCAGTACTGTTTCATCTGGATGACTAATATGAACGGAAGTGGTCAGTGATGTTCTGTATGAATTACAGAAATATTGTTCAGTATAGCCTGAGATGCCATTAAAAAAGGAACAGAATAAATCAAATGTGCTTGCTAGTTGGTTGTCATGTTAAGTTTAATTGTCCTAGCAGCTACACTGATGAAAGCCTCAATGAAACACAGTCAAGTGAGCCGTGCATCGATCCTGTTTAGGCTAACAAATAATTACTGGTGATGTATTTGATGTCACAAGGTCGATTAAGTAGAGGACTTTCGTAAATCGAAAAGCGTTTTGAAGCTTTTTTTCTTTTGGACAAGATAAGATGTTCCAGATTTCTGGATGGCGTCGTGCTGTTAGATGAATCAGTGCAACGACTGAGAAATGGACTGAAAAAACAAACACAGGAAATGAGTAACTAGAAGACCTGCATCAAAAGAAGTGCAAGGTACGCAAACATCATTTACGAAAAGGGTTCATCTGTAATGGTTGACTTTGACACTTCAGTCAGCTGAAAAATGCCTCAAATTACAGCAATGAAATGGCACAACGGTTGAATAAATGTTACTGTACAATGCTCTTCCATTCAGAAAATGAGTGCATGTACAAAAATAAAGATGTGTAAATCCTTTGTGCCCAATGAAGTCATCAAGGGCGATGATTTGTCTATGATGTTCTGACCTCCTGCAGCTGTTTTATTAATTTTCGCCTCTTTCTAATGAAACATTGCATGAATACTGTGCTATATTTTTAGTGTTATTTGAATGCTAACATTGTATTTGAAAGCAGTGACATTTTAGTTTCATTGAGATACTATAATAGTTTTTTATTTTATTTTACAGTTATAGCGTTACATATTATAGTTTGAATAATATCTTGATTTATGTATATGTGTATATATATATATATTCCATTTTCATTTTAATTGCTATGTGTTTTCTTATGTCTTATTGTTTGTATTATTTGTTCAGTTTTGGTTTAAATGTTTCCTTTTTGAGTACAGTTAAACAGATTAACTTTTGTGTAATTTAACTATAATAATTTTGAATTAGCTTTCATTTTTATATGTTAATTTTTAGTAATTTTGGTATGTGCTCTTATCGTTTTATTATTTTTAATATTTACATTTAATTTTATTGTAGTTTTAAAACTTCACCTTATTTCAGTTAGGAGCCAAAGCATATTTAATTTAATTTAATTTAATTTAATTACTAAATTTAACTAATGGTTAAATACAAAATTTATATTTAGTATTATAGTGAAGCAAGTGTACAATTGACCATTTCTTTAGTGAACTCTTGTACTTTTACTTAATTCTTTAAGGAATTATTATTATTATTATTATTATTTGTTATGTTTTAATTAGTGAGAACAATGTTCTAGTGGCCATTCTTTTTTGTAGGCTCTTAAAAGCATGAAATGATTTGATATTTTTTCCGGTCCATTGTCTTTGATATCACAGCTCATGATAGTCACTAGTGAAGGGTTAAGGCCTGTTGTGCCATCAGCCAATCAGCTTTGTCATGATGTCATCTTCCTGTGACTAAAAAGTGATCAGTCACATGGCATTTATGACTCAGGTCATTTACTCAAAGTTGGCTAAAAGTTCCAAGTGTCCAAACTAAAGGCCCATGAGCAAAGACGAGAGCAAGCAGGCCAGACCGCTCACAGTTTGTTCACTAACAGTTTGACGCACATTACACACAAAAACACCAAGCATGGCTGAAGTCACCACATCCAGTCTGATCACCAGCTGGGAACAAAGTCACGTTAAGATGCTACCAACATGATACAATGAGCACTGAGGAAAATCAAATCTGCCAAAGTTTGCAAGGTCAGTGGCATCCAGTCTTTTGAAAGAGTTTTGTTTTTGAGTGAGTAAACCACATCTGCATGTGTTCATTTATCATAAGACTTAAAATATACAATGTAGAGTTTAAGCATAAGATATATAGCACACAAGCTGCAAGTAAAATGCAAAAATGAAGAGGAAAACAAACCCATCTTTTTAACTAGATCATCAAAAGCAGTGCTTTATTTTGTCTGGGAAATGGTGTTTGCTATTTGCCCAGGCATACATTTAGAGTAAAGGATTTTTTTTTACAGTGTTTTGATAGATACTGCAGCTTGATTTTGTAAACAAACTTTCTGTGGTGGTCTATTATTGTTGGTAGAATCTCCTTTATCCTTCATCTCTTTCTGTATAAGTGGGTAGTTCTACGCCATAACTGAGGGACAGACTTCATGTTGCAAGTTTAATTCTAATTCTAAATTACATAAAGGCTAGAGCCAAACTTTGACACCTTGATATCTTAATTTGGTTACTCGTGTTCCCTACTGTATATCCCATATGGTAATATGAAATTGTATATTTTTGAATATTTAGAATGTTTTTTGCATATATGGGATGGCCAGACCACCCTTAAATTATCTTTATGGCATGCATTTGTGATATAAGATACATGCAAAACATCTTTCTTTTTTTAAAGAGTGCCATGTCTAATTATATGTTCGCTGGATTTATTAGCCATTACAAGGGCATTGAACCAAGGCATCACATGATTGTAACTTAGCATAAGCACAGGATTGTGGATTGTTTTTTCTACAGCATCTGACCCAAACACCATCATCCTTCTTACTGAGACACATACAGTCAATAGAAGAGGTTATTAGTAAGAGTAATGTCACTTTATGTAATAATCAAAATAAGTGAGAGATGAAGGGAGCAAGAGGAAAGATATAGAACATGAAATGCAGAAAGCAATACAAAAAACAAGGCTAAATACAGTAGTTTCATGTAGCTGGTAAAAACGTATTCATGGCTGGTAAATGTCCTCAACTCACCCATTTAAAGGTGACCCTTCACTCTTTTAAATTCTACTCAAATCCTCCCATTAAAGCCTAAAGCAGCGACAGCCTCTGAAATCTAGAGCCTTCAGGTTTCTCAGTGGTTTAATATGGAAAACTCAGTGTGTGTGTGTGTGTGTGTGAATGTTGGTTTGAAGGGGGTTTAGTTGGACTGCTGCTAACACACTTTGATCATCAAATAGTCGAGAGAGTGTGGAGTTTCTTGTGGTTCATTGATGAAAAGGAAACAGTGACTTTGTCAATGTCAGGTCCGTGTGTAAACTTTTGATTAAATCTTTTCTCAGGTAGAGGAGGGACATTGCACATCAATCTATGCTAAGAGTAAACTATTTTATGGCACTCATTGGATTCAGTCTTACCCATAAAATTATGGAAACCCATATCAGCCCCAGAAAGTAAAGTAAAATAAAAAAGAAATTAATTTAGATTTCTTTAATTTATTTAGTAATGGGGGGGGGGGACTAATATAAAGATATAAACTTCAGAATTACAACTTTTTTCTTTAATTTTACTTACTTTTATTCTGAATTGCAAGCTCTATTGCCAGAATTGCAAGAGATAAAGATATCTCTTGCAATTCATAAAAAAAGTGTTAATTGTGAGCTAAAAAAGTCATGAGATAAAATCACTTTTTAATTATTATTATTTTAATTTTTTTTATTGTTGCGGGAACAAGCTTCCATATGTGAATGTTTTGATAATAACATAGTTTCAGGAGAAGCGCGGCACGAATCAATCAGCTGGTACCGCCTTCCGAATCAATCACCTCGTTAGCAACCGCCAATAGTCATTCTTCCTTCTACTATAAATAAACCAGTTTCCCTTTCTTCCACATCTCGCTTTCATGCACCCTCCACCTCCCCTTCTCCTCCCAAACTCTACTCTCCTCCGGGGGGCATGCGGAGATTGAGCCGGACTCGAACCACTAAACCCCGCTTAGGGTTCAAGCCACTAGGGTTCGGAGTCCGCCGATTCTCCCGGCTCGCTCCCTGGACAGCACACCAAATTTGCTTTATTCACTTATGCCATATTGTGCTTCTATTCGCATGAGTAAGCGTGAACTCGTGAAATCATTTTCAGATGGTTCAAACATAAAGAACTGCTGTAGCATTTTCTGACTTAGTATTGATATTTAAAAAAAAAACAAAAACAAAATCAAGGTTGTTTTCTGGTGTAGTTCATAATTATTGTAATTTTTAACCCAAAACTATGCATTAATGTGCTTTTGAAACCCTTTAAACACTCGTTTTAAACATACTTTGATTTGGGATTGCTAAATTTGAACTTGCGTTTATGATGGATAGTGTGTGATTTGGATTTGGGACAGAGCCAATATTTGCTAGGCAAATTTAATAATCTTGTCAGTGGATGTTTCAATTGTGCTACTCCGTCTATTCACTGAATAAAAAAACACTAAAAAATGTGGCATGTGGCCCAAAGGACTTTGTTCTCTTATTGTTTTGCTGCTTAAGTAAATGAATTTGAAAAGCATTTGTGGTGCATTTTCTCCATTTAAACGTACTTGAGAATGAAATGTCTTTATGAGGTGTTGCAGTGAAGAGAATTGAAGTGTTTTAATCCAATATAACGAGTTGTAGATGCTGTATGCAGCACCAGTGCCTCAGTGTTCACTGTCTCATTTGATTTTGTGTTGGTTGTGGTTATACCTCGTTATTCTTTCATGAGCTATAATCTGATGTGGCCCTGTGGGTGAAAGATAGCAGAGATATTAAAATCAAGTAACAAGCCAATATCTCTCTCTAGAAAGTGTGCCAACACACACACACACAGAAAAACTCTCAGGTCCCTCTAGTAATTGTGCCCAATAAGCCTCACTTAGCAGCTCACCCTTCAGCAGGGTTTCATGCACCTATGGATTCTTATTCCCTCAACTCATCTTTAATGCTCCTGGTCCACCATTGTCCTAGAAAACCTTTTAGTTTTAATAAGGAACATTAAACCTGCTCTTTTTCATTCTGCCAAATATACCCACATATACCCTATAAAATCTAAACAAAAGCTCAAAACTGTGTAAAAATGTGTCAGATGACTCTTAACAATCATGCAAAGTTTCATCAAGATTGGCGCTGTAACAGTAAAAATGACTTCAAAAACACAACATTTTCATTGAAAATTTTTACAATTTTTACTAATTTTAATTACAATTCTACAAAAAGGTTCATATATTTACACATACACTAGATTTTCGTATAATATGATTGATGATCTATTTCTAAACAACTCTTTCTTTGCTTTTCGGACCAATGCTGTCAATCAAACTGGTCTTTAAATATTCAAAATTATTTAAAAAAGCTACCTTTTGCAAACTAGTCCTAGGTTTTTCTCTCAATCGCAACAAAACCACTGCAGTATAATTCTCAGAACCGTCTAGATCCATAATTATCAAAAACATGTAACAGCGTAGTACAAATGTGCCACAGTCACATATTAAACATATTAGAATGCCACTCCCTGGACATTTCATTTTGAAATTGCTGCGAAACATGCAGTAAAATGCATAATTACGGGGTTGCAGAAATGTATGTAGAGGTACGTATTTCCAATGATCATGGGTTGAAAAATTTCATATTTCTTTGGTAAATTACCTGCATTTGTCAAAAATGCTATTTTTAATATTTGATTTAGGTGGTTACAGCCGTGTTAACACAGTGTCTTTTACCTTACGTTCTTAAATGCCTTAAGTTATCGATGTGTGCAGTTATATCATTTTGTAATGATTGTTATAATGAATTTTGAAAATTCCTTACAGTTTGACCAAAATAACTGTAACATGTAGTATGTTTTGGAATGTACTCATACTGCAAAACTGCAAAAGTAGTTAATCAGTTTTTCATTAAGTTCAGTACATGCAGTACCATAAAAATTAAGGTCTTCTTTTCTTAACACTTTTACAATTTCTTATTTATACTCAGGTTTTCTCTTTACCTTTGAATTGGCTGAGTCGGGATTTCTAATTGATGGCAGAGGTCTACATCATCTACATTTACCAGCAGGAACATTTAAGAACCTGAATCAAAATCTCAGAGGAGATGGTCAGAGATAATTGTTCGGGTTCAGCTCACTGTAGCCACATGCACATTTATCTACAAAGCGATAACGTTTTTTTTGTCAGTGCCTCTTAGTACAAGACAGACTCTTCAGGTCACTGTAAACACATCAGCAGTGACTGAGAGCATCACAGAGCTTACATTGCAGAACTCTGATGTATTGCAGTCTAAACAGATGCTGTCTCGTTTGTATTTGGGACTTTTGCTGTCTTTGTGCAACTGCAAATAGAGGCATATGTCATGCTTGTTAAATCAGAAATCTCACTGAATAAGACAAGCCTGATGTACTGAGCATTTTTTGTTTGGACTGTAGGTGAAAATGGCACATATTCAAATGCTTATGCGAGTGTGTAAAGCCGGATTGTATAGCGTGCAGCCTGGGGGGTAACGTCACGATGCACTGCATGTCGCCAGCGCACATGAGTCAGACTTGTGAATGCGTCTGGGTTTGTTTGTTGGCTGTTTTTTTTTGTGGTCATGCAGGGCTGTTCAATACTTCCAGTTCCACAGTTAATATAGGTATGAAAAAAAAAATCTGACTCTCTTACGCCCTTAGCTACAGCTTCCTCTCGGATAACTGCAGGAGATCGAGGTCAGAGACAAAATACACAGCATGCTTGGTTTTGTTTCCAGGAATTGGCCATGCTGTGAAGTCACTGCACCTGAAAGGTGAACAATACAAACTTTTTTGCTCATGGCCTTACCTGAGCTTTTCCAGTTCTGCTCAGTAAAACAGTAAAATAGTGAAATATTATTACAATTTTTAATAACTGTTTTCTGTTTCAATATATTGTGAAATGAAATTTATTTTGTGCAAAGCTAAAATTTTTATGATCATAATTGCAGTCTTTAGTGTCACATGATCCTTCAGAATTCATAAAATGCTGAATTTATACTCGAGAAACATTTATTATTATTATCAGTGCTGAAAATAGTTGTGCTGATGAATATTTTTGTGGACACCATTGTTTTTTTTCATTTTGTACTTTTGTCATTTTATAATTTATCAAAAGTGACAGTAAAGACATTTAAAACATTACAATTACAACAATACCAACCCTAAAGTTTATATATACTATTGTGTTTGTTTGTGTGTGTATTATGTTGCCTTGTTGTTCATCATGTCATCAAAATGTTTTAAAAAATATAATCTGGTTTGATATTATGTTATCTAATGCAATGGCATTCAAATATTGTTAGTACTTTAAATGCTTTTCAGCACCACTGTACATTTATTTTTGCAAATATATTGAGTCATATTGCACATGTTCACATTACACAGGATTTATTCTGGTTCTTGAACTTGATTTAGAAAGAAAGACAGACAGACACACAAATGGATGGATGTGACATTAAATGTTAATATTAACTTCATTCCAAGAATATAAGATAAATCCTCCATCTTGGCTCTGCTTTTATTGAGCTGTGATCCTGAGATCAGTGTCAATGTCTAATTGAAACAAATGGGACTGATCTGAGAGAGCTGTTGAACACTGGATGGCTCACAGTCTCACTCTCATGCTGCACAAGAGCCTGTCGCTGGATACTGTCCTGTTGTTAAAGTGTAGCCTGGAAATGGATCTGAGAATCATAAATCATTCTATACCATCTGCTGCACACGTTCCCTCCTTAGCTTTCTCTCTAAATATTATATTGCTTTCATTTTATTCTCTTTCTAATACTAATATCTTTCATAACCACAGCAGTGAAGCTCATTTCTGATGCATTAAGATCGCCCATGATACGCCTACACTTTCATCCTGACAGAGTAATGCAGTTCAGTGCATCATAATGTAATGCACAGCAGTCACTGACACACATCAAAAATGTTTTTAATTAACAGAACATCTCATGTTGTGTTCTGGTCATTTTGAGTCAGAGAGGATTTTCTTTTTCCTGATATATATATATATATATATATATATATATATATATATATATATATGTTTATATATATGTGTGTGATATTTTAATAGTGT
>JAUMHE010000053.1:6084987-6097393 GCA_032359235.1 Enteromius mattozi | reverse complement strand
GGAGTTACTTGTCAAAGTCTTAATCACTGTCTGTGACATAATATTGAATACAGAAGACAGTTGGGAGAGATGATTTGTTCAGCTGTTCTCATGGCAATATTAATACAATTTTGGGGATTTTTTTATCCCAAAACAGCTTAACTCAAAAACAACTCAAAAACATTTCAGTGCAGTGAAAGTCATGCTTTGTTCATTACATTAAATAAAAATGTAAATGAATATTAATATAATTTATATGAATATAGTACTGTCAAATGTGGGCGCTTAATGTATTTGCAAATTGGGCCAGGCTGTAAATTAGTTTATATTATCTCTGATATATTTTTTCTTCTTAGAGATAAATAAAGTATGTTTACCGATCCATCTATCAATACCAGCAAGAGTCGACAAGC
Source organism: Enteromius mattozi (assembly GCA_032359235.1). Lineage (NCBI taxonomy): Eukaryota > Metazoa > Chordata > Actinopteri > Cypriniformes > Cyprinidae > Enteromius > Enteromius mattozi. The sequence goes on along the minus strand of JAUMHE010000053.1, from coordinate 6,097,001 downwards.
ATCACCTCATACCAGCTCTATCAGGGGACTCTTTTAAAAAAGACTGACTGACATTAAGGTTCTAGTACAAATGTCAAGATAACCTGTCTTCTTTCAAAAACATGTCTTCTCTATTTTTTCCCCAATGTACTGTTTATGTATTTCACTAATATATGCTAGAAACTCCTGAGAGCCTCATGTGGAGCAGCAGATAAACTGGGTCAAAAATGTTGACATGAAATGAGGAGATCAGAACTAGGCCTTTTAACTCTGGATCAAGATACAACCATCAAAGCTGAGGATCCTGCTTGTCCTTTTTCAGAAAGGGGCTCTTTAAAATAGTTGAAAAAACACATGAGAACGAGATGATGTTGGGTTAGCGTTAGCAATGTACAAAATTTTGAACTTTGATGAATATTAATGTGCTTATTAGGCCTGCATGTTTACATGATCCCATCAATCACTTAGCAAATCTAATGAATATAAAGATCAGCTGCTTTTTAATAACTTGACAGAATAACCTTGTGCTGACACTGGGAAGGTTCACAAAAAATAACTCCGTTTATGATTACTTGTTGCTCTTTTTTTCTTATCTTTTTTTTTTTTTTTTTTGAGCTTTGAGAGTATAAATCATCATCCAACTTTTCCTTGTTTGGAAAAACTTTTTATCCTCTCATTCGGAGTTGTATTGTAAATTGTTAGACCTAAAATCAAACTTTTCTGAAAATGTACTCACTCTCAGGCCTTCCAAGATGTAGATGAGTTTGCTTCTTCCTCAGAACAGATATGGAGAAATGTAGCATTACATCACTTGCTCAGCAACGGTTCCTTTGCAGTGAATGGGTGCCGTTAGAATGCAAACAGCTGATAAAAACACCAAGTAATCCACACCACTCCAATCCATCAGTTAAGTGAAAAGCTGAGTGTTTGCATGATACAAATCCATCATTAAGACTCTATTACTAACCAAAGCTTCTGGCCAAAACACAAATATAGTCAAGTGGATTACTTGTGGATTATTGTGATGTTTTCATCAGCTGTTTGGACTCTCATTCTAACGGCACCCATTCACTGCAGAGTATCCGTTGGAGAGCAAGTGACTGAATGTTACATTTCTCCAAATCTTTTCTAACTCAAATTATGTACTGTTCCTTTAATAATAATCCTAAAAATAACCAACTATTGTGGCACTGCTGGGTACACAGCATGCTTTGAAGCTTGTGTCATATCAGACTGAATTTGATCTAATTACTCACTAAAACTGCATTAAAAAAACAGGTGCCTAGTTGACTGTGTATTTAGATTCCACTGTAGTGTTGCATCTTTGTGTACTGGATCTTGGTCTGATCTTCTCTGCATTCTTCTTCAGTGAAACACAAAAGATAAATGGAAAAAGAGACACTTCTCAAAATATCACATTCTGTGTTCCACATTAAGGAAAAAGCAACACCTGTTTAGGTTAATGAGGGTCATTTTTGGGCAAACTCTTTCTATGATTATCACCATCATCATATGAGCTTATATAAACTCTACTAGCTTCACACCGAAAGTGTCAAACTTCACTTTGGTACTTCAAGAAATTATACATTGTCAAGAGATTCACCTAATCAGGACACAGCAAGGCATCTGATTCAGAGGGGCAGGAAAAATGTAAAATTTTGAGGCATTGTTTGAAAGTGCATGAATGGGAGCAGTTTAATCTGAGCTAGTGTCAATGAATAAGTTATATTACAATCTAGAGAGACTTATTTTTAAAGCTTAATGCAGATTTAAAAAAGAGCTTAAAGTGGAAAGAAGGGGTGCATGGCCAGCTCCTATTTTTTGTTCCTCCTTCCCTGGCACTTTAAATCAACCTCAATTAGCAGCGGCTTCCCGCAAACCTGTCGGCTGGTAGGTGTGATATTTTAATCAGATGCCCGCCCTGGATGAGGATGAGCCGACTGTTTCTTTAGACACAAACTCAAAGGACTAGTGCAATTTTTGGGGGATTCAAGCTGAGCGTTAACGATTCCCCATGTCTGAATGCTCTACAGACGGTGGCTGAGATCCAGCCAGGTAATTTCCGCTTTAGCCACTAGCCGGTTCGAGCAGGTGGTGCTACAGCAGAGATGAATTTTTTATGAGATTGAAGAGCAATATCTCCCCTGAGGCCTCAGTCACAACCGTGGAGCTGATTTGGTCTACTTGCACTTTAATCTTAACACATGCTCACCCTGAAACCAGTCCTGGGAACTTGTCATCACTTCAAAACCGGCGAGCGATCAATTCTGGGCAGTTAAAAAAAAAAGAAACATCAAAATATACACCCACATGATTTCCTGAGAACGTCTTTACTGTGCCAAAGCATGTTTTCATAGCTGTAATGACCTGGCATGAATTAGAATAAATAGCATTCCAGAGATTTAGATGAAAAGACTTGCTTAATAATTCAGGATGCTGGCCTAGATAAAAGTTTCATCCCCCATCTCTGAGGGATATATCGGAGTAAAATATATGCAAATTTGATGATGTCCTAAAATTCTCGGGCTTAATCGCTTGATCTTTACCTACAGGGCAAGAATGCTAAAATTTTGAATATGAAAAAGAATCTAGTTTAGACTGAATTCTGATTGGACGAACCTTGATGAATCTTCGAAAAGAGTTTTGCATTTAATAGCAGGTGACGACAAGTGACTTTTAAGAGAGTCAGTGAATCAGTCATTCAAGCAATTTATTTCAAAACATGGATCATTCAGTAACAGAAGTGAATGTAAGTGATTGAATTGTTTATTCAAACAAATTATCTGTTCTACTGATTCTTTTAGTAGCAAAACGTGGCTACTTTCCACTACACTTTTAGATGGGCACAAAATTTCGCAAACTTCCCTAAGCACTTCTCCTTTGGGGGAATCTCGCTGCCATTTTGAAACGTGTTCCACTTCGCGAAGTTTAAGGGTTAGTTCACCCAAAAATGTAAATTCTGTCATTAATTACTCATGTCGTTCCAAACCCATAAGACCTTCGTTCATCTTCAGAACACAAATAAAGATATTATTGATGTTGACATTTACTGCTTTGCTTTCTCTATCTCTCTCGGCTGCCATCCTCATCCTCTTCTCTCTCAGCTGGTAAATATGTTGGAGGAGGCAGAGGTCTACTAAACAGAGGTCAAGAGTGGATATTGCTGTTTTTCTCTCTGCAATTCTGTGGAAAGCGAATGAAAAGCAAGTCCTTCTGCTTGATTGCCTGAAAATGCTGGCCTGGTGTTTTCTTGTGTAGCGACCGGAGATCTGAGATTGAATGCAGGAGTTCTTGAAGTGTTTTTCAGAAGCACTCATAGAGTTTTAGAAGCGGTATTGAGGTGAATTTCTGTCTGAGATTTAGGCTTATTTGCAGGGATTTATTTATCAAGAGAACAAACTCTGTCATTATCTCAGTTAAAACTGTATTAAATGGTGCACCATGCTATCATCTAATTTTCAACTATACAGTAAAAACAGCATCAAAATGTAGAAATTCTGGCTGAAAAAGACATACTAATTGAAATTTCTTAACATCATCACTTGACTGCAAATGACTGCTAATTTAATTTGCATAATGTTAATTTTCACTTAAAACAACCTATCATATTTTCATAAATACTTTTTGAGAATTGCTTAGTCTCATTTAGAACAAATCAACCAGTAAATTAAAGGAATAGTTCAATCAAAAATGAAAATTCTCAAAAGTTTGTAACCAGGCTGTTTTGGTCACCATTGACATCCATAGTAGGAAAAAAAAAAATAATAATATGGATGTCAATGGTGATCCAAAACAGCCTGGTTACAAACTTTCTTCAAAATATCTTTCTTTGTGTTCGGCAGAACAAACAAATTTATACAGATTTAGAACTACTTAAGGGTGAGAATGATGACAGAATATTCAATTTTGGGTGAATAATTCCTTTAAGTCTCTTTTTCAGAACAACTGATTGTTTTGATGTTCTTTTTTCCCCATACAATTACATATCACAGTGACCAGAGGCTGTGAAAATCCATCAAACTGGTCTATAGGATCTATATAGGTCTATATTGCAAGACTTCTGAATGGCTTTATGTAGAAAAACAGACTGAAAATACACTACTTATACCTTAACTGTTATGTATAATAAAGCTCTATAAAAAACAAAAGCTTATATGTTCTGCCTATAATATCTCATTTTATGTTTCATGGAAGTAAAATGACATTGAGTGGGAGACATGATGGAAGAATTTTCATTTTTCTGTAAATCATTCCTTTAACTTATCATTTCCAGCCTATTAATATTTGATGTTTCTATATTATGTTTCTCATTCTCGCTGTCCATCACTTGTAATTTCAGCCATCTATCTCCAGCAAACCGTAACTGACACACACACGCGTGCCTGGCAGTTGTGGTGGCTTGTCTGATGCTGACACCGACATACAGGAAGCTCAGAGGAAACAGCAGCCAAGACTTCCTGTGGTTTTGTGCTGCTATAATTCACTGAGTCGTCAGGCAGGAATGTGGGAAGCATCCAGACACTGGTGGCTCTACCATCTGCAGCACTATTCATGAGCAGATACGCAGGGAAATCTATCCAGTCGGTAAACACAGTTCAGTCTGTAACGTGCTGCAGGGAGAACCAGTGTAAAGAGTCTGAGGTTAACCGTATACTGCTTCCTCACCATAGTACAGGCCTGTTCACACCAAATACAATTACTAACTGTACTGTAAGTATATTAATATGCACACTACCACATAATGCTATGTTAATAAGCATGCGTCTACTGTTTAAGTATGTTGGGGTTTTTTTGTTTGTTTTTTTTAAAGAAAGTAGATTCTGATAGGCTGTCTTATTCTTTATAAGCTGGATTTTTTAAAGGTAATTTAAAATTATATCATTCCTCTGTTGGACATCCCATAGAATGAAAATAAGTATTATAACTTTACAGTCAGTGATTTTTACATGTAATCTGGATTATGTAATGTAAGATTCCAAAAACTGACATCTTAAAATACACATAATTCAATTACAATTATTTTCTTATTGAATACATGCTTGCATATTACAATTGTATTTGTATGTTTTTGTTCTCTGATGTTCACATGTATGTATATATTTTTTAAAACAAGTGTTTGTTTTAATAAATAATTTACTTTCATTTAAAATATTTACATTTTCATTTATTAGCTTTTCATAAAAATAATTAAAAAAAACTAACCCCCTGAAGTTCCTTCACAAACTCCAGTTTGGGAAACACTGACATAACGTTTATTAATGCACTCAGTGTATAAAATACATTTTCTTTCTCTTTATATGTTTTTTTTTTTTTTTACCAATATTGTAGAAGATTATCCAGATCAATGTGATAAACAATATAGGTCAAAAGTAATTTAAAAGTATTTAAAAAGTAGTCAGATTTTAGTGATGTTGAAATTTCGGGAGGAGCACGCACGAATAATTAGCCACGGCTGGCTCCGCATTTCCCCAATCAGACTATTTCATTTCCATCCAATCAAGTCTGAACACCTCCACCATAAATAAGCCTGTTTCCTTCCCTTCCGTATCTCGTTACGCATCCCTCCTCCGCCTTCCTTCCGCACTTTCCTCTACCGGGGGGCATGCGGGGGTTCGAGCTGGACGCCTAGCTCTGCCCTTGCAAGGGTTCAAACTAATAGGGCTCGGAGTCCGCCAATCTCCCAGCTCGCCCCCCTGGACAGCACGCCAAACCTGCTTCGCTTCATTCGTATTATGAGGAAGTGCGAATTCGTGAATTACCTAAAATGTGTAATGTATGTTACTGACAAAAATTTTTTGTCTTGTAATCAGAATCAGTAATGAAGTAAACTTTGTAAGCAATCCACCTAGCACTGTTCACAGTTATTGTTATCACTATAAATTTAACTCTTTATGGTTAGGTTGCATAGATACCGCAAGCCTGTGTTGATACTTTAAGAAATGCAAAATTCGTATGTTAACGTGATTGTTCCATTGCTGTAAATTGTTTCCTCAGAAACTTATAATAAGCTGCACTGAAGGTGCACAAAATACATAAAACATAATTACTTGTTTTTTTAATAACACATTGCAAGATTGATTCTGTGTAAATGGCACAACCCTGAAAAATCTCTGGACCTTAAAATATCCTCAATGCTTCTGGGCAGATCACGTTGGGTTCAGCTTCATTAATTCAAAGATATTCTGGCCGTGAGCCCAATAAAACAGTTGAGCCAACTATTATATTTGCATTTCTTGATTGCATTACTTGAAAGCAGAGCTTCAGATGTTGTAATTGCCTCTTTTTGAAGTATTACTGTAGCTTTTAGGTCTGCTCAAAAATGATAAAATTATATTAATTATTGCCTAATTTCTAAAATATGCCAAATACCTCACAAACAACTATGACTGAAAAATTAAAACGGCTTATATTATTCAGAATCATTTATTTTAGTACTAAAAACCCATTCAGTTATAAAAAGTCATTTTTTAAAATTAACTTTTCAAATGTCCAGTTTTTAAAGTTTAAAAGTATTTTTCTTGGTCGAGGGAAATTTCCAATTTTATCATTTTGCAACATTCTTGGAATGTTACTTTTGAACATTAAGTTAGATGTTAATTTTACAGGACTGAATTCATTATTAGCTTTTTATTATCACTTTTATTGTCTTTATTAGGCCCCTGCAGTTTTCTCTGTGATGCCTGGTGTAAAAAAAAAACTGAATAAGTCATTAAACAAGTGCAAATAAGTCATTAGATCAATGTGACTATGCAAGAAGTATACATTTACATGCACAGTAGTCCATGGTGGCATTTCATAGAGCTCATGTTTCACTTAAAATGCAAATTTGTGCACACTTACTATATCTGATATTCTGATCTTTTTTGACAATTTCAAACACTTACGTCAATTAGTCACATTAGGTGTAGGACAGCAGCCAGAAGCCTTTCTTTCAAACAGGAGTGTAGTGGTGCTCCACTTTTCAAACACATACACAGTGATTACAGGACACACACCGACCACTAAGAGGGAAAATTACAGATTTTGTGAGAGTCCGTATTGGCAGGGTTTTGTGACTAAAGGTGAGCCTTATTAAATCCCAGTAATTAAGACAAATGAGTCACACATACAGTGTCTGGTCCAAAACATAGCAAGCTGACTATGTAAGCAGCATTTTAAGAGCCACATGAAAACCTCTATATTGTTGAATTTTAACTGGATTGCAATACAATGATGAATCCAGACAGAAATTAACACTAGTGTGGACTGCCTGGAAGAACGAATGTCTGATAGGATGGCTCATTTGTCCGTGCAAACATAGGTCAAACGCATTTGTCTCCTTATTAACGGAACAATAACAAGTCTGGAAGTATAGTAATTTTATTATAAATAAACTGATTTCCTCTCAAGATTTGTAAATGAGCCAGAAGATATTTGGACATTTTACATGCATTTCATGAAGTATTTTATATAAAGAAATCTAATTATTAAACATTATAGATTTATATCCGTGAGCAATTCCCAGAATGAAAACACAAAATCTCCATCTGTAAAACAATGATTATATTTTGATATGACGATGCATGTTTGCGCTCATGGTTGGGAGGCTGGGAAAATTAGTCCAGATTCGCTTCATTTGCCAGCCTGTCAGTCAACTGCTCACTTCTGCCTGATTGAATGTGGCATCTGTTGATTGTGACTGATGCTTAATGTCTGGGCTGTTAGTGCTGCTTCAAGATTACTTTGGGCCGAGTGTTCGAAAGGCAGAGAAATTAAGCTTAATGTGAAAATCTATACTGGCCACGCCAGCATGTAGCCAAAGTCTCAGAGAAATATCTGTGCAACACGTGTTCACTAATGAATGCCATCAAACTAGGTCTAGTGTGGGGAAAAAAACACAATTTAATGACCTCAGGAAAAAATCCCCTCAGAATTTTATTCTACAAAAAGTAGCTAAAAGTCTCTAAATAATTTTGCATAAAATGTATAATAATATATAGTCTATTTAAGTAAATATCAATGCAGATATAAATACAGAATAGTTTTGAGGCCTAAAGTAGATTTGCATCTACTTGCATCTCAGTAAATTAGAATGTCGTGGAAAACTTCATTTATTTTATCAATTCTGCTCAAATTGTAAACTTGTGTATTAAATAAATCCAATGCACACAGACTGAAGTAGTTTAAGTCTTTGGTTCTTTTAATTGTGATGATTTAGGCTCACATTTAACAAAAACCCTCAACAAATTAGAATACTTCATAAGACCAATAAAAACTAAACAAAAACATTTTTAATGAATTGTTGGCCTTTTGGAGAGTATGTTCATTTACTGTATATGTACTCAGTACTTGGTAGGGGCTCCTTTTACTTTAATTACTGCCTCAATTCAGCATGGAATGGAGGTGATCAGTTTGTGGCACTGCTGAGGTGGTATGGAAGCACAGGTTTCTTTGACAGTGGCCTTCAGCTCATCTGCGTTTTTTGGTCTCTTGTTTCTCATTTTCCTCTTGACAATACCCCATAGATTCTCTATGGGGTTCAGGTCTGATGAGCTCGCTGGCCAGTCAAGCACACCAACACCATGATCATTTAACCAACTTTTGGTGCTTTTGGCAGTGTTGGCAGGTGCCAAATCCTGCTGGAGAATGCAATCAGCATCTTTTAAAAGCTAGTCAGCAGAATGAAGCATGAAGTGCTTCAAAATTTCTTGGAAAATGGGTGCAGTGACATTGGTTTTCAAAAACACGCAATGAACCAACACCAGCAGATGACATTGCAACCCAAATCATCACAGACTGTGGAAACGTAACACTGGACTTCATGCAACTTGGGCTATGAACTTCTCCACCCTTCCTCCAGACTCTAGGACCTTGGTTTCCAAATGAAATACAAAACTTGCTCTCATCCGAAAAAGAGGACTTTGGACCACTGGGGAACAGTCCAGTAGTTCTTCTCTTTAGCTCAGGTAAGACGCCTCTGATGTTGTTGTGGTTCAGGCTTAACAAGAGGAATATAACAACTGTATCCAAATTCCTTGACATGTCTGTGTGTGGTGGTTCTTGATGCCTTGACCCCAGCCTCAGTCCATTCCTTGTGAAGTTCACCCAAATTCTTGAATCGATTTTGCTTGACAATCCTCATAAGGCTGTGGTTCTCTCAGTTGGTTGTGCATCTTTTTCTTCCACACTTTTCCCTTCCACTCAACTTTTTGTTAACAGGCTGGGATCCAGCACTCTGTGAACAGCCAGCTTCTTTGGCAATGAATGTTTGTGGATTACCCTCCTTGTGAAGGGTGTCAATGACTGTCATCTGGACAACTGTCAGATCAGCAGTCTTCCCCATGATTGTGTAGCCTAGTAAACCAACTGAGAGACCATTTTGAAGGCTCAGGAAACCTTTGCAGGTGTTTTGAGTTGATTGACTGATTAGAAGTCAAATGGTTTTGAAAATGATAAATTTAATGACTACTTGGTTCAATCATTCATACTCTTTCTTGTCGATTCTTTCTTGTAAGAGACAATAATTTTATACATGGTGCACTTTCAGATTTAAAACTTTGCAGGATGTTTTCATTCACTTAGAGCTGTGTTACACACTGCATGAAAGCTAACTTTCAAAAAACTCAGTAGATGCCACCAAAGTACTTTTGTTTGCTATGGGCATTGCAACAAAAATGCGAAGAAAGTTAAATATCAATACCTACAATCATTCTTTATTGGTGTCAGACCACTATGGTCTGAAGATGAATTATTTCATATTTGAAGACAAAAAATAAACATGAGCCAAGGAAACAAAGGATATTGAAATGTAGCAAAATGTAGATAATGTTATCTCAGTTTTATTATTTACAATTATTTTACTACCATTATTCCAACAAATTAAATTGATTGTGAAGGTGACCAGAAGGAGGCAGGAACGCCCACCGACACGACACGGTGTCTAGACACGTTCGGCCCCAGACAGTCATTCATGGGGCTTAACCAAGTGCAGTGTGTTTGTTGAAGCTTCTCTCCTCCTGCCCACATGGCACAGAAGAGACGCCGCTCTGTGTGGCATAAAGACATTGGCAGCACACTTCCTCTCATCTCTCTCTGTGCCTGCCATCCCATATTACACCCTGTTTGAGTGTGTCTGTATGTGAGATTTTATAATGCGTAGGAAACCGTTTCCAAATCTTTCGTATTCCAAATTTCTATGGCATCTGAAGCATAAAAGTCTAATATTAATGCACTTGCCAAAGGCTGGGGGTCAGTGGGATTAAAAAAATATTAATAATGCTTTTATATGAAACAAATACTTTCTATTCATCAAATACTTTCTGTTCGTTTTCAACACTAATAACAAGAAATGTTTTTTGAGAAGCAAATCATCTTATAAGAATGATTTCTAAAAAAATCATGTGACACTGAAGACTGGAGTAATGATACAGAAAATTCAGCTTTGATCTCAGGAATAAATTCATTTTTAACAGTTATATTTCACTAAATATTTGCTGTTTTTCAATCAATACATTAGTACAAAAAATCCAAAACTTTAGAACAGTGTTCATATTGCATAGTTTGTGTACAGGTAACATGCTGTATATAATTTTTTTTAGATTAATTTATGAAATTAAAACCATTAAATAATATTTCCTGATCATTAAAATAAACCTGCTGTACCATGCTGCTCCATAATAGTAACAAACTGCTTTAATGGAAAAATCAAACTTGGTGTGTGTTTGTGACTGGTGTATATTCTTGGAGCTCTCTGCGTCTCGATAACTTTAATTACCACCAGTGTAATTATGAAAGATTGAAGGTTTTTTTTCCTGTCTCAGTTCTGGGAAAATCACTCCTGTAATTACTTTCATGAGAAGGTCAAATCTCAATGACTGAAGGGAAGCGCCATAAGCCAACATTTTGCACGCTCTTGTGCTTTTTTATGCCGACGTGCAGCTGTGTTTAGACTTCTGATGGGTTAGGCTAAGCTAAGTCTCAGCCAAAGATCAAGTGAAACTCTATGCTACACCTTTTAAAGAGAAGTCGAACACATTTGGTTTGATTGTTACTTCAAACCAGACTTCGATTCCACCCATATTAATCCACATTTCAAACCACAAACTACTACACTATTCATAAAATGTATATGGAGATAAAAATAATTCCCCTGTACAGGAATACAATGAAGTAAAAGGGTCAAAATGACCCAAAATAAAGCACAGTTTCTTCGAACAAGCTGTCAGACTGATGAATGACCATCTGACAACCTACAACTGGACTGTCGACCATCTCCCCTCATTATATTCTCCTTTAGACCAATTTTTACATTGCAGCTACCCTGCATTTACTGTCAAAGACTAGTTCAGCTAAAAAAAGTATCTGTCTTTGCGAACATGAAAGATGTTATTTCACTGGGGAGCACAGAATTGGATTATATATATATAGCTACAAATAATGACAAAACAATCCAAAAAATTTAAAACATACATTCATATGGCCATTTATCCCTGACATGTTACTGTAGCATAATGTGCAGTAGTGTAATGTATAATTTAAATAGACTATACACGACAAACACTGGCATTCAATACACCTCGAATAAGAGTAAATAAGAGATTTAGTCTGTTCGATCACAGGGGGATGAGCGCTTTTATCGTTGTTTTCCCTCAGCCCTTTGAGACAGGCTTGATGACTGTCAGCAGCTCCTGTTCCTCGCGCAGCAAACCTACCCAATTTGCACACCTTCCCTTTTCTTCTCATTGCTCTTCCTGTGAATTACTCGTGTGTCCCTCCGGAGCTGTCTGTTTCTGTCAAACACTCGCTCTTGGGCTCCCAGAGCTCCCACATCTACGTCGAGCAGCATGAAACGAAACGAGGAGATTTATCCTTACACGTAAACAACGAAATGTGTATATTCAGCTCCTTTCCTCGAGTGGATAGTTTGTGAACAGTTTTCTCTTTATGGACAGCTCTCAATCATGAACATAATTACCTAAGTCTCATTACATTTTATAAAACAGATCATTCCAGTCCCTGATTCTGATTGGTTGAGCCAAGTTCGAAGCTGTTGTAAA
>JAUMHE010000053.1:6069093-6084887 GCA_032359235.1 Enteromius mattozi | reverse complement strand
TCTCATTACATTTTATAAAACAGATCATTCCAGTCCCTGATTCTGATTGGTTGAGCCAAGTTCGAAGCTGTTGTAAAGCTGTTGTAGTCATTTGTATGTTGCTGAGCAACCACTTTGTTGGAACCACAACCGTTTCTGAGAAACTGCATTATGCTATTTGTTTTTATACTAGGGGGCCACTGAATGCTTGAATCTGATTGGCTGACGAACCATGTGGTGTGCAGTTATTTACAGGGAACCGCACAGCGAACGTAGTTCCAGGCAGCTCTTTGACCGCATCACAGTTCCATATCACTTCGCCAAATGGTTTCTATTATTTTCTATTATATAAGGTCTTACAAAAGCAAAATAGCTAATAAAACTGTTGAGCAAAATTGATAATTTAATAAGTCTTTTATTTTGCACAGTTTACAGTGTGACCGTATAAGTTTATGGCTTTGTAGAAATTAAGGGCAATTAAAATTAAATAAATGGAGAATGCTGTAGGTATCTGCGTTGAATCAATCATAATAACAAATCATCATATGATCTTTATGTCACTCATAACTGATATCATATAATCTATATTTAAAATATTGCCATTTAAAAATATTATGAAGAAGTTTATAAGAGTAGTTTACCTTAAAATTTAAATGTAAACCAACCTTTAAATTTTGGGCAGATGGAGGGAGCTGGAATCAAACGCAAACTTGGACCATGAAATCAAATCAATTTTCGAAACTGCTTTTTGCCCGAAACACCAATTCATTGGACTTACAAGGTAAATTTTGCTTCGAACTAATAAAACAATAGGCCATCTGCAGCCGTTCCCTTGTCCTCTCATCTCTGCTTCATGGAGAGGCTGGATCACTGTCCTGCTGTCCTGCCAAGACAGACTCCAGTGGATGCCAGCCCGAGACGGTGTGATTTCTGCCCATGAAGGCCGCACGCTAAGTGCTATGTAAGCTGTTGTGAGCCGCCCTCATCCTCTGGCACAGAGGAATAAGTTTCTGGGCTTCTGTGGAGCCACAGTGAGCAGGATCTATTTGCCAAGCCATTAAAGCATGAATGTGTACTAGAAGCAAGCCTTTTATTCTTCAAAGGACTCTGAAACTGTTCCTTTCTTTTGGTCTCATTTGATTGCCATTCATGCCCAGAAAGCTGTGAAGTGATGTGCTGTTAATTTGATTTGAGATGTACCATGAATATTCAGTGCTCAAATAGAATCTGTATAATTTATGTAAGGATTTAGGTATTAGAACAAAGACGGGAATCATTTCAAATGTATGACCATTGTGTAGAAATCAGGGAAAAGTTTTATTTGCTTTAAAACTTGATGATAGAAATAACATAGTGTAATGAATCCAATGTTGGTATTGTAAACCTAAACTAAACTGAAATTGCTTTCATTAATTGAAAAAAAAAGCTAAAATAAAGTAAATATAAACATTAGATAAGAATGTTAAAATAAAATACATTTTAATTTAATTTTAATTTAATTTAAACACATATTAGACATTTTGATTTGTCTTCAAAAGTTAGTAAAAAACAAACAAACAAACAAACAACAACAAAAAACACTTAAAAAAACACGAGGTCACACTTTATTTTGATGGTCCCTTTTGAACAGTCTTTTGACAATAAGTAGCTTTGCACCTACATGTCAACTAACTCTCATTAGAATATTAGTACACTCTATAATTAATATCTGCTAACTCTTTATTCTGATGGTCTCCCAAAAGACGCTCTACTGACTATAAGTAACTTTGCAAGTACATATCAACCTATTCAAACCCTAACCCTACCAGTCTACTAATACTCTGCTAGCACTCTATTGAGAGTTAGTAGATATGTAGGAGCAATGTTACTTATAATCAACAGAATACGTTAAAGGGACCATCAAAATAAAGTGAAACCACTATGGCTTGTAGCTACATTTAAATAAACAATTTAGTTGAAAGTTGAAAGTACATTTAGTTAAATGTAGCTCAAATAAATTGATTGCAACCACTTACCTTACCAAAAATTTAGTAAATTCAATAAAAAAAAATTTTGTTCAGTGTGTATAATGTGGGAAATTTACACTTAAAGTGAAACTATTAAAACTAAGAATTATTAATACAGCAAATATATGAATTTCAAGTAGCACTTTATTTTACAGTTCTTCATGTACATATTATTATAGTAATTAAAATAACCCTGAACATAGCCCTAAGCCTAACCGTACCCCATGCAGTTACCTTGTTTCTTAGGTAAAAACATTGTAAGTACACATGTAAAATAAAGTGCAACTGAATTTCATTTAATTCCGCTTCCGGAAATTCAAATGACAACAAACACACAAGACTCAAATTCAATGCAATGATCACCTAAAGTAGTTAGAGGCTGTGACGGAGGATTCATGTTTTCAAAATGTGTTTATAGAAGGGTTTGTGGTATTATCAGTGCATGAGCTGTTTATCTTGGCATCTATTTTAATGACAAACAGAGAACTCATTTTACACATCATCCCTCAAACATCATGCCTCAGGTTGTCAATGAGCTTTATGAGAATTATTTCATAATGATAAATGCTGGTCAAAGACCAAGACAGGTCTATCAATCATTACCTTCCAACAAAACATGATTTCAACCTTTGTTGTTATTTTAGGATGGTAACCATAGCTCTTCTTTAATTAGTTTATTTAGAGTTCTGCAGAAACCCTGAAACAAATGTGAGTCTTGTAAGAGTTTAGCAACACTGGAGGTACCGCAGTAAAGTTTTTGTTAGTGCACCAACCTTATGACCAACCTTGGAGACAAATTACAGACATCCTGCCAAAACATCTGTCAGATAAAAATCACGAAAGACAAGTTGTGAAGTTGAAAAGGTCAATGAAAGTTTTTAAGGTAACATGCAGCCTACTTTTATTACTTCAAAATTGTATGGCATTAAAGGGACAGTTTACACAAAAATTAAAATTACCCCATTTTACTCACCCCCAATTCAGAAGAATACTGTTGGAGTTATATTAAACATGTCCTCTCTCTTTCAAGCTTTAGAATTACAGTGAATGGGGTTAATCCATCCATCATACAAAACAAGTGCCCCACATGGCTCCTAGGGGTTAAGAAAGGCCTTCTGAAGTAAAGCAATGCATTTGTGTAAGAAAAATATCAATATTTAAAAACTTTATAAACTGTAATCTCTAGCTTCCGATAACTGTCGTACAAGAGAACGGTGTTCCAGTGGATGATGTAGAACATATGGTCATGAATTAGAAGTACAAAATGAGGATTTGTAAAGAAAAATTGGAAGATTTACATATCAAAGAGGACACTTGTTTTTCTTTGCTGCAAACAAAACTTTGGTTCTCGCGAGACTAGTATTTTCACCAGAGCTTGGGCATGTCTTGTGAATGCACAATCAGCAGAAGAGATAAGAGATATAGACATGGCTTGAGGATGAGTAAATAATGGATTTATTTTAATTTTTGGGTGAAATATTTGTTTAAAATAAATAGGACCAACTAACGACCATTTTAAACCAGCTTATAACCAGCTTCCATGCCTAAACAGCATATGTTGTGGGGGTTTTTTCAACTAACTAGATGGATAGGTGGATAGAACGATAGATAGATAACATTGGATGGAAGGGTGGATGGATCTGCAGTATCTGTTAATATAGTACAATGATAGAATGTTGGATGGATGGATGAAAAGCTGTATTAATATTCAGTGACAGAACATTAGATGAAGGGATGGATGATAGACTTATCTGCATTTAATGATAGAGCGCTGGATGGATGGATATAGACTGGTTCTTTCATGCTATTATTGTTCCCTGTGGCTGATCAAACTCCAGATGTGAACTTCACGTTCTGCATCATCCAGCTTCACCTGTCAAAGCATGAATCTCATCCAGCGAGCGTCTTCATTTCACCTTATTAATTTCTTATAATGAGCGGCCATGCTGTGAGCTGGCATTCCCTCATTTTTCCCCTCCAATTAATCATTCCTTGGAACCTACTGTTTTTGATTAAGCAGGAGGCAGTTTGAGAAGATAAACACAGCGCTGGGCGAGGAAACCTTCTGCTGTGTACTGAAAGCATCCTCATATATCTGGCAAAGAGCAGCTTTATTTTAATCATCACGTCAACTGGGATTTCTCTGCAAATGGCAGACATTCAGAATGGGACAGTATAATGCAGACGTTGAACCTGAGGAGTTCTGCTATTTTTGTTCCTTCCTGACCAGTTAGCCATAAGGTCAAAGCTGATTCAGCTGGTTTCTCTGCTTTGAGGAGCCTGAGGCCTCATTTATAGATGTGAATATATGGATGCACAATAATGTACAAGTGACCCTGCTGACTCTTCTTAATGAATGCTCCAAGTGTTGTGCATGAATCATCACTGCATGATTTAATAAATGATCCAAATGCATGGAATTCCAGATCTGATGCACATGCATTTTATAGACAATCAAATGCACTTTCTTGCTTCTGTCAACTGAAATGAATTTGAAACATTTGTGTTAAATGTGTTACACAGGGCCAATTTGCTGCCCTAGGCAAGACTTTACCTGGTGCCCCTTACCTCACAGCCCATTCCACCAATAATCATTGTGTTCAAACATTCACACAGACACTGCATAGCTTTGTCTTGTTTTTTATATTTTTATTGGAAACACTGCAATTAATTTGTAAGGCCACACAACCCCACCCTTAAACCTACCTATTACAAAAATGATGTAAAAACATGACTTTCATGAGGACATGCGTTCTCTGGGTTTGAACCCTCGATTGGATGATCCTGTCTGGTTTTTTAATGCATCGCTATACAAACTGAGCTACATCAACCCTAAACTATGTCAACATATTTGTACAAACAACCTATATGATTAGTTGGAGGACAGGTTAAACTTGAACTAACAATGGGCATTACATTTGTAACAGTACTTGTTATTTTTGTTATTTAATTATTAAAAAAGTTAACCTTATTAATGAAAAGTGTTTGATTTCCAGTAGATGGCAGCGCTGTTATACTAAACTATAGTCCTTTCTAACATTATCACCACAAATTAAACTGAGAAAAGTGTATCTTTAAAGTTTTATTTTACGTAAAATCTTAATAAGCCCAATTATTTATTTTATTTATATACACACGAAAAAAATTACACAATTACAGAATCGTAGATCTCTGGAACTCCAGACATTTTAACATTTTGAACTAGACTAGGCCAACATAAAGTTTGTTCCAATTTTTTACCTCATCTAGTTTAATATTATCACCATCATTCATTACATAGTTTTACCTCTGTCTTTGTCCCGTTTTTCTTATTCTTCTCCTCTTTTTTTTCTTCCCTGGGCACCAGAGGGCTTCGGTGTTTTTGACATTATGGTAGATGTTCACTGATAAATTGTCACTATCAGGTAACTGATGCATGTGAAATGGCTGCACGAGGAAAGATAGATCATGCGTCGAGTCGGGAGAGCAATAAAATAGTTATTTTTTGTGGAACAATCTTGCTCTCTTTGTAATTCAAAAAATTAACTGTAAAAAACAATTCACTCGTTTTTGGCGCCCCTAGGGATTGGCGCCCTTAGCATTTGCCTATACTGCCTATGCCCAGGGCCGGCCCTGTACCTACCTTTTTATACACTACAGTTTGCAGTCAAGTTTTTGAAAGAAATTTCTTATGCTGATCAAGGCTGCATTTACTGGATCAAAAATACTATGATTATTATTAAATATTATCACAATTTAATGTACCTGATTACTATATTAATATATTTAAACAATTGTTGGCATCATTACTCCATTTATCCTAATGACTAAATTCATTCTAATATGCTGATATATACTGCTCAGGAAACATTTTTTATTATCAATGTTGAAAATAGTTGTTCTGCTTCATATTTTTGTGAAAATACTTTTTTAAGGATTGTTTAATGAATAGAATGTTAAAAAAATATGTTGTAACTAACATTGTCACTTATAATTTTAATGCATCCTTGCTGAATAGAAGTATTCATATCTTTTAATACAAAAAATTGTACAAGCCGAACTTTTGTTTATATGTATACTGTTTACTAATATTCTGTGATAAATATTGCCTATATTTGGTAGATACACATAGGCTATACCTGCAAGGCAGCAATACACAATGGACAAGCAAACAGACAGAAACAATCAGAGCTTGATTTAATAAATAATGTTTTACATGAAGCAGCATCAGTCTGCGCTTACTTAGCTCTGTTTTATGAATTCTTCGAGAACAGAAGAAGAGTCATTTATGTAAGTGCGCCCCATGATTTTCTCCTATTTCTACCTCTTTCATCATCTGAAAAGGACAAAATCAGGCACAATAATACTTGTTCCTGCAGTCGTCATGCAGACCTGCTCTGTAGAACTGCATTTATCTTATGCTTTGTTCCTCACTGCTGCGTCTGATTCCACTGTATTGATTAAACTAAGGGCTCGTCTACATTACAGTGTTGTCTCATAGCAATTATAACCTCTCATCTTCCCTCAGTACAGGTGTGGGAGTGTTTGCTTTCCACCTCGTTCTCCATCTCAGGGCTTAGAGGCATGAGTCTCCTCAATATATTTTATGGAAGCACAATCAAAATGTATATTTATAATGAAGTGCCATACACCAACATTTTAATCAACTGAATTTTTTTTTTCTTTTGCTGTACTAGACTAAACGTGAATATTTACTTACTCAACTCACTTGCACAAAAACAGATGCAGTATTTCTTAAAATGAATAAAAGCTGTGAACAGAATGCAAACCTGTAATAATCGAACATGGCCTTTATTTATTTCCTTCAGTCTGAATTCATCTCACTTTTGGTGAAAGAGCTTTTACATTCGCCCAAAGATTGAATGTTTTTACATTAAAAACAAACAAGCAAGCCCAGTCCTGATTTGAAAAAGTAATGCAAAAGAAACACAGCGCATGACGTTCCATATTTTTTTTTTTTTAACAATAATATAATGCATTACTTTTAAAACTAACTTTCCCCAAAACTACCAAGACGGTGCACTCAAACTATTAAAGGGGTCATATGATGCAATTTCAAATTTTCCTTTCTTTTTGGAGTGTTACAAGCTGTTAGTGCATATATAAGATCCCTTTAAGTTGCAAAGATTAAAGTTTCAAAACCAAAGAGATATGAAGTTATGATTGTGATGTGATGTGATAATATCCACACCCCCCTAAAACAGCTCATTTAAACTTGCACCCACTTTTCTACGTCACAAATGTTTACACAAAGAAAGAAGGCTATTATTCTCGCTGTAGTGTTGCTGGAGGCGCCATGTTCTGAAGACACTGTGTTTCGTTGTGAAAGTGAAATTACTTTCTTTGTGCTTCCAAAAGAGGACATAACTAGAAATCAGTGGTCAAGTTGTATTCACAACACTGTTCCAGAACAGTTGTGTTTAGAACATTTACGGAGAACTGATTCCTAAAGCCTGACAGAGCAGCCTATGCTGGCTGTTCACAGAGACTATAAAGTGAGGTGCTTCTGACTCACAACCTTTTAAGTAAGTTACATTTTCTTATTAAAAGAACCTGCTACTTACTATTCAAAAGCGAGTTTTGAGCAATGCTCAAGTCACAATGCACTGGATAGCTGACCAATCAGTGCACACCTTGCTTTTTTAGAATGATGAGCTTTGTACAAATCGACTTGTTTCTGGAGGCGGGGCTTAGGGGAGAAATAATAATGTACAGTATATGGAAAATAATGTTTTTTTTGCACCTTAAACCACATGAACACATTGCATTACACCAAATACACAAACTAATGTTCTTTATAGCAACATCATATGACCCCTCTAATAGAGTGGAAGAAAGTGCTACGCATAATAAGGTGAAATAAGCACCACTTTGTAAATAAATAGCCAATGGCCAGTTGCTTAAGTCATTATGTAATTGCAGATGACATTAGAACTTCCGGATCCTGGTCCAGTCTAAAAAAATAAACCTTTAGTGCTATTTAAATATTACAAAAAAAATTATTCACAGGGCAGTTCATGTCAGATTTTGATGCTGACTTAAAATATATAAATATGAGTGTGGCAAGCACATTTTTCCTACAGCTATCCAGTGTAATCACAACATTCATGAAAGCCAATTAGTTTACTGTAGGGGGCTCCAAAGTCACAAAATTACACTAAACTACATAAGGTTTCTATTTTCTGTCATTATTCACTCACTCTTATGTCGTTTCAAACCTGTATGCTGTTATTTACAAAAAAAAAGGAAAAGTAGACTTTGTAGAAATGTAGAGAAGAGACCATCTCAGAGATGTTCACTGCAATTAGGTCAACCCCGGGACATATGGAGAAAGCAGAAGGATGATAGAGAGTCGTTGTGGCAGGGCCTATGACAGACTGCTCATTATGTCTGTCTTAATTCACATGCTGTTTGTCAATAAAGAGCACTGGGGCAAATGTCAACTGCTTCTGCTGCTGTTTCTAACAAAATTCTATCCAAATGCAAATAAGAGGAAATACTTCCAGTTAAAAGAGTATAGTATGCAGGAATGTAGTGAAATGTGGTTTTTTCAGTTGTCGATACATTTAAAGCAGGGTAGTGTTAAAAAAACAGTGTTACTGTTTTTCCAGGATTTTTTTTAAGAATATCAAGAAGTTCCAAAGGGCAGTGTTTATTTACAATAAAAATCTTTCATAACATTGTGTTTTCTGCCACTTTTGATCAATTTACAATGTCCTTGATGAAAAATATATTCTGAAAGCCATATTTGTTTGTCTACATGCACATACATATACTGTGTGTATAAATGTATATATATATATAGTGTATAATGTATTGATAATAGTGTTAAAATTTGAGGATAAACCTATCATTTCTATTTGAAGCATTTCAGGACAAGATACATAAGAAATCAAGTAGAATTAGGTACAGAGGAAAGCAATAAGCAATCTGTACCCAAAATGCAAATTCTGTTCCAACAAAAAAGACTAAGAAAACACAAAAAGTACCACAAAAGTAAAATTAAAGCTAATACTGATAAACATTACTTTCTATCGGAATTCTAATAATAATTTGAAAGTGTAATTTTTGCACATGCTTTAAGCAAACATGGGCATGCTAAATTATAAATATGTGGTGGAGAGTCAAATTTGCAGTGGAGGTTTTTTTTCAGTGAATAATAACTTCTCATTATTTAGTCTGTTCCTCACACTGAGCTATAGAATGACTTCAGAAGACTATGAATATAGTGCACAAGTGATAAAAAGCTCTTTAATGGTGACAGACATGGTCACAATGAATTGTTCCTCTGTAGAACTGAATGAAGAGTCCTCAAAAAATCCCCATGTGCTTCACATATTTAATATTTAATACAACATGAGTGACTAAATAAAGGCCAAATTTCCATTTTTTTAGTGAACTGTTCCTTTAATGTCAGGACAGACTGCATTTTCAGCGTTTTGGTAGAGAGCATTTGGTAATTCTTATGCCGATACAGAAACTCTTCTCTGAAAGAGAAAGTCCCCAGACATTATGGATTGCATCCAAAGAGATTTGATGCATTTCATTCAGAAACGGGATCAATGTCGCAGGAATCATTTGAATTCAAATGACTTCGAGCAGAGCTGAAATCAAGGTCTGACTGGTGCAGTTCATTCCTTGTCTTCATAGAGGACTTCATCAATAAGAAAATCATGTTCACCCACTGGGACTTCAGCACACAGCTGCTCTTTGAAAGCCAAGGCGATGGTGTACGGCTTTCCCTTCGGGTGCGTCCTACAGCGCTCCAGATACGTGTCGTAGAAACCCTTTCCTCTGCCAAGCCGATTCCCCTTCTTATCAAATCCCAAACCAGGCATGAGGATAAGATCTAGTCCTCCTGTAACAAAATTAGAAAGGAAAGACAGTAATTAAACAAGATTATGTGGATTATGCAGATTTGCTTTTGGAGCTCAAATTACACCATTACAGCACAATACACTGAATTTTCAGGCCTTAAGAACCAAAAAAAAGAAAGAAAAAAAATGTGCGGGAAAGCCAAAATTGCTTCGAAATGAAACCACTGAGTGGATTTCAGGCAATACAATAAGAGCTGAAAACACAAAGCTAATTAATGTGTTTTATAAAAAAAAACATACAAAACATTTTTGCAAATATATTCTGCCTATTTATAATGATAAGATGCATCATGCATGCTTTTTAATTGGAAGATATAATCAATGCATGTCTATTTTCAAATTACAGATGATAGTTGCAGACATGTAATGCAATGCCAACTAGCTAATTAGTGGCTAATTATAAGTATTGCACAAAATAGGTTTAAATGAAAGATAAAAGCACAAAATGTGGCAGAAAATATACTGCAAAAGTATGCTGAAACTAGTATTATTTCATTCTCAGCAAATCATTATTCTAAACACTTTCTTAGAGGAAACAGGGAGCTTGTTTTGCAGTCCATAACAAACCTTCTATTTTTCAAACACTGTAAAAAAAAAGAAGAAAGTGTTTCTTTCTGTTGTAAATAAAACATTATTATACCAATACAAGGAAAAGACTTGTAAAAGACTTGTTTTTCTAATCGAACATTTTATGTGTACTTCAATGTGTTATTTCTTCATATCCATTTTTGAAGTTTACTAACAATTTCTAGAAAAAAAAAAAAAGAGTCTAATGAAATGCGAAAGAAAAATGAAATCAGAAAAAACAAACAAACAACAACAAAAAAAAAAACAGTTGTTTGTAAACCTATTTGTATGCAAAATGTTTAGTGCAACAATGCACTTGTGAATAGACGTATGCTCATGCAGCCAACAAACACAAATTCATCTGGGCCGCATTCTTGGGATAAGCAGAACAAATTGTGTACAAATCCATTAATATATGCAAACTTTGAAATATAATGAAAATATTTATTAACGGATTATAACACTGCAGAACTGGTGTAATATTTACTTTTGCCAGATGTAAACTGCAAAGGTGGAACAGAAGTGCTTCTGAAGTGGTATTTTGATGTCTACACAGACTGTTTAATGCTTCTCAAAAATGGAATAAATGCATTTACACAATTACCTGCACACTTGGATACTAGGGGCTGACCAGGTGTAATTTAGTCTGGCTTTTGTACAGCATTGCATCAGAGTTTTGAGCAGGTTATGCTTTTTTGATAAAATCCAAATTCCTTATTTAGATATTGCTAGGAAATTTCACAAATAATTAAAAATGGCAGGTAACACATTGAACTAAACGTAATTTTGAAGTAAAGACTAAAGGTTTTGGCTCATAAAATGTAATCTTTATTTACAACTTCAAAAATACTTTACTGTAAACTCTTAAAAAAGGAGCCATAGAAGAACCTTTTTGCCTAAATGGTTCCATTGGTTCTTTGTGGAACCAAAAATGTTTTTTCTAGAACCTTTTAAGCACCCTTTTTATTTATAAGAGGGTAGCCAACTATTTAAGTTCACAATTTCTGCAAGTCTGTTGAAATTTCTGTGCATCTCATTGGTAAATCCATTAGTATGTAAAATATCCCACTGAAAAGCATTCAGCATTTATGGATTTACTTTCTGCTCATGAAAAGAAACAAATAAACACTACATATTAAATTTGCACAATGAGCCTCATAAAACAACATTTTTGCATCAACCGTTAAACTATACATGAATTGTTGCATTAAGTTCAATGCGACAATTTATAAACAAACAGATTTGCATGCCACTGTTGTAGCCAACAAACACTTTACACTCATAATGAGTCTGTTAGGCCTGGTTCATGAAAAAATTATTTTCTGCATTTCTGTGAATGCATTTGTAAGCAAATTGTGTTTCAATTTATGCACAAATGGATTTACGTTCTGTTTATGTTCATGAATAAGGCTGTTGCTTATAAATGGCTTACAAATTTGCTGATTTTGAAGACAAACTATCAATGACAGCGTCCAGGCAGTCTGATTTATTGGTTTTAATGAAATCTGTGTTACGAGTCTGAATTTTAAACACAAGCAAAACCATTAAATATTTATTTCAATGGTGTAAACGTCTCACAATCGTAGCCTGCTCCTGCTGCGCTTGTTCAATATTTCACTCTCGGCTCTGTTCTAATAAGCCTGTCTTCAACATTCATTAATAATGCATCTACGCAGAACAGGAGTATTACATACACATTTTTCAACATGACACAACTGTGTTGGGAAATCATAAGGAGTCGCTTTAAATAAAAAACAAGGCTGTAAGATGACAGCATAGTCTCTGAGAGCTTCAACTGTGTACTTTTACAAAATATCATTGTTATTAATGAGTCTGAACCAATCATACCTTACCAATATAAACAATACTACTTGTATTTAACGTCCTACTCAAGCAATCATAGATCTTTCTGCAGAACATCTTTCTCAGGTCAGGCTAAATCTTAACATCTAACACTGTCCATCTCAAATCATCGTTTTGTCCTTAAATTGCTCAAGGCTTCAATCTGAAAGTGCATCAGTCCTTTGCAGGATTTATAAAAAAAAAATAAAAAAATCTTCGCAGTCTCATCTCTTCATCTCATCTATTTATCTCCTGATCCCGGTTCACAATCCTCTGGTGTAAAAGGTGAAGCAAAAAAAGGATTTGAAGAGAAACAGGCTTGTGCCGATGGGGATTCCTTAAATGTTTTTTTGTTACTGTAGATGAAAAGCACACTTTTATGATCGCTTTCATATTTTTCAATGACAAACCCTCAGTCGTAATGCTGCTAAAATGTGAAAAGTGGATGACAAATTGAGCTATTTCTACTGTAATACACACACACATATATAAGTAATATATAGATAAGTAATATATGCTGTCAATCGATTGTGATTAATCATCCAAAATAAGAGATTTTGATTACATAAAATAAAACACACAGAGTCTATATTTTGAAAATATTTTCATGTATATACTTATTGTTTATTAATCACGATTAATTGTTTGACAGCACTAAATTAAATTAAATATATATATATATATATATATATATATAAAAAGATTATATATGTATAACACTTCTATTCTGCAAGGATGCATTAAGAATTGGTCAGATTTATAACATCCCAAAAAATTACATTTCCAATAAAGCTGTTCTTTTAAATGTTCTATTCATCAAAGAATCCTGAGAAAAATATTAATAATAGTAAATGTTTCTTGAGCAGTAAATTACCTTATTACACTGACTTCTGAAGGATCATGTGACACTAAATGCAGCTTTGGTAGGCATAAGAGAGTACTTAAAATAGGATTAAAAACAAAAAAAACCACACACACACACACTTTCAATTCACATTTTCAAAACAGCTGTATTTGTCAGAGACTCATTTCATGTATGGTTAGGCATATACCCTACTAACAGCTGCTCCTATGAGATGATGCTTTTCATACCGCAGCCGGAAATATGAGTCATTCCATGCAGACAGCACAGTTCATTAAGTCCAAATGTTTGTTGGAATCATATAAAAACTTGTTGATTTACAAGCAGCACGGTTTGACCTTAAGGGAAGACAGCGAGGAATGGCGTGTTATTGCAGGATTAAATGCTATCGGAGAGCCTCAATCAGACACACCAACAGATAGGCAATGAAGTTCACTTCGCTGGATTCAAACCGTTCAGTCTTGTTAGCACTTAGTGTCACAGTGATGTACTGCCAATACCAGCATGCAAAGATTGTCCAGCACACAGATTCAACGCCTGTCCCTCCTTTAAACACAAACACACACCTGACATTTTCTTCTAGTCACCGCTTTCTTTCATTTCTATTTGTTGGTCAATGTCGATGTCCATTTTACTTTTTCAATCATATCATCAACCAAATAGACCATAATAACCTAAAACAATATCTAAATAGCTATTATAAAATTAATGATATAACATTGTTTAAAAAAAAACCTCTTACTTGAAATGAAATAAATGTTGTTTACGTTGAAGTACTAAATTAACTATTTTTTTAAAAATGCTACAAATGACAAACATACAAAACAAAAGTTAAACTAAAATAGCACTGTGTTTTTTATATATATATATTTGTAAAATTTGTAAATTATATATATATTTGTAAAATTTGTAAACTTCATAATTTAAAATCATAATTCTTAATTATCTAATTCTTATAAATGATACTAAAATTTCAGAGGTGAAACAAGTTATTACATATTAATGAAAGCTTTAAAATACCAACTTTATAAATTCTGCACGCACTGAATTGTCCAGAATAAGACCACGAATCTGTAAAATTTTTATTTCATGTAGACTTTAAAGGCAAACACCTCCGCAGGCGAGAGAAAGCCGCAGGACGTCCCGAGCTCAAGGTGACGGTTTGACTCTGCAGGAATAAAATGCACAAAAACAGCTCCCTTCCTCTCTCACGCCAGGACGATTACACCTCTCCTCGTGTGTGTGGTTCACATATCATGTCTTTCCTTCCCTCTCTGCTCAAAGACTGTATATTTCATCCGCTCCTCTCTCTTTAATGCACATATACACAAACACCCCATCAAACCTGGGTCTAAAAACACACAGACTTTAATCTCTGAGTTATTACTTACTCCACAGGGGCGAGGGGCTTTGGTCTGCCGTCCTGTAACACCTGCCTAGTTTATATTCTGCACCACATGGCTGGTTTCTTTCCTATTTGCTTTAGAAAACAAGCCATTCTTCTAGAATGTACGGTTTACTTAAGCTATAATTAGCCTGATGATAAATGATAGAGATTAAGTGAACTGTATAGATAGTAAATTAGGACGATTAGATGAAAAGCACATCTTTGATAGCCATAAACAGCCCACGGTCACAAAACCCACAAATACTAGCTGTATGCAGGCGATGGCATGATTTATGAGTCATAATTCACTTACTGCAAATTAATGTGGGGGATATATTAAATATGATGGTAAGTTCACGACTCAGGCAGTATAACAAAATCTATTGCATGAGTTTAACAGTAAACACTTTGTCAATTACTAAATTACACAATAATCAAGATATAATAGAGGAAAAAGCCCCTGTTAATGCTTTTTCTTTCTTAACACACATTTCTGGTCTTATTGTGCATGATTTATTGGAAAATATTACACATAAACCACCTGCAATCTCTGACTTGCTTCTGTTTATACCCACTTTTCACAGATTCTGATGGATAAAATCAAGTTGTGTTTTGCATTCTTTAACTATAATTTCCATACTATCCTGCATTCATATAATAATGCATACATGATACAAGTACAATGTGTTGCTAACTGTACTTCATGGTTAGTTACATGACTCTAAATCACACATTTAGATAGAATATCTTATGATTACAATAAAACTAGGTGGCGCTGCGATCTTTAGACTGTTTATAAGTTATACTCTCACGAGGAACTTTAAAAATCATGAGTCCAGTAGTTTAGTGTTATTACTCCTTGTCAGCATATGTACAGTCCTTTAACGCTGCAATGTCAACGCAGTGTCTTGGAAAAGCGCAAATATTAAATCCACAAAATGCAAAACTGCAGTAACAAACTGAAAATATCCTCATGTTAATTTTTAGAAGATTCAAAGCAATATAAAACAACAATACTTGAATGTACTCTAGGTGAATGTGAACCCAAATGTAACTGTGGGATGAGAGCACCCTCTAATGGTACAATATAATGTATATCATTAATGTACACACAGCACCCCATATTGACAGAAAAACAGAATAGTTGACATTTTTGCAGATTTATTAAAAAAGAAAAACTGAAATATCACATGGTCATAAGTATTCAGACCCTTTGCTCAGTATTTAGTAGAAGCACCCTTTTGATCTAATACAGCCATGAGTCTTTTTGGGAA
>JAUMHE010000053.1:6045647-6068993 GCA_032359235.1 Enteromius mattozi | reverse complement strand
TTTTAGCAAATGGCTGCAATATAACAAAGAGTGAAGAATTTAAGGGGGTCTGAATACTTTCCGTACCCACTGTATTTCCTTTTTTTTCATTATCACATCACCTGCATAATGCTCTTCTCACATTATAATAGTAGTAATAATAGCTATTATATAATATTATTGTTTATAATATTAGCTAAGAGCTCTGTGAATATTTGCATCAGAACTTATTCTATATATTTTATCACAAGTAAATTAAATAAATTCAGTCTTATGGATTAATTTCTCCTCCTCTGCGATTTTTCAGCTGTGAATAATTGCAACTAAGATTGCAATGCATTTTATGTTGACTTGTTTGTTTTTAAAGCTTGTTGAAAATGCTGTGATTATAAATCACTATGACTATAATAATAAATAAAAATAAATTTTTTAATATTAAACAAAAAAGGAAATTACTATTGTAATATTTAACTAAAATCTAGTATTTATGATCATAGTTGTATATTACACTTAAACTGTTTTTTATTTAGAAAAGCTTGTTTGTCAGTCTGCATAGTTTGGTCAAAATCTTGTGATGTAAAAACCAATATGATAACATTTTTAAATGATTAAACTAAGAAATATTTGTTTTTATTGCTATTGCAATAAATGTGCAACAGCTAGTATTTAAGAAAAACTAAAATATCGAAATAATTCGATAATATAACACTAGAAAACAACACAAAACATATGGTGAAGCATTCAGATGTATTTTAAGTAAGTTTTTGACTCTACAAAAGCATAAAAATACAATAATATGTTTGCAGATGTTTAAGAAACATGCTAAGTTAACATACTTGTTTATCTGAAAAACGAAGCTACAGTTAGTTATGCTCACATACTGCACATTGTTTCTCCTCTAAGCCCCACCTTCCGAAACGGGTCGATTTTTGTACAAAGCTCATCGTTCTAAAAAAAGCAAGGTGTGCTCTGACTGGCCAGCTATCCATTGCATTGTGATTGGCCAAACACCACAAGTGTCAGATGGAAATATTATGCCCCTTACTATAATGTGATGCTGTGTCCCAGCGCTATGACACCAAAGCAATAAAATCCAATACAAATGAAGCATTTGTTGCATTATGGGGACATAATTACTGATTATAATGACTTATACTGTACTCGGGTGTCCTAAGTCATAACTTTTATAAAGAATATGTCTTTGGTTTTAAAACTTTAATCTGTGCAACTTTAGGGATCTTATCTATGCATTAACAGCTTGTAACACTTCGTAAGAGAAAACAACAACTTGAAATCGCATCATATGACCCCTTTAATATTTATGTTACATGTAACAAAATAAAAAAAGAGGATACTATCTACTGTCTGTCTCACCTGAAGCCAGGGCTTCCTCTCTGTCTCTGTCGTCATCTGCTGGCTGCTGGATATTCCAGGACGTGAGCGGCAGTGTCTTCACATCCTCCATGTCTGTGAGTCGTAGCATGTCCATATGACTGCTCTTAGTGAAATATCTGGGAATGAAGCAGGCTTTGCCTCTCTTGAAGATGTCCTGGAGGATGTCATCTGTGTGCACCTCATCATGCATGTTCAGGAAGACAGCAATGCGCTGGCTGGACAGGTATTTGGGATGCCTGAACAACTAGGCATAAGTTTGGATAGTTGTTAATATACAAATTATATTTACAATTGTTTATAATTTATTTTTAACATGTTTAACATGAATGCTTTAACTACAAGTATTATGATTACTCAGTCATATACTGCTTAATCTAAGATATGTAATTAGGGTATTAAAATATAATATAATTACCGTAATATACACAAACACCTCAATATGAAATATATTGGGGTTTTTCTTATCTGATTAGGAGTAAATATGAGCATATGAGCATTGATGGTTAATATTCTCTAAAGCCAGGCTTTCAATCTTAATTAATATAAGATTACTGTATGTATTATATCATCTGTTGAGTTATTTAAATATATAATTTTTAGTTGTATACTTTTTCCTGTTTCTATTGTTACATTATTAATTTTTTCTACTCTCTACTGAACTATTGCATGAATGTATTATAATAATTTATATTATGTGTCTGTTGACAATTTTTTATATATATATATATATATATATATATATATATATATTATTCACACACACACACACACATCTATCCATTTATATTTCTATTATTTGTTTATTTTAATATCGTTTTTTTAAATATTCTTTTTCTTACAGAAATGCAAAAATAGAAGAAGAGACCAGGAGGTAAAGGCACAGAAAATATTCTGGCTTTTTTTTATATCCAAAATCTTAAAAAGGAATGTGCGAGTAGAGAATGTGAAATAAAAAATCAAAAATACAAATACAGGTTTGTCAATAAATGTAAAAAAAAAAAAAACATTTAAAAAAG
This sequence comes from Enteromius mattozi, assembly GCA_032359235.1. Lineage (NCBI taxonomy): Eukaryota > Metazoa > Chordata > Actinopteri > Cypriniformes > Cyprinidae > Enteromius > Enteromius mattozi. The sequence continues at coordinate 6,066,603 of JAUMHE010000053.1, read as the reverse complement.
ACGCATTAAACCATTACAAATAATAAACTTTAAAGTTTTGGCCATGTTTTCTTTGATTATAATAAACACCACCTAGCCTATTAAGTGGATCAGAAATTTAACAACTGTACCTTGAATTAACAAAATAACATTTCCACGGGGATTGTTAGGTTACTGAACTACGTACCCAGCTAATGATTTTTGGTTCCCAGGACGTTTCCAAAATCCGCCATTCTAACGTTCTCTGGTGGTTAGCCAGGAACGTTTTCTTTATGTAAACAGAACGTTCTCCTAAAGTTACTACGATCCCAAAACATTCAAATAACTGATTTACTGCAACATGATGCAATTAAAACCCAACTGCTGTCCCATATTTTAATGCCAGTGAAAGCTCGATTCTCTTAGCTGACATGTCAGTGATGTTTACCTTTTGCGAGACAACCCGAGACTGTCTTAATTTCTCCTGATCACTCAGTGCAGCCACTCGACCCTTGATTTCTCTTCTCAAAGCTTGTTTTGCTGCACGCAGAGCTGCCATAATGAACCTGCGCTGCCCAAATCCACTCAGACTGCAAACAGACACACTAAACTACAGACCGCTGTGATCATCTCAGCAGCTCAGTTAACGATTAACTCGTGAGAAAGTGATAACACCGGTACAATCTGCACGTGTATACGTGTGTTCGGTTAATGTACGATAGATTAGTCGCCCTGAGTGGGCGGAGCTAGTGTAAAGAACGTATTAGTCGTCCTGAGTGGGTGGAGTCAGTTTACTTGTCCTTTGAGGAAAGGAAAACATTCCAGGGAAAGCCTTAAAGGGACAGTCTTTTGAAAACTTGCACATTTGTTGCAAACTCGATTGACTTTGTTTTGTTTGTTTGTTTTTTTTTTTCCTTTTTATTATCTTTGTTTTTGTTTTTATTCCATGGGACGCAGCATAAAACGTTTAAGTTGCCTTTTTGTGCCCATTCTATAAAGTGTTCAATGAAAGCATACTTTTTAAGCATCCTTAAATCTTCTTTTAAATGTATCCTGTTTTACAAGTTTTAATAATAGTAATAATTCATATAGAAGTTGCATTCAGGTTAAAATTGTAAATTGTTTGGATATGATAGTTGTTTTGTTCAAAATAGTAACTTTAAAACTCTAAAAGTAAATTAAAAAAAAAATTAAGAATAAAAAAAGAACAGTCCAAAAAGAAAGCCCCTTTGTATATATATATATATATATATATTTAAAAAAAGAAATAAAAAGAAAATGAATATAAACGATGGGATGGCACAGAGGACAGTCTATAACGTTACCGCAAAAACGTCAAACTCCCTTCGTGACGTCACCGGGGAGGTTAAAGTGGAGGCTGGAGTGTCAAAACTAACAAACAGGCTGTTACTCGCTCGGTGGGGGAAGGGAAGCTGGCCAACGCCGAACACACTTCGCAAACATTTTCATAGTGCAGGACAATAAAGCCAACTCTTTTAATTCAGCGACATCGACCCCTTAGTGGCGAGGAGAGCGGAGGTGAGTTGAATCAGTCCAACAGCTGCGGCGGTTTGTGATCTCTTAACGTTAGCCAACTTGACGTGAGCAAAACATGGTGTTGTATTTAACGTTAGTCGCTTAGCGAAAGCTTATCTAACCGCTTTAAGCTTAAGTTACCTTAAACGTGCCTAACGATTATTCATGTGTTTGTACGGGAGCAAACTGCTGTTAGTTTAGAGGAGTAAGTTAGCTGTGTACGTTAATTAACGTTAGCAGGCCAATAGTGAGATAATCAAGGGAGTTGGAAAAGTAAACAGCGGTGAAAAAGTACGTTGTCCGTTTGCTAATTTGTGCTATAACGTTACTGTTTTTTAGTTCACTGTGTGTGTGTGTGCGAAATTTCGTTGTCTGCTTGAAAGAAAAACATGCCAGCTGTTTAAACGTCAGTTTATGTCTTTGGGGAAGTAACGTTAACGTACGTGATGTTAAAGCGTCTGATATATCGTGAGCAGTCGCTGCAAATAAGTAATGATCGTAAAATCGTACTTCAGTCAACGCTGTTCTGATTCGTCTTTATTTTATTTAAACACGTGTAAAGTTGAAGTGATGACAATGATTTGGAAACGAAGCGTTCTGTGGATTCAAATCTTCAGTTATTAAATGAATCGTTCAAATCAGTTCACAAAACGGTTCGTTCACACATAGGACTGAAATAATTTGAAACGAGCTGTTCAAATGAGCCGATTCTCTAAAATGAATCAGTTCGTGATGTACATGGGAGTGGCTTGCATGGCGCGACCAATAGCGCTTCAGTGGGCGTGTACGTAACCCGTTCTATTATTATTCAATGTGTTTTACGATGTCCAGCTTTCATTTAAACAGCTAGCGACGTTACGCACAAGATAAACAGTGGTGCTCACTATAAACCTTTAACCAGGTAAGGAAACCAAACGTGTGGATATACAGGCGACATATTACGATGAAATCTGTTTTAGTCGGTGTTGCCATTGTTATTATACGATTACTTAAACAAAGGACAGTGTAAATAGTGCAAGTTGTCGTGGAAACCTGATTATCAGAGTGCTTAGATCCACCTGCTACAAGTTCTAGTTGTGGTCAATCTGTTTAACAAATAATGAATCAAACTCATTGTGATTTAAGAGGAGTGTAGGTGTACTTCTCTTCTATTTCTTTGTCCTAAACAGTGACCCCATAATTAGTGACATGTCACTGATGTTAGCTTAAAAGACTAGAGTATTTGTATTGTGTGAAAATGTGATCTGGTTATTTATTAAGGGAACTGTTAACACTTCTATCACACAAGCAGTTCTTTATCTTTATCCCATTGCGATTGTATTTTTCCTTTAAGTTAATGACACTGTCAACCCTAACAGCAATGCCATATAAAACACTTCAGTGCTTTTACTACACTCTTTCCATTTCTAAATGGTTTTAGATTCTCAAACCTAATTGAACAAGTAGTAATTCAAACCGCAGAGCATTTTTCCCCCCACAAAAAGTCTGGTTTCTTTATTTTAAATAAAAAAAAGCTGTTACTGGAGGTAAAAAGATCACTCCATATTATGAAGAGTGTTGTCATGTTACAGCAGTAATTATGCATCAGGCATTCAATTCAAACCTATTGTTATGTCTCATTTGTTTCTGGCCACTTCTGAAGGCTTGAATGATCCAATTACATTTGAGTAGTTTCTTCAAGAAATTGGCTTTTATTTAATATGTTAGTATCACCTGAAACAAATTCCGGTTCTAGGTGTGAATAAGAGAAGTCGAGCTTGGTCTGTAGTAATTATCATGTTTGCCTTAGTAAAAAGACTAACAAGGTTTTGCATTATTTGTTTCTGCTCACTATAACTGCGTGTGTATTTCTCTGCTGTATTCATTGTCGAATCATTGGGAAACTATTTTGTGTTTTCCATGTAAGAGATTATCAACTTGGGGTTTATATGAATTGCAAGACCCTTTTCTAGAAGACGCTTTCCCAAAATTATTGCATCTACTTTTACTTACTTTTTTAAATAAAAAAAAAGTAACTACTTCAGAATGAGTCAAAGTGAATGAGTTATTCATGTTTCGTAGTTTTTTGATGCTTGAGTTCATTTAAATGTCACAACATTGATATGACATGAACAAGTATTGTATTGTATGTATTGGTAATTGATCATCCAGCCTGTTTTAGTATAACCTCAGATGCTTCGATATGATTATTTATTGGCTTATTTACCAAATAAAGTTGCATTAATTTCCAGTTATTTGTATTATTTTTTTTAATATTTGGTTCCATTAGTAGTGTTTGTCAAGGTAATAGTCATTGTGTTGTAGCGTGTGTTCTTGGTCTTTCTTGGCCAGTGTCTTCAGTGATCCTGTTGCTTGTAGATGGTGAGTGTCTTTATCTGAGCTGTTTAGTATCTGATCCAGTGCAGGGCCTGTCACAGGGCAACACATGTGATCACAGAGGCTTACCGTAAACTAGCCAGATAGGGTAGGTTTATGTGCACAACCTTTTTGATAGCTAAGTTATGAAGAAACATTTTAACATTCATTCACATCAGAATTAAGGTGTTTCTCATCAGCACTTGATCTATCTTAAACCTTTTTTAAAGTTGATTTTAAAAATGCTGTTTGGCTTGAACAGTGAAGCGTTGTTTATGTAATGATAAAGTCAACATGGAAGCAGTATTTACTGTATTTGTTTCTTGCTGTATTATTGCTGTTGTTGGGGCAGTGGTGGCCTTATGGTTAGAGTTGGACTTGTAACCCGAAGGTTGCGGGTTTGGGTACCGGTAGGAAATGTAGGTGGAGTGAGTGAGTGAATGAAGAGTGTTCCACCCTCAACCCATGACTTTGGTGCCCTTGAGAGAACCTTACCCCCAATTGCTCCTCGCAGCAAAAATGGCTGCCCACTGTTTTGTGTGTTCACTACTCACTGCTGTGTATGCACTTAGATCGATCGATCTATCTATCTATCTATCTGCATCGTTCTGTCTTATCATTGTGTTGCTCCATCTATCCATCATTTCATTTTAGTTCCATTCCTCTATATACCATATATCTGTCTGTCAGTCCATCTTTCTATCATTGTACCTTCCTATCTTTCTGTCTGATATCTGTCGTTCCAACTATCCATCATTTATATTGTCTGTCTGTATTTAATTTTTTTTTTTTTTTTTTTTTTTTTTTTAAGTATAATTGCACTTTTCTCCATCTTTCAGCACAGCGAGGATGCTTCTTTTACAGTATGAGTGTGAGACAGCCGCACAGATAGTCTGAGAGAGACAGACCCTTACAAACAGGTGCAGAGAGAAAGTTAGAACATGTCAGAGGAAGATCAGATAAGTGTCTTATTCACTCAAACATCTGCACAAAGCCTAATTCAGCCATACAATCAGTATTCAAAGCACAGATCGTAGACTCAGAGCTCTTTTAAGGTGAAACAGACCACTGGTTTTCATGCATGTATTAAGGTCGGCTATTTAGCATCTACATTTTTTTTAATGGTGATGTCTCTCTGTTCTGTCCACAGGAGAGGGATATGGCTCAGGAGACCAATCAGACACAAGTGCTCTGTTCCAATGGTTGTGGGTTTTACGGGAATCCACGTAATAACGGCATGTGCTCGGTGTGCTACAAAGACTCCTTACAGCGACAGAACAACAGCGGCAGGTCCAGCGATCCAGGTCAGTATCGCAGAAAGACCCGTTTCCAACTTATCTGTTTGGCCAAGTTCTATTTTATTTCAGAATTTAACACTATTTGAGCCCATCAGGAGATGGCGTGTTTTTTTTAATGTCAACCCAAAATGCTGCACACAGATTCTTATTTGTGAGTGAGCTTTGCAAATAGGTTACAAAAGCAGTGTTGGGCACGTTACTTTAAAAATTAATTAGTTATAGTTACTAGTTACTTCTCACAAATAGTAACTTAGTTAGTAACTGAGTTACACCATTATAAAAGTAACTAATTACCAGGGAAGGTAACTATTGTGGCAGTAAATATAATAAATTATTATTATAAAACATTGGACATTCATCTACACTATTTATCTGCTGACATATGGCAGCAGTCAGTCAAGAATTATAATATGATATTGTGATAATTTAGCATTATATGATGATAGAACTTACCAAGTATGAATGCATATTTGTCATGTTGACTGAATTAGGATTGGTGGTAGTGCTTGTTTCTATAAAAAACGGGGCAAAAAATTTTAGCAAAACTACTATGAAATCTACTATTAATAACAATATAAAAGTCGCTAAGGATTAATGAGCTACTGGGTTCATGAATATTAAACGCGTAGTCTGCTTTCGCTCGAATTGATTTGCTGAAATCAAAACAGGGACGATAATAGGTGAGCGCCAGCCAATAAGATTGTCATTAGTGCATTAGCTCCACCCACTACCAGAGAGACCGGCAGTTCTTAAAAGCTGAAGAATACCAAAGGAACTCTGTTATTTTGACAGGGAAATACAACAAACACAACGAGTATCGTTTACATGTAGCGTCAATTCTGCATATTATGAAAGACTCTCTTGCTCTTTATCTTTCTTTGTGTGTGTGAGTCAAAGTGATGGAGACCCGTGCACCATCACAGGGTTTAACTTACATCAAATACAGCAACTCTGCGCATCCATTTAGATGGACTGAAAAATAAAATTCTAATGAATTATAGTAACACCACATTTTATTGTCAGTCATTAGTTTGATTACTCATTACTGAAAAAAAACAAAACGCAGTTATTAATGTCATTTATTTATAACACTGTTATTCTCATCACTGAAAAGTAAGAGGTGATTTAAAGGGTTAGTTCACCCAAAAATGAAAATTCTGTCAATAATTACTCACCCTTATGTCGTTCCAAACCCAGAAGACCTTCGTTCATTTTCGGAACACAAATTAAGATTATTTTTGATGAAATCGGAGAGGCATCTGATCATCCATAGACAGCAATACAACTGAAATGATCCCAGATCCAAAAACGTAGTAAAAACACAGGTAAAACAGTCCATGTGACATCAGTGGATCAACCTCCTTTTTGCGACACTAGGAGAATACTATAGCATATCATCAAATAGCATATCATCAGCATACCTTTCGTCTCCCCTGATTTACGTCTTCCACCATTTTAGAGAGTATCACTACGTATGCGTACACTTTTTCTCTAGGCATAAAAAAACCACAGATTACACACATGCGCATGCTTTCCCCCAGATGTGAACAAGGCTGATTACGCCAAATGCGTTAAAGCGTGCGTATGCATTTCGTTGTAATAGACGTACGTCAGAGGAGAAGAAAAATGCGCATTACACATCGGCCGCTGATTATGGTGCATCCCTGTTTTGAAATATGCTTATTGTGAATCATTCATGACAAGATCAGAATCACGTAAGTAGAAAGATGTTGGTGGTGTAATTGTTGCTTGATTTCATTCTACTTTTCAAAAGTTTGAGTTTGGTAAACATTTGTAATATTTTTTTTAAAGAAGTCTCTTATGCCCATCAAGGCTTAATTTAACTGATCAAAATACACAAATTTGTAACACTGAATTATTACAATTTAACTATTTTTATTTTAATATTAATGTAATTTCCTGTGATGCAAGGAAAATTTTAGCATCATTACTCCAGTCTTCAGTGTCTCATAATCCTTCAAATATTATAATTTTTTTTTTTTTTAAATGAATGTTCAAAAGAATAGCATTTATTTAATTTTTTTCTGATTGATTTACTTATTGTATTATAACACCATCCACAGTGAAATCTCGTTGGTCCACACCCGATTATTTTTTATTTTATTTTATTTTTTAAATAAACTATAATTCTCAACAGCATTTAACATTCATTCAGGGATGCAAAAAGTTCCTGCCACTGGAAACTTGTCTGATTGTTCCATCATGCCTGGTTTGGACACAGTGGTGTTTTACTGAAACGTCTTTTAAAAAAAAAACAAAAAAAAATACATTTTCTGTTACTTTTCATCAGCTTCTGACGAATAAGGAGAACTTAAAATGGATGTGTTGACATTTTGGGTTTCCTGCTCTTTCATTGCCTGCAGTGTCTTCCAGCCTTAGCAGTAAAGGAGAATCTATGACTGTACAATCGACATCACAGCATGAACAAAACAGGTACAACATCTTCCTCTTTACTACCCTTTGATCATTTCTCATAACAGTTGTTTAAGTCATTTCACATGCAGTACAGTTTGTGCAACTCTACACTTGTTTCAAAATTGCAAGAAAAGGCCCCTTTCTAATTTAAGAGTAAACCTGTTTTAGGACTGAGTGGTTTGACTGTACATACAGTAGAAGTGTGTCAGCAGGTTTTGCACTGCCATTTATATAACAATAGAGATATTTGTATGACTATAGGTGGGCAGTTCTGCTGTTTTTCTTCTGTTATTACATAATGTCAAGCTGTCTTGTGCAGATGGCAGACTTAATAATTTATGAAGTTTTTTTATTTAATTTTTTTTTACACTTAGACTTAGTTTTTTTGTTCTTTTTTTTTGTAAATGTTTTTTTTTTTTTTTCTTTTAATGGTTCACTATTATTTTGTACTCTGTTTAATCTATTGGCTTATCCGCAAATAGGCATTACAGCAATGTTGTTATTAAATATATAAACACTTTCTCATTTACTTTCCAGAAAAGATATAAAATTACTTGTACTGTGATATTAGGTTTAGAATACCCACTTCTAAGTTTTATACAACTGGTGTGTATTTTCACTTATATAACACAACAATCTTTTTCTCATCATCCTCTCCAGTCAGAGTTTTTCAACACCAGCAGCAGCAGCAGTTACACATAAAGAAGGTGCTTCAGCAGCAGCTCAATTAGGCCTGAAAACACCAGGTACATTCCCTTTTTCCACAAAAAGAGACAAACGCTCTGTCAAACTCCATAGAAACTGCCAGACATCATCTTCCAAATGATTGTTTGCTTTGAGAGCAGGCCAATAAGTGCTCAAAGTTCACTTGGTACGTTTGATTAAAGCCCTGTTTTCTTCTGTTTCCAGGGCTTTACAGGCATACATTAGTATGTCAACTGATTTTACTGATCACAAGGCTCTTTGTTTGTTAAAGGGCTACTCCACCCCAAAATGAAAATTGTCATTAATCGCTTATCTCCATGTCGTTCCAAACCCGTAAAAGCTTCGTTCTTCTTCAGAACACAAGTTAAGACATTTTTTATGAAACTTGTGACGGTCAAGTAAATTACATTGTCAAGGTCCAGAAAAGTATGAAACGCATCATCAGAATACTCAAAGAAAATAAAAATTAGTCTCACCGTAGTTCCATTTTGGAGAATATCCACTGAACACAAACCGTGTACACTGTTCTATGTTAGCTGGGCTACAAGGATGTGCTGTTTTGGTTCAAATCAAAGTGTAAATATGTGTAGAAAATGTGTCGCAGACGACAGAAGAGCTTATGAAGTTTGCGTGCAGTGGATATTCTTCAAAATGGCACTACATTGACATGGAGAAACACAGAGGAGACAAATTATTGCAAAAAGTCGCTATTTTTAGGTTCCTTGCATACAAAGCGTTCTCGTCGCTTCATAGCATTCAGATTGAATCACTGATGGCAGATGGACTATTCTGACAATCTGTTTCATACTTTTCTGGGCCTTGACAAGTGTTCATTACTTGACAGTCACAAGCCTCATGGTTTTCATCCAAAATAACTTAAATTGAGTTCTGAGGACAAACAAAGCTTTTACGGGTTTGGAAATACATGGGGATAAGAGATTAATGACACAATTTTCATGTTGGGTTGGGGTCTCCCTTTAATTAGGTATAGCCCAATTGTTTAAAAGATTAATGATAAAGATTATCAAATAGCAAATGTTTATTGAAAACCAAGCACAGGTTTAGTCATATTGCTTTTTGTTTTTCTCTCAATAATGAGCTTTATTAACTCATTACCTTATAGGAAAAAGCTATTTGTTTTTAGAAATGTGTATTAATTTAAAGAAATATGTTGCATGTATACTGTATTGCATATTGTATAATATATGGTACCAGAAGTTTGGAGGCAGATTTTTTCAGATTTTTGTTAATTAATGTTTTTATCATGTAACTCTGAAGGCTGGAGAGACTGAAAATTCAGCTTTGCATCACAGGAATAAATGACATTTTCAAGTATCTATCCACCTTATTTTTTTTTTCCTGTGAGAGTAGACCAACGCTCTTTCAAACTCTGTAGAACTCCATTTGTGAATGTCTAATATGTGTGGCTTCCAGCTGTTTTTAGCTTTAGAAAACGGCTCGTTTTGCTGCTTGTTGTTGCAACTTAAGTGTCTTACCATATAATTTTTAATGCATTATCTTAATAATGAACACACTGGTTTGTAGTGAAAACAGTTTTACCATTTACTGCATGATGTTATTCTTCTCGTTATTTCCCTATAGCGGCTAATCAACCGGAAGTCTCACACATTCATAGAAAAGGGCTTACTTCCACATTGAAAAAAAAATGAGGTGGATATTAAAACCATGGTTACAAAAACAATATTTTAAATTCTGATAATATTTCATGATAAAACTGATTGTAGTGTATTTTTGATTAAATTAAATTTAAGTAAAAAATTTTACTGATCCCAAACCTCTATCCATCTATCTCTATATCTATCTCTCTATCTCAAAAGATAGATGGATGGATGGATGACTTCTTCAGTAACAATGTTAACAAGTGTTACTTCTTCAAAGTGCAACAGACTAGTGAATGAATAATGCACAATGGTTTAAAATAATTATAAAAAATGACTGTGTTTGCTTGTATAGAAAAAGTGTCATGCAGCAAATTGACGAGAAACATTCAGGAGTCCAAGGCAGGCAGCTCATCAGCAGAGGATTGCATATCGAGAGGAAAGAGGAAGCTTGATGAAACTTGTCAGCCCATAGAAAGTGTCTCTGGTGAGTTTTAGGATCAGAAAGCTCATCTTTGTCATGCTTGCCACATTTTTTTTTTTTTTTTCCAGAATGTTTTGATCAATAATATCTGAAGAGAATGCTCAAACTGCCAAACAAAAACTTTTGATATACAGAATTGCATTTGAAATGTTTTTGATGGCAGCATTTCTAAATCTTTGACACCTGTATTAAACTGTTAGCCTCAGATGTCTCCGAGCAAACCTCAGATGTACCAGAGCAATCCAGACCCAAGAAAAAACGCTGCTTCTCTTGCCGCAAGAAAGTCGGGCTCACTGGTATGCAAAACCATGCAATACATTGATATATTTATTCTGTCAAACAATTAATTGCTTCCAAAATAAGTTTTTGTTTGCATAATGTGTGTACTGTGTATATTGATGCATATATAAATACACATATATTTTAGATTTTTTTATTTTTTTATATATATATTATAAATTTACATGTGTAAATATATACATGCAGATGTTTGTACTTTTTTTTTGTATTTTTTTTTTTTTTTTATAATTACACTATATACATGGTATAAAAACAAACTTTTATTTTGTATGTGATTAATCGAGATAAATCGTTTGGAAGTAGTAATATAATATATATTGTCTATTTTTTTTTGTAAGCCTTAAGTATACTGAGCTAATTTAGCTTTTGTTTCTATATGACAGGGTTCGACTGCCGGTGCGGACACTTGTTTTGCAGCATCCACCGATACTCAGATACTCACAGCTGTAGCTTCGATTACAAGGCTGATGCAGCGGAGAAAATAAGGAAAGAAAACCCGCTTATTGTTGGGGAGAAAATCAAGAAGATTTGAGTTGAAAATGCAAAGATGTTTTTTTTACCCTCTTTCCCTTGAAACCTTGAATTGTGCATGCTCCAATGAAACATACGCAAATTTATTTTGTCCCTTTGTTTCATTTTACCTCTCAAGTTTATTTACTTACAAAAGACTGTGGTATGTATACCGTGAAATATTTATATAATTAGTAATTTAATTTGCATTAATAAATGGGTTTTAGTTCTCACATGCTGAGACGACTCGGGTGACTGTGCATTTCTGGTGATGAACAATACTTGCATGTTAAAACCATTGCCAGAATTTTTAGTTTTAGTTTTTTCAATGACAGTTGTAAGCAAGAAAATGACATTATTTACGTAATATAAAAAATACAAGGTTTTATTATCAATTACTGTATTTGCTTCAACATTGGATTAAAAATTTAAGAGGTTTATAAGTCATTTCAAATATACAAATTATGTTTGCGACTGTGGTCTCTGGTTTAACAGGTTTTTTTGCACTTCATTACAGACTGTGATTTACATTTTCTTCATAGTTCATTTATTAGAGTGAGTGGAAGTTGCGAGTGGTTTTATTTATGTTTGTGTATTCACTGCATTCATGTTCAATAAAGTTTTACACGTCACACTGTAGTAAGCACTCTAGTGGCTCAGTTTTATGGAGTAACGTTTACTTTTGTTTAATGTGCGTTTATGCTATTAATATTAAAATGCATAAGAATGGCAACACAGCTGTAAAGTCTTGCCATTGGTTTTACGATGCACTGTTTATTCAGTTTTGTCCATCAGAAACCTCTCGTTAGACAATACTTTTATTAGGTTGTCATAAAAAACCGTCTGTGCAAAACTGTTCCTAGAACATTAGGCATTAGTTAAAATATAAGTTCTGTGGTTGGTGCTTTTCTGCTGAGTCACGTCGAATAGACGAAGTGTACTTGGCGTAGGGAGGATAGAAGGGGGCGTCTCTGATTGGCTCGCCGCTTCGACACGTGAGGCGGTAACTTTCATATGTATCAAGTGAACATCTGGAAGGGCTTACTCGCGCTGCTATTTACTCTGAGAAGTATTTCAGAGTACGACTACAACCTCAAAATGTCTTTCGTAAAAGTGGATGAGAAAAGTGACTTTTCATATCACAACTTGCCTTACGGAGTTTTTTCCACGCAGGAGAATGTGAGTACAAGGTTTATATTTACTCCTGGAATTAACTTAACGTTACTGAAGTCCTTTTATGTAATAACAGGGTGTTTAGGTTCATAAAATGACTAACTAAATGATGTTATTTGGAATATTTTTACTTCCACTGCAATTCTGTGTGGACACAAGGTTTCAAAGGTCAGATTGAATATCTGCATTCAGAATGTAAAGTAAACTCTTATTAACAACCAAACTTTATTGGCATGCTCGTCAGCGTTTGTAATACTGACAAAGTATATAAGTAGTCAATATAAAGACACAAAAAGTTTTTCAAAAATCTGCAATAATGCTGGAGAAGATGATCTGTCATAAAAGGAAAACCAAAGAAATCCATGCAAAATTTTTAAATCAGTAACATACTTTTTTTTTTCTTTTACTTATATAACAGGCCAGGCACAGAATCGGCGTTGCCATTGGAGACCAGATTTTGGACCTCAGTGTTATCAAGCATCTTTTCAAGGGACCGGCTCTTGGGCATCATCAGGATGTTTTTGAACAGGTGAGCTCCATATAGTTTTGTATTAAACAACATCCTGGATTATTTTTTTGCACTCCATATGCTTTTTTTCTTCTTCATCAAAGCCCACACTCAATGCTTTTATGGCTCTGGGTTATGATGCTTGGAGGGAAGCGAGAAAGTGCCTCCAGATGCTTCTGGCTGCAAACGAGTCCACGCTGCGTGATGATGTCATTTTAAGAAGCCGGTAAATGTCCCTCATACAATATGGATGTACTTATTACTGCGTATTACTAAGAATGCACTGTGTACTGCCTATACCTAAAACAGTACATATGCAACATTTTAAACAGTAGTATGCAGCCATGCATAATTTTAAATTTATAATTATTTATTGTTATTATTTATTTGTGTATTAATAATAAATGTATAATTAATACAGTAATGTTATTATTATTATGTTATATTCTAGTTAGTTCGTTAATTTATCGATTTGAAAGAGAAAGCTAAAGGGATGTTTTAATTATTATTTTATTTATTTAATTAATATTAATTTATTTTAATCCAGAAAGCTGATAAAAGGTTTATTTATTTATTTATTTTAATGCTGTCAATTCTGATCATTCTGATTATTTATTTTAATGCTGATTAATCTAATATAATATATATATATATATATATATATATGTTTGTGTATTGTGTATATTTATTATGTAGCCTATTTATTAAAGCACTCATATACAGTATATATGTATATAATATTTTCATGTATAAATAAATATATATATATATATATATATAAATATTTTTAATATATAAATATTACATACATTACATTTTTCTTTAATATATATATACATGTATGTGTTGTATTTATATATACATAATAAATCTACACAGTACACACACATATGTTACGTGAACAAAAATGTTATTAAATTTATTTAGTAAAATCAGGAAGCTGAAGAAAAGTTTGTTATGGCATCTTGTGTGTGTGTGATTTGTGATCTCCAGGGCATTTGTTCAGCAGAGTTCTGCAGTGATGCATCTCCCAGCTGAGATCGGTGAGTGTAAAAGTCAAACAGATCGCCTCAAACTCCATATTTCCATATCACAGGACCATATCATTCATGTTTAAACTTTTTTCCTCAGTATAAATCTAACATCAGCAGTGCCTTTTGCAACAGTTGAACTTCCGTTATCTAACACTCTTCAGTATAAACTGTAAATTCATCTATAAAAATGTACAGTGGGACTTAATTTTATTCATAAGGATTTGATTGGATCATGAAAAGTGGTGTTATACAGCAGAATTAAGACTGGAGGTGAAGAGGGATTTCTGAAGTCTGCCAAATGCAAAGCATTTTGATAAATGATTATAAAGACAAACATTTTTCTTTAGAAGAACATGAACTTGTAATGTAATAATGCATAAATCAACACTTTAAAGTTGTCTTTAAAGCAGTCAGTGCTTTTTTAACTAGTGTCTTTAAGGATGTCCTGTAGAGACAGAAGTCATGATTCTGTTTCATTATAACCACTAGAGTGCACTGTTCACTAACTATCATGGTCAGAGCCATTCAGAAACCCTCTCATGCCATCAAAGATTACAGCTTTCTCTTTGTTGTGTATTACGGGCATTATGGGTGTTAATGTTTTCCTGTGCTGTTGTTTTTTTCACTACTTTTTTTCTCTAGCAGGGTAGCACTGATTTAAAAAGAAAAAAAAAATCTATACTGCATAGACAGCCAACTTTTTTTAAAACCTTATCTTGTTAGCAGGGAATTACCTTACTAACTTTAGCATTTATTTTGTATTTTTCAATATTTAAATTATTTATATTTTTGAACAAGGCCTGTTCATTTAAGATTTTATAATATGCAAGAAATGACAAAATTACACTAAGATACCCCCCAAAAATGTATACTGTGTACTATTTTTATGTCAACGATTTACTTTTTTATTTTGTCTGGTCATACCAACACTGGTTTACTGTCTTTTTCCATGAAACGTAAAAGCAATAATCTTTCTCTCTTCCAGACTTCTTAAATTACTTTTGGAAACATTATGTCAGATTTTGCATAATTCATACTGTCACATGACCAATTAAAAACTATAAAAATTACGATTGAGATTTGAGAGCAACAGCTGAGGTGGCACTTATCAGTGAATAACTAAAATAAATGGAAGTTTCAGTCTGTAATGCAAAAAAAAAAAATTCTCACACAAAGAGAGAGGATTAGTTATTGATGAAAGAGCTTTCATTTTTGGTTGAGATGTTTCTTGTAGTGCATCAGAAACAGAACTGAATAAACCTGAGCAGAAGTCTGACACAGAGGGTTAAGAGTGATTTTTCACTCCTGTCACCGCATGTGTTTACTCCTCATTAACCCCCCTGGTTTTTTGCATCATCTTTTATTCTCCCTTTTCTGCAACAGGCGACTACACAGACTTTTACTCATCAAGAGATCATGCCACCAACGTTGGAATAATGTTCCGTGGAAAAGAAAATGCCTTGATGCCCAACTGGTATGTGACAGCCTGTTAATATTCCTCACCCTCTTAAATACTCCACATCCAAAGCAAGCGTGCATCCGAATCACACCATCATCAGCTCCTGCCAACTTCATATTTCACTCATCTTTTGAGTTACTAACCACAAACGTACGAGTTTTAAAGACCCAGCAAAGTTCCTGTAAGTTATTCCCATAAACACGTGCTTTATTCTTTCCCAGCGTACGCCTGTCAGGCTAAATAATGCACCTGCACATTTTCCAGCTCGCTGTGAAAAACGTCTTTTAGCAATAACTCTTGCCTCCGAAACAGAACTGTATTTCTTGTCACATTTTCACTTACAAGGCCCAGAGAGGGAGTCATTCGCCTGGAGACAGAACAAGGACTTGTGTGGAAATGAAGAGGGAAGTTTTTTGAAATTTAATTTCGGCAGCTCGCCTACCTGAAGTTCCCCTCGGCTCAGTCAATCTGTCAACGGCCCTTTCCAAACGCGTGTCACTTCCTCAAGAAAGAATGAGAATCAGTCTGGAGGAAATCTATAGTTGATTTACAATGGGCTTGAAGCCGTGGGCATGAGCTGGGCTTTTGAGGTCGGGGTGATTTCTGGAGTAGAGTTTGAAGTGAAACGTTAAAGAAGTAGGTCACCCAGAAGTGTAAATTCTGTCAATATTTACTCACCCTCATGTCGCTCCGAACCTGCATGCCGTTATCTGTTTCTGTGAAGGAGAATTTTTTTGTTATTTTTATATACATCCAATATAAAAGTGTTTGTTTGCATAATATGTGTGTATGCAGTGAATATTTATTATGTATATATATGAATACACCCATACAGTATATATTTAAAAAATATTTACATGTATTTACATGTCTATATTTATATTAGTATAATTTATATTATAAATAAATATATTTAGTATTTAAACATAACATATTTTTCTGAAATATATACATAAATGTATTTATAATATACAAAGCACACATACATATATTATGCAAACCAAAACTTTTATTTTGGATAGGATTAATCGCGATTAATTTGTGTGTAAGTGTGAGATTTAAGAGTGAAGAGAAAGATTTTCTCTCTGATATATTTATTAAATATGCAATATGTATTATGTATAACCATAAATGTAGCTAAGGTTTGACAACACTAGGAGGCGTAAAATTATGACAGAAATGCAAATTTTGGATCTCTTGAAGGATGCAAAATTCACCCAAAAGATAAAAAGTTCCCCATCTAAAGCACTTCTACAAAGTTATGATGTGTTGTGATAAAGGGAATGATATATTATCCTGTCTTGTAGGCTGAGACTGCCAGTGGGGTATCATGGGAGAGCTTCATCTGTGGTCGTCTCTGGAACACCAATCAGAAGACCTCAAGGACAGATGAGACCAGACGCAGGTAAACAAAAGACGGTGGATAAACCACAGACTCATCAACACAAGAAGTTCTTCTGCTGTAAATTCAGTATTGTTTTTTGTGCTTAAAGGAATAGTTCACCCAAAAATGAACGTTTGCTAAAAATGTACTCACCATCATGCCATCCAAGATGTAGATGAGTTTGTTCTTCATCAGATTTGGAGAAATGTAGTGTTTGGACACTACACTTGCTCAACAGTGGATCGTCTGCAGTGAATAGGTTACTTTTATTAATGTAAAATATTTGGGTCATTGGCAACAAAATGTTCATTATTTAAAAATTATATATATGTGACCCTGGAGCACAAGTCTTAAGTCGCTGGGGGATATATGTAGCAATAGCCAAAAGTACACTGTATGGGTCAAAACTAGCTATTTTTGATTTATGACAAAAATAATTAGGATATTAAGTAAAGATCATGCTTTATTAAGATATTTTGCTAATTTTCTATTGTAAATATATAAAACATAATTTTTAATTAGTAATATGCATTGCTAAGAGCTTTATTTGGACAACTTTTGTTACCGAACAAACCTATCATCTATAAAAACCCATAGATATGAAGCTGGATATGTGTGATGCTAACATTCAAAAACATCAGATTTCAAATATACCAGCATATTACTATTGTTTTGAAGTCATACGTGATATTCTTCAAGTAATTGTGGGAAAATTATGCTTTATTAATCAAAACTCAAATCAAAAAGGAATAAATGTTGTCAGAGTTTTACTCTCTCTAGTGTTCATTTCTTTTGAAAACTGCAGTGATTTGTACTTATTAGTATGTATTTCAGGCTAAAAAGTGCACCAAGGTACGTTTATGCCACCAGCTAGGTTTATATAGTGTATATATTTATATATATATTTATTTTAATGTATATAATTGGAAGTTTATTTTAGCAGTTAAGTGCACATTGCAGCATTCTCTCTGTGAATAACATGAGAGGATGCATTAACATATAGCACAGTCAGCACATTAACAACAACAAAAAAACAATATGTGTATTTGCTTATATTGCGTAATACACATCATAGCAGTGGCAGACTGATTAATTGCATCATGTTTCATGTGGCTTGGAATGATGGGGCTGTTATGATATTTTCCCATACATTAAATGATTGCTTTCACTGGTCAGCAAACCCGCTCCGTTCATTATTACAGCCTCACTTGAGAACTGACTATAAATATCATGCAAATTCAGGCTGTAATGAATCCATCAAAACAGCTGTAAATCTGTGTTTGTTTCATAACTATATTTTCTTGCAGCTCAACCGCCCATCTTTGGACCCAGCAAGCAGCTGGATATAGAGTTAGAGATGGTGAGTGAGTGTGGTATGTGATGCAGTTCATTAATTTAGTAGTTGAGCGTGTTTCTGTGAGTTGTTGCTGATTCACTTCTGTGCAGCAATGATGTAAGGAACTAAAGACTCAATCCTTCCCTGTATTTCCCATAAACAAGGCACAGAATCACAGGAGAATGTCTTTACAAGAAATGTACTTTCAGTGGAAATGTTTCTGGAATTGCATTCAATTTGTCACTTTATGCTTGCTGTAATGTTGTATTATTCTGTTGCCACTTCTATGATCAAGGTTAGAGATGCTAAATCTCAATATTATTTTGCAGCTGATATATATATATATAAATGCGCGCGCGTGTGTGTGTATGTATGCATGTGTGTTTTTCTTTACTTTGAACAGATCATTTTAAACCAAACAGCCTTTTTAGTGAAAGCTGAAATTCAACAATTATTTGCGAAATATTTAATCATTTTAATTAATAATATGCAAGCATAGAACAATGAAAAAAAAGCTTTTAGATGCATCAAGCCAACTTTGTTGTTTTTACTATCACTTTTTTCTCCATGAATATGCAGTGGCTTTGAAATAACCAAAATGTATTAATGTAATTTATTTGTCACTTTCTCTCTTGTACTTGTACTAGCATTCTGTTTGCTTATGCAGATACTCGTCTCAAAATATGGTGCAATATTTTAAACATATAAATTTGAATGATGACTGTTATTACATATTCAATATGATATTTGTCTTTCAGGCGTTCTTTGTGGGAAAAGGGAACAAACTTGGAGAGTCCATCCCAGTGGAGAAGGCTCACGAGCATATCTTTGGCATGGTGCTTATGAACGACTGGAGTGGTGAGAGCTAACTTTTGCAATGCATGTTATCCAAAACAAAACAAAGCAAATGAGATTTGAGAGGGGAAAAAGGGCTGAATTTCTATAAAATAGAATTATCATGGATCTATACTGGTATGAAGGACTTACCATATGAAGTACATTGCATTTCGAGTACACTGCAACACCACACCACTCATCTTGCTTGAAAAAAGGTCACTTTATTTTAGGTGGCCTTACTTACATTTAAAATAATTATTGTGCACTTATTGTGTACATCCATGTTTTTACATTGTATATATAGCAGCAAAAGTGTTTCCAATACATTATGACTACGTTGTACACATTTTTTTTTTATCTAAGTACATAGTAGTTAAGGCCACCTAATATAAAATGTGATCAAAAAATGCTTTTCATTTGATCTTGTTGTTTATGAACAAAAACAGTTGAAACATTAATATAAATATCAGTTTACAAATTGTGCCACAACTCTGCTTCACTTGAGAGAATTTTAATCATATCTTGCAAGGATTCTTCAACTGTTCAGAGAATCCTGGCACTGTAAGTTTGACGTGGCGTGATTTAGCAGTGTTTCCCGGTCAGGCAAGTGAGCCATTTCTGAGCAGCAGCCACTGTTAATTCTTTTTATTATTCGTCTGTCTCTTCTTAAACCTGCAATGTGTTCTTCTTGAGCACACTAAACACATTGCCTTTTTATGAGCCGTCGAGCAGACTCAGGAAATGAGAAACACTTTTAGGGTGAGGAGGCAGAGGGTAACGCTTGGTGAAGTCTGCATGCCAAGCTACGTCCGTTTACACAACATCTGCTTAGCTGTTCAGATTCCTTTGACAGAATGCTGTGTTTTTGTAGCAGAGTGAGTAAAACACAAGCATTTTGACTTGTAATTGTTTGTGCCAGTTTGAAAAATGTAGTCTTTTCTCTGAAATATTGGCTGATATCAGTGAACAAGAGATGTTTAGAAACCAATATTGTTTCATCAGAGTTGTTAATTCATTTATTTGTACTTTTGCATGCAGTATTTTGAACATGCAGTACTGGATTGCTCTGCTTTACTGCAAAACTTTGAAAATGCAATGATAAATTACATCATATATTAAAAACTTAATTCAATGCATTGGTAAGTTCTAATTAAACATTTTTTGGCACTTTTTTAAAATTTTGTAAAATGCACCACTTTGCACAATATCTGTTTAGATATTTGTTTTTATATTTGCCAATGTTTTGGACTTGCATTTGTGTTTTTATTTCATTGACAAACTGTCTCATGAATGCTTATGGCCTTTTTTAATGCCACTTCCTTCCAGATTTTCTTTAAATTCAGTGTTTTCTTCCTTGCATTTCTTTAGAAGACCTCTCTTTCTCCTCCAAAGAGTCCAAGTTCTTATTTGAAACACATTCCTCAGAAATGCTGCATGTCTTCTAGCGAGAGTCTGTCAGATTTATGCAGAGGGTATGTTATACGAGTACAGCTCCAGAATATCTTCTGCTGTTTGGAGCAGACACTAGAAACTGTCTGCGTTCATGCAGAGAGATGACGTCTTGATGATGTTGTATTGGCATCTCTTTGGAATCTGTTCTGCGTAATGCTGCGAGAAATACTCAGATGCATCAGTCTGGATGGGATTTATAGATACAGTGGGCACAGAAAGTATTCAGACCCCCTTGAATTTTTCACTCTTTGTTATTTTGCAGCCATTTGCTAAAATCATTTAAGTTAAGTTTTTTTCCTCATTAATGTACACACAGCACCCCATATTGACAGAAAAACACAAAATTGTTGAAATGTTTGCAGATTTATTAAAACAGAAAAACTGAAACTTAAGTGCAGCAGAAATTTTTTTGTAACCATGGCCAGATCTGTGCCTGTCCACAATTCTGTCTCTGAGCTCTTCAGGCACTTCCTTTGACCTCATGATTCTCATTTCCTCTGACATGCATTGTGAGCTGTAAGGTCTTATATAGACAGGTGTGTGGCTTTCCTAATCAAGTCCAATCAGTATAA
>JAUMHE010000053.1:6021404-6033016 GCA_032359235.1 Enteromius mattozi | reverse complement strand
TTTTTCATTTTTTTAGCTTTATTGAAGAATGAAGACTGGAGTAATGAAGCAGAAAATTCAGCTTTGCATCACAGAAATAAATTACATTTTAAAATATATTCACATATGAAATGGTTGTTTTAAATTGTATAATATTTAAAATAACCGTTTTTTTATAATATTTCACAATATTTCAGTTTACTGTTTTTATTGATCAAATAAATGCAGCTTTGGTAAATGTAAGAGAACTGGGCTCTTGTATGTCAGTATAGGTTGCCATCAACAGCAGCACATCATTACTGTTAGCATAATTCAGTTTGCGCTGCTGAGAGCTTTTATACAGCTGCCCCTCATGAATTATGGGCCCAAAGTTACTGTGCCTCTAAAGTTAATAGAAGTATTGATTTGTGTGAGTTGTGTGGCAGTGCTGTTATACTGTGTGTGTGTGTGTGTGTGTATGTTTGTGAGAAAGAGAGAGAGTGTGTGTGTGTGTGTGTTCAGTTAGCGGCACACAGTTAATTTCAGAGCTTTCAAACAAATCCCTTAACACTGATGTAAACACATTAACACTGTTTGGAAATTAAATAATTCAACTATTAACAGATTAAATACTTACATTGGTCTAAACAGGAAAAAATAAATAAATAAAATGAAATAAGCAAAAAATGTAAAATGAAATCATTAAAATAATGATAACAATTAAAATATACAAATTTCTCTTCTTTTTTTAAACTTATTGTTTTAGATATTTTTAAGCATCTGCCTCAAATAAGACGTGACATCATTTTGGAGGGAAAACAAAAGTATGAATTCTGAGATATTTTTTTGGACTGTGTCACTTTGAAATATTTTCATTTTAATTAACATATGTATAATGCCAAAAAAGTATGGTTACAAACATATAAAAATTAACTTTTTAACATTCTTTCAGAACAATTATGACCAAATACAGCTCCTAACGTCATCCTGTTAGGAGTCCTCCTGTTAATTTTCTCACCATTTCACACATCATCAAGTCATAATTAAGAAAGTTAAATGTCTGAGTTTGACCAAGGCGTATTTCTAAAAGTCTGGTACATGCTTTCGCAGAAATATTTCCTTAAATTGCAATTCAAGCATATACATTTTTTGAACTTCAAAAGGTTCTGCCGAACAGGAATGACCGGAGGACAGGTTAGATAAGCTAAATTAGGTTGCAGAAAAGGAGAAGCCAGTCTGAGAAACCTCTGTCAGTTCAGCTGCACTAGAGAAAGCTGTTTGATGGATGGAAATATGTCAAAACTGTTCTGAGGGTGTGGGAAAAGCCCAGTCAGCTTGACATCAAGTACAGATACAGTAAACTGGATGTTAGAAAACATAAAGGAGCAGCCTTTAAGGTTCTAATGTGTACGTGTTATTTCAGTATCACTAATGTATTATTATAGTTTTTGTTCATGTTTTGAATTAGATTTCATATGATATTTTCTGGTTTAACTTTATTAATTTTAAAGTCGTAGCAGTTTAAGTTAAAGTTATTTTTTGTCTATAGTTATTATTATTTTTATTCGTTTTAATGAAAAGAAAATTTTAAATGTTGCCTTGTCGATTAGCTAAAATAAAGTATGTACTGCATGTATATTATATATATAATTGAATGTATCATCACATTGGCAAATTAATTCAAATTTAATTATATTAAACTTTGATCATGTCCAAAACAATTTTACAATTCACAGTTTTAGGCTATAAAATCCATGTCTAATGCATTAGACACATGTTGAAGTACAGTGTGTACAAATCCCCAAACAAAAACAACTCATGTGATTATTTAATGTTCCATTTAGCTTCATACTGCAAACTGAACATTGTTCCAAAAAAAAAAGGCTATATTTGATGAATAATTCCGTTAGGCGAATGCACTCTTACTGAGAAAATTATACTGAACGTAATTGAAACCTTGAAAGTGCTGCTTGATCATTTACAAAATGTACTTTACATCATGAACCACCTGGCCTGGAGCAGCAATAATATTCTGCTGCTGGATTTCAAATCAGGACTCAAGGTTATGATGCAGCTCTTGTACTCTTTGTATTCGAACTCTACAAACTCTGGCAACACTAACTAACTGTGTTTGTGTGTTTTGCTTTCAAAACACCTCATAACATTTATAATGCAAACCTTGATAAGAGTTAAGTAAAACGTTGGCCGCACTGCCAGGAAAATGATTTGTAGCATTTAAATGAATTGGACAGCAAATGAAAAGCTGAAGTATTCTTGGGTTGATCGATCACGCTGTGCTGTGGGAAATAAATACTCATGTTGAGAGGAGGGGGACTTGTGGTTCTTAGGATGACAACAGATGCTTTTGCTCTACTGAATCATCAGCTCATTTTGAGCGCTGCTTCCTCTGAGTGTATGAGATAAAAGAGGGAGCGATGCGAGGAAAACATAAATCTGTTTTTAATGAAAGTGATCATAACTTGCTGTCAAGCTCCTTAACACTACTGTCTTTGAGTTAGAGCACGTAAAATTTGTCGCTGCAATGCTTTTTGTCATTACCTTTAAAAAATTCTTCTGAAATTTTGCACCCATGATAATATTATTATTGTACCATACTCAGATGAGAACACAAAAAAATTACACTAAATTGAGAATAAGCTCAATAATGACACTGTCTTCTGTAGTGTTGGTTTATAACTGAATTAAATGAACCTGTTATTGAATTTAATGGAATCACTGTTGAACTCAATTAAGCTGACACTATTCTGTCCTTGCGTAAAGTATTATTGAAGTTGTTTGAAAATGTATTAATTTTACGGCACTTTTATTTTTCTGTTCATTACTGTAAAGCTGCTTTAAAACAATATGTAGGCTATTACATAAAATGCTAAATAAATGTGATATGACTTGTTTATACTCAAATTCCTCCCAAATTGCAGTGTGAGCCCATTTGAATTCCCATTATAAAGCTTTAAGATTTCCAGTGGTAATATTTGTAGTGTACTCGCCAGTGGCTGGTGATAACTGGATACCAGAGACCAGATATATATCGGAATTATTAGTATCTTTATTGTGGTTAAGAACAGACGTGTCGCACATTTGCATTTTCTCATCAGACAGAACACTGGCATCGTTTTGTCCTTCGCATGAATGAAGGATACATTCATTCATGACTTCATTTATATGACTTCAGCTGAGGCACTTGATATCATGCAGTGCAGACTATAGCTCTCTGCAAATGCGTACAATTGATCAATAACAACAGAATCAACCCACATCAGTGGATCAGATTGCAAGAGCCGATAAAGGAAAGAGACTGATCCTCTTGTAAAGACAACGTTAAGATGAATGCAACAGTTTATGGCGTTTTTCACAAAGCCTTCAGTCAAGGTTTCGTATTCTTGCAAAACATAAATACGTTGTACATACTGTATTTGCAGTGGTGCTACTCAAGAGGGCGATAAAGTGAACTGTAAATTACTGTGCCAATAAACCATAAATAAACATGCTGGCTGTTTTTACTAACTGTTGCTCCACCATGACTGTGGAAACGAAAATTAACATTAAGAAGACCGCTATAGCACCCCTTGTGGCAAAGCTAAAAATGCAGCTTTGTTTGCATACAAAATCGCATAGCTAGACATGTCTTCCGTGCCTTACTTGAATGTGTATCTCTTTTATCATTTTTAAATATAAAAATATACATTTGCTCCCTTGTTTAACTACAAATTCAGGATGCACTGGTTGTGAGAATGTCAGGTTAGCGTGGTTGAAAGTGTCTGATTTTGTGCTTTGTTTTGGAGCGATTTCAATTTACTGAAGCCCATCCAGGGCAGGAGCAAAAAAGAGGTTGTGGGTTTCAAAATCAACTTTGTTTTAGGATTCATGCCACCTTGTTTTATACAGTGTTGGTTGGGAAGAATTCAACTCAGTTTCCATAAAAGACGTCTTCAAAGCTAGTGACGGTGTTAAAGTTTGATTGAATGCAGGTGCATGTTTATTTGGCCAGGTCATGGGAAAAATAAGATCTGCTAGTCATCCAAATGTTGTTCCTCCCAGGTGGAGGTGGGGATGGCACTGTAGGGGTCCATGATGACTTTGGCACAGCGGATGATCATTGCCACCAGGAGCAGACAGAGGAAGGCGATGCATGCCAGGGTCAGACCCTGGTCCACATCCACAAAAGCGGGGTCTGGCGTTGTCTCCTCCATCGCTTCGGTCTGGCCGCATCAATCCGGGCCTCTGCTACCATCCTGATCGCTTATCTGTGGACGAGGAGACGGAGAGAGAAGTAAATTGATGCCTCCCAGAAAGTCCACTAAACTGAGCTGGCTGAACAAATTCGGAATGTAACCTTAGGGTTACTCAACCTTTAAAATGATTCTTTTTTTCTTTAATCACTTACCCCCATGTCGTTCTAATCCCATAAAAGCTTTGTTTGTCTGTGGAACACAGCTTAAGATAATTTGGATGAAAACTGGAAGACTTGTGACTGTCCCGTTGACAAAGTATAAAAGACGTCGTCTGAATGCTCCATCTGCCATCAGTGGTTCAACCATAATATTATGAAGCTACCAGAATACTTTTTGTATGGAAAGAAAACAAAAATAATGACTTTATTCAAGAGCATATCATTCCACAGAACTGCGTACATTACGTGCGTTCAGAGGATGCTGTCCAAAATGGTGCTACGGTGATTTTACGGTGCCGAATCATTGGATAAAGTCATTATTTTAGTTTTCTTTCTGTACAAAAAGTATTCTCGTAGATTCATAATATTACGGTTGAACCACTGATGGCAGATGGAGTGCTCTGACGACATATTTCATACTTTTCTGCACCTTGACAGTCGTAATTGTTTGGCAGTCAATGGGTCAGTCACAAGCCTCCCGGTTTTCATCCAAAATATCTTGAAATGCGGTGCGAATATGAACAAAGGTTTTATGGGTTTGGACAACACAGTCTCACGACCAATTCGTACGAGGTCCCAAATTCATGCTAATTCGTACAAATTTGTACGACCTCACTCTTTTGTCTAAAACCCTGTGACGGGTAGGTTTAGGGGCGGGGTTAGGTTTAGGTCATTCGTACAAATTAATACGATTTGGCAACTCGTAAAATAAGTACGATTTAGAAGAAATCATATGAATTAGTACGAGTGAGGTCGTACGAATTAGCCACCTCGTAAAATATGTACGAATTGCTGTGAGATCAGGTTGGTTTGAAACGACATGGCCAATCATGCTGCATTTTTGAAAGATTTTCAGCGCCTCTGTGTGGAGTGAGAGAGGAGTCGTCTGTCGATATGACTGTAGAATTAAGAAAACAACAATCATATTTAGCTCCCGTGTACATAGTCAAAGAACTACAAACTGCTGATTAATGGTCATAACTAGCTAAACTGGCACAATTCTTTCAACCAATGCTAATGACTTTGAAATGGCCTAATATTAAATGAAAACTGCTGTTTTAACAGTCATTTTCTAAACCTACCAACAGTTGTCAATGAATAGAACAGTTGAAATTTTCAGAGCTATTTATTAATGCAGTATTATGTGTCCTGTACATCTTATTAACAGTCATTAAAATGTGTTGTTTATTTACATCCTTATATATTAAATTGCTCTCTACGTATTAAATGGTTAGAAAACAGAATCAAATAAAAATAATTTAACTAAGAATAAAAAAATTAGCCCCTCCTACTTAATGCACTTAATGCCTGTTTAGCCCCGCCCACCGATGCACACATAGAGTGTAAATAACGAGAAGAAAATGCAGATCTAACCGAGAAACGAAACAATAAAGATGTCTCTGAAGACAAGAAGACTCTGCGCAGTCAATGCCAAGTTGTGGAAAAAACTTTAGGAAAGAATGGATGAACTTTATTTTTAATGAAGATCCAGAGCATGTCGGTCAGATAACAGCCTATTATTTCGAAATTATGTTTTTTGATGTAAAAATCCTGATAGCATATAAGGGGACCTCAGAGAACAGTACAAAATAGTAAAAAAGGCAGTTCAGTGCATACAGTACATCTAAACTCTAGAATCTTGGCATTGCATCACTTCTCTTGTAACTTTCCCCGTAGGGTGATTCATTGTTTGTTTCTTTGCATTATGCATCTGCTAAATGAATAACTGTAAATGTTTATTTGTCACTGCTGTTGTCTGGTAATGTGTTTCATAGTTTGTAATCATACAGTGTGCTGCATTTATGAGGTTTATGAATCATTGATGAGATCATTAAATAAGTATTATAAATGTGATGTTCAATCATTATAGTGCCTTATTAGTAATTTAAAAGAAGTGCATAGTGATGAAAATGTTTTGCATGATTAAGAGTGAGCACAAAGCTTGCGTTAGTTTCTGTGTTAGAGAGCAGTGTTTAGTGCAGTACAGATCACTGATGTAACAGCTGATCATTCCCTAAACAGCACACATAGATGCCAAGTACAATTTTTGTTGGGATTTTATTTCCTCAATTTTAGATCTGGGTATAAGAACAAGATTATAATCAATTCCTATTGGATTAGTAGCAGATTGCATGTCAATATCTGCTGTTTTATTCATCCGCTGCAGCTTTGGTCAATTTTATTGTCTGCACACAAAAAGGAAAGTAAAACCTGTGGCTAATGCATTTCTTATTAGCATTGATTGTATTTTTTACTGTCCTTTGATTATGACCGACTGTGATGTAGAACTGCTACTGGTTTGTCGTATGAATGTCATTTGTGCAAGGTCACATTGCTCACCAACAGGTGCTAGCTGAATATGTTTACACAAATATATTTTAAACATTTTTAAAATATACGACCTTCTGAAAAGAACAACTGTTTCTTTCTGTCTTTTATCCATGATATTGATTTCTCCAGTGAAAAAGTTGTCTCATTTGAATCAGGAGAGAAATATGCACATCGTATGAAACTGTTTTGAAAATATGAAATATGCATCAAGCACTGGTTACAAGCAAAAACAATGCAAAACCATTCAAGTTCAGTGTATTTTCATGTGAGAGGACAGCATGAAATGGAGGAAGCATTTTTTTATGGGTTATGGAGTCCTTAATAAAATGCTCATTCTGACGGCACCCATTCACTGCAGAGCATCCATTGGTGAGCAAGTGATGTAATGCTATTTCTTGATGAAGAAACAAACTCATCTACATCTTGGATGGCCTAAAGGTAAGTGCATTTTCAGCATTTTTCATTTTTGGGTGAACTGTTCCATTTTTTTAAGTTTGTGATGTTTTGTAATGTATGGTTCATGGATCAGAACTTTTTATTGAATCATATTATCACTTTTCCAAAGATGGCAGAAATACTTCTGAAACCGAGAACAATGCAGAGGTCACTGTTGCACTCTATTAGTCCTGCAGCTCTGCTGGGTAAGAATGTTCTTTTGTAAGCAACGACCATGTACAGACATTATTTGAAGTCATTTTAAGTGACATTATGTGAAGTTAATGAGGGAACACTCTGTAAGGATTTTAATGCGACACTAAGCAAAAAAACTCTCAGTCTTCTTTTTTTTAATGCAAGAGCAGTGTGTGAGAGAGTATGTGTGTGTATATAAATATGGTAAAATGTTTTAAGTTTTGCAAGATTTCTGCATATTTTAAGTAAATAAAAAAGAATATATGAAAAGATTGTGGGAGTAGTGTACTTGAGCTAAATAACGAGGTCTAAACGTGTAATGTTCTTTAATGCAGTTCACTCAATGTACAGAACATTTCATATTTATCACAGTGCATTTGAGCGCCAAATTCAATATGTGATGCTTCACCGAGTCTTCACGAGGAGGCTGGATATCAATATGATGATCTAGCGCTATTACAAACAAACTTAATGACCTCCATTTTAACTCAAAACAATATCAATAAGCAACAAGAATGGATCAAAAATGCAAAGTACCTTTAGCCCTTTGAATACTAAATAGGCTAGCATGAGTAATTTAATGAAATAACGGTAACACTTTAGTGAAAGGATCAATTCTCACTATTATCTAGCATGCATATTATTAACGTATTGACTGTTTAAACTATGTATTTTTGCTTGACTCAGTGTTTTCTTCTCACCTTTGCATGTAAATAATATAACGCAATAGGCATGGCTATTCTACCAGTCTCTTTTGTCTCATTTATATGACATTGCATAAGTTATTCTGGTGCAAAACCACTTGTAGTACAAAACCAACAATATGCATGGAAGAATCAACAAAAATTTAACAAAGCCAGCAACACTTGTGGAATAGAGAAATAATCCAAAAAATAAAACCAGCTAATAGATACCCTAGTGAAAAATAAACATACAAAAAATGTATTTGAAATACATTTATTTAATGCTAAGTATATTGCAAATACATTTTTATATGTATGTCCTACAGTTGTACTTTTTTTGGCATACTAAATTAGTAGCCTATACTTAAAGTCTGCTAAATTGGAACAACTAATTTTGCACTTACTGGTCGTACTTTATAAGTGTGACATATTAAACCAGTTTTTATTTTTCCGCTTTTTTCACAGTCTTTTATATATTTTGTAGCATTGTATCCCATTAGTGCTCACTTCTTCAACACAGCACTTTTCAGTTTTTCCCATGGCCACCACCAAGATCAAGATGCATGGTGCAACAGACTTTGGAGACAAACCCTTCGGACTATTGAAATCTACTTTAATAATGGAACAAACGTCTAATCTGAAAGGTCTCGTTGGGAACAGCTGTGTCAGCATGTTTGGGATTATCCCTGCATTCATCAAGCCCACCAGCTCTTTCAGGTCTTCGGTGAGGTCCGGTCTTTAAGCGGACATGCTGTTGGGTCTTATTTGGGAACTGTAATTAGTGTTCACTCAAGGACGCAGGCAACAGTAACTGTGGCAACCGCATTAGCAATTTAATGAAGAATTACTGCCGTCCCCGCCAACCAGAAGACACAGAGAAGGAAACCTTTCATCTCTGAAGGGACCAGAGTGTTTGAAAAAGACTTGTTCACAAAAATCGTTTTGTTTGGGGAATAAAACGCAAACACAGACAGTATGCTTAAAGATTATCTCTGATAACCAGCTAGCTCTGAGGGATTTTCTACATTTGTCTATTCAGTCCTTTTTTGGAACCGTCTCATTTGAAAGAAGATGAAAAGCTGATAAATAGGTTTAATTTTTTAGTGTTTGCTACTGAGTTTCTCACTGGAACCAAAACCTGTTCTTGACAAGCTAATTAAAAACAACACTTTCATTACGGTGCATTAAAAAAAAGAAAAGTCCATCAGAGAATACATCAAACAACTTGAGCAAACATCTAGTGCTGTATTCTGATAAAAGGAGAGCAAGAAAAGTCCTAAAACCCTGAAACAAGCACTTCTGGCTCCATCGTCCCAAAGTCAGTGGGTTTCTTGTGGTCAGCACAAGCTCAAGATATTTTCAAGTTTATTCCACAACATAAATTCATCATCATTAATATAAGAAAAGGGCATTGACTAGACTGCTTTTATAGATTTTTATACAGTGTTTCAAACCATCTTAACTCAAACTTTTAGGGGAAATGTTTTTTAAATTATGATTAAAAGAACCATTTAATGGTAGTGGCGTTAAAGTCGTGCAACCGTGGTGTAATTCATTTACAGCCTGCGTTTATCTTATTGCTTCTGCCAATTGTATTTTTAGGCTTTGTTCATTTCTACAGATCATCTTGATGAACAAAACATATAAGGATCAGAAACGTTTGTTAGTCACAAAGCTTTTTTTTTTTTGGTAAAAATCCCAGTCCTATCATACTATAGTATAACAGTTAAGATTTATTAACAGACTGGAAGTTAAAGATTACTTTTTTGGTGTTTAGTCTATGTAATCAATTATGTATTTAATCAATGTACTCTCTTCGCATATTCCCTTAAAAGTTGACTATAAACTTTTTAGCAGATATATGCATTTGACATTTACTGTATTTCTTTTACAATGATCCAAAAGTATGGATGCTTCTAGAAGCTAAGTGGAAAATCTGTCAGCGGTAAACATCTGCTATGATATAATGAAATATTTGTGATTTATAATGTTTGCAAAAATGTATTGTTTTTCAGATTTTTTTTGTTTTTGTTTTTTGCCTGCATCATGGTTTAGTTACAACATCTGTCAAAAGTGGCAAACCTTGACCCGATTTTGGCTAGTTGATGTAGACTTTTAAAAAACATATATTATCTATTTCATGGAAAAACAAAATTAACACTAAACTGTGACATAATGCAGTAATTCAGAGCAAAAGAAATGTGAAAAATTCAACAGTGCCCCTATTATGCATTTTTGAAAATGATCGTTCATGCAGTGTGTAACAGCTCTAAGTGAATGAAAACACCCTGCAATGTTTTAAATCTGAAAGTGCTCCATGTATAAAGTTATTGTCTCTCAAAAGAAAGAGTCTGAATCAATGAAATTAGTCATTTTTAAAAAAGAAACCAAAGGCTTTCATGTTGAGGTCAAAAT
The DNA here is from genome assembly GCA_032359235.1 of Enteromius mattozi. Taxonomy (NCBI): domain Eukaryota; kingdom Metazoa; phylum Chordata; class Actinopteri; order Cypriniformes; family Cyprinidae; genus Enteromius; species Enteromius mattozi. The sequence continues at coordinate 6,022,588 of JAUMHE010000053.1, read as the reverse complement.
GAAATATTAGCATATTGCTGCCCACTTGTTGATCTTTTCATGTAGGTCTGAATAAAAATGCACATTCCTTATTCACCACTAGGTGCTGCTTTTGGAGCATTAAAACACTCTCACAGACACTGCTTTTAAATGAAATCGATCAATCACAGGAGAGGAATCGTTGAAAGAATCATTTCATCAGAAAGAATCATCAGTCGTTGAGCATATAATAAAAAAATTAATGCATGTTATAAGAAGACGAAAGTGTTTTTTGACCTTGCGTGCCTTTCAAAAACCAAAATATGAACCTTTCATAACCCATAATAGGTGCACCTTAACAAATGTATTAGTACATTGAGTCCTATTTCGTGTCTTTTCAAAGTGCTAAAGTTTATCCTAACTTTATGTTTCAGTACAAAATGCATCCACATAAGAAAGGACAGTTGCATTCAGTAAACTGTTAAATGAGGTCTTTACAGTTCCACTGGTTTTGCTAAAAAGCATTCAGCATTTAAAAAGCACCAGCTGTTCATGTCAGTAGCACAAATGGTTTGTGATGAGTTATACTTTAGAATGAAAAATTGTAACAAATAAACAGCCTAACTATAAAAATGCAGTAATAGTGATGATTTGAATTATCTCTCGATAGACCTTTCAAGCACAGCATATATTTTAGTGTATATATGAAACAGCGGTTATAACGATTTTTATTGAATTGCAGCATTCTGAGTTATTATTTAATATAAATGCAAATGCATAGCAATCTCTGAAAAATCTACCATGGCAGCCTAGTTTTTAGCAAAATACCATAGTTAGTACTATTCAAATTAAAATGGAAAGATGTGGTTTGACACTTTAAAGGAATAGTTTATCCAAAAATGAAAATGTGCTGAAAATGGCCATGCAAGATATTTTGGATATATATACTTTTATTTCTTCATCAAAAAAAGATTTGAAGATGTTTAGCCTTATTACTTGCTCAGCAATGGATGCTCTGTAGTGAATGGGTGCCGTCAGAATGATGAAGAAACTAATTTGTCAATATCTAAGATGGCCTGAGAGTACATTTTCAGCAAATTTGGATAAACAATTTCTTTAAGCAAAGTACGTGAATGCAAACAGTATATTTGTGACATAGACTCAGAAGACGTTAGATCCATTTGCATGCTGTTTATTAAAACTCGTGGTCAGACAAATCCAGGTTT
>JAUMHE010000053.1:5996647-6019661 GCA_032359235.1 Enteromius mattozi | reverse complement strand
TGACCACTGCCTGTACGACCACGTCTTTAATAAACAGCCTGCGCATGGATCAAACGCCTACTGAGTTAATGTCACAGGTTATAGGCCACTTTATAGGGTTTTTTTTAATTCAGACCGCATGCTCAAACATTCTTTTGTCATTTAGTCATGCTGCAGTATTTTAGTACACTGTTCTGCACTTTGGCAGCAGAATACAGTCATTCAGAAACTATTAATCAAACTGAAAGTCATACAAATCATTGGGTTTTTTAACAAATACAACTGGTTCTCAATTCCCAGTTGTATTCACAGCCATCTGTGAGAGATGAAGCCCAGCGAGAGTGCATCTGTTCGGTCCAGTTTAGCAGAACCAATACACACTCACACATTCAGCTCTGGACGTTACACACAGACATTACAGTTCTGTTTGTTAATGCCTTTGCATTTAACCCCAGGGATCAATTTTCCTATAATACCTCTCACACTTTCCCTTCACCCTCCTCCCTTTTTCTCTTTATTATAGTCAATTTTCTCTCTTGTATTCCCACTTGTTTCTCCCTCACACTTTCTCCTCTTGCCACATCTTCTATCTGTCTGCCTGTTGCTTCATATGCTATTGTTATTTCTGTACAACACATCAAGAGAATTGTCACAAGGGTTTAACCTATGCATTATGTTAAAAGGCTGAGTATGATTATAGTATTATGTTCCAGGTCAGATTGATCCAAATTGAATTCAACACATTTTAGGAGAACATGATGAGCTGGACCAAATTTTACGTTTTTAATGTGATACTTGTGATTTATTTGTAATTAACTGTGAAATTAACTAGCAATTTACGGTAACACTTTATTTCGATAGTCCACTTTAGACATTCTACTAACAGTAAGTAACTTTACAACTACGTGTCAACTAGCAGTCAGTATTAGCAGACTGTTTGCTTTATAACTTTTAACATTTTATTTTGATGTGTCCACAACATACAACATACTGACTATCAGAAACCTATTTGTCAACTTATTCTACTAACCCTAAACCTACCCTTAACAGTCTACTCTGAGAGTTAGTAGACATGTAGTTGCAAATAAATGTTAATTGATTAACATGTAGTTACAAGTTAATAAGTACAATGTCTAAAGTTGACCATCAAAATAAAGTGTAACCCAATTTGATTCTACACATTATACATATATATAACAAAATACATAATTAGCAGGCATGCTAATTACCCTATATGAAATCAGTACAAATTAACACAGTCAACAAAAGATTTAAGACACAGCCGAGCACTTCACAGCATCCCATCGTTTTATTTCACGTGTCTGGATCAGATGATTGGGGGCAGCTGAGGTGATGTGATTTCTTTTAGCAGAGTGAGTGAGGAATCCAGCCAAAAGCCTTAAATCAATTCCTCCACAATCCCAATGGCCACAAGCCCAGACGAGTTCACTTGTTCTTACTTTCATGCTTCTCATCAGGACAAGCGAGCCTACAGTACTGCTCTTATCTGGCACTGAAAAGCCTACAAATCAAATAAACGGCTTCATATTAGTGTCAGTTAGATGTATATAATATCATTTCTGAGTGAATTGTTTACCAGGCTGATGATGGATTTTGTGTATTAGGCTCATTAGACTAATTTGACTACATGCTGAGGTAGATGTACTATTTTCTAAATAGCATATACAGTAGCTAAGCCTAAAGAAAATAAAGAACCCTTTATATTTTAAATAAATGATAACAGTACTGTTCAAAAGTTAGTGGTTGGTACAAGATTTTTTTTCAAAATGTTTTCTGCATTTATTTGATCAAAAATACACTCTCAAAAATAAAGGTACCAAAGCTGTCACTGGGGCGGTACCTTTAAAAAAGGTACATGTTTGTACCTAAAGGGTCCATTTTTGAATCTAATTGGTACAAAAGTCAGATACAGCTTTGACACCCAGTAACAGCTTTTGTACTTTTATTTCTGAGAGTGTACAGTAAAACAGCATTGGGAAGTATTGTTTTAGTTTAAAAGAGCTTTTCTAATTAAATATATTTTAAAATGTAATTTATTCCTGTGATCAAAGCTGATTTCCAGTCTTCTGTGTAACATGATCCTTCAGAAATTCTAATATGCTGACATTTATGATCATTATCAATGTTAAAAGCAGTTGTGCTACTTCATATTTTTGTGTAAAATGCAATGTTTTTTGCAGGATTGTGTGATGAATAGAAAATTCAAAAGAAAAGCATTTATTTAAACTATGAATCTAACATTATAAATGTCTTTACTGTCACTTTTGGTCAATGTAATGTTTCATTACTGAAAAACACTTTTCTTATTTTTTTAAGTCTGACCCCACACTTTTGAAAGATATTACCATTCAATCTTTAATCATGTCTAAGTACTTTTACAAGTAGCGTAAAGTACTTTTTCAAAAGAAACTTAACTCCAGATGGCTGCTTCAAGATGATTAGCTATCAAGACATTTGGTAACTGTTATAATCAATCCAGGAGAGAGTCATCCAGCACCTCTGGGCCAGCCACGGTTTTTAATATTGACAAAGACTTTAAGTGTGACAACATGAATTTTATTAACACTCAAGAAAAGCTGGAGACTTTTCTCTCTAAAAATCATTGACTTTTAGGACAGAAATATTGTATGCAAGTACACAAACACAGACACCCCTGTTATTAAATAATTAACTGCTGTGGTAAGACATTTTGTTACTCAATACAGATTATCTAAAGTCATGTTTATACCTGGATACCTGAATATTTGCTTTAACTCTGACGCTCAGACATATAAGTATGTCACCCGATAAGTGTGTTTGGAAAATGCTGGCTATGCATTCACATGCATCTACTTGCACACTTGAGTAAATAGTATGTTTCAGTCCTTAGTTTGCATAATGTGTTTTGTTTGTGTCTGTGTCTGTGCATGTTTTAAGGGGTTATTGTTTAGCTAACTGACAGAGCTGTGGCGCAACAGAGACTAGTTAAGATTGTCAGTATGTACACACTCCAGTGTTATTTCGGTATAGTTTATGTACTATTATGGCATTTACTACTATTTTGATGCTTTTATTGTAGAATTTAATTTTAATTATACTTAAAGCTTTAGTTATTTTATTGTGATTTTGTCATTGTCGTTATTTATTTTTATTTTTATGCCAGTTTAAGTTTGATTAACTGTATGGAATAATTTAGCAACATTTCTCCTTTTTTAAGCTTTAAGTTGACATTTTTCATCTAATATTTGTTTTATTTTATTTTAGCTAATGAAAACCATTGTAAATCGCTTAAGTATGAGTCAACAATAACACTGACACACACATACACACAATTATAGGCATGTTTCCAAGTGAGCATTGGTCAATGTCACATATCTTTCCACCTTGTTCTTAGTCAAGATAAATCACAGCTACTTATGCCAATATTGATGCGTTTAATCTTTTCTAAATAACTGATGAACTCTGATACAGATCCTCCCATTGCCATTCCAACAGCTTCATTCATTATTAAAGCTGCAGTGTGTTTTTCTGCGTCCACCAACAGAAGAGGCCTTTTTTCATTCCTCTACAAAACAAAAAGCTTCAATAATAGGGAAAAAAATTCTGCCTCTGCCTTCTCCTTTATCAGTTGCACTGGCCATATTGTCATCTAAACAGCCCTACATCAGTTTCCAATCACTGCAGGAATGTCAAAACAAAGGAAAAATGAATTTTGTGCTGTTCAGCTGGATGAAAAAGCACACAATTTTGCGGTTTTATGAGTGTATGCGTAAGGAGCAATTCAAAGAATTGCTGAAAATGGCCTTTCATACAGTGTGTAAAACATCTCTAAGTGAATGACAACATCACAACATAAAAAAACATAAGTTATTGTCTGTCAAAAGAAGGAGTCAACTCTGATCTACAGTCGTTTTTGTAAAATGAATCCCAAGCCGTTTCATGTTGATGGCAACATGAAACATTAGCATATTGATGTCCAATTCTTGGTCTTTTCTGTAGGACTGAATAAAAATGCAAATTCATTCTTTGCCACTAGGTGCTGCTTTTGGATGAAATCGGCCAATCGCTATATGGGTTTGGAAAAATTATTCATTAAACTAATCGTTTGGGAGTCGTTGAGCAAGCAAAGTAAAAATAAATGCATTTTATAAGAAAATGAAAGTGTTTTTTGACCTTGCATGCATGTCAAACTCCCAAAAAGACTCCCAAAGACTCCCAAAACAAAAATATAAACCTTTCATTACCCATAATGGGGGCACTTTAATGGTGCTGTATGTTTTTCACTCTAGTAAAGCATAAAAATGCTATAGTATGTTTGCAAATATAAGAAACTTGCTAAGTTAACAATGCCACAGTCAATTATGCCTCTTTGCAAATTCAGGGACGTCTTTGTCAGTTTACCCAATTGTAGCCACAGAGCGTTGGCTAAACCTCTGATGCATATGGCACACAAAAGTGGAAACACTTCAGGAGTTTCGAAGTCATCGTCGGATTGGTTGAATTATACAGGATTTCTAGGAGATGTGTGTCACTTTATTAAACGTTCCACCTGGAAATAAAGTTGCCGTGGCGTCAAACCCCCTCACGAAAGAAGAAAGCTGTTGTGTTTACAGCTGTGATGACCACCGCTATCAGGATCAACTAAATGCTGGATTTTTGAAAGTACGTGAAATATTTAAGTTCACGGCACATACGTCTGAGAGTTTTACACACTGGTCTGTTATTGTGATGACACTTCTACGCCCTGAAACGTGACACAGAATGCCTGGCTACACGAGAGTAACCCAATTGTGTTGCCAGTTCAAATCGTATTTAAATTCATTCATCATCATGTGTGTTCATTCCTGTTGGTGTCATCAATCTGGCAACCTGCATGTGCCTTAAGTCTTAGGAGGAGGGGCTGGGTGAAAAAAAACATCTCCAATGTTTTGAATTTGGTCAATTTTATGTACAGCACCTTTAAAACTATAGTATCAGGTTAAAAATAAATATGTCCATTTATCAGAAATATCCAATCAAACAAAGAACTTTTTTCACCTTCAGCAAAAATAAAGATTTTAATAAGGGTTTAAATATGAATGTTTCATGAAAATAATGATTGATATCAGACAAATAAATAAATAAGTTCAAATAAATATTCATGTGTATTGCACAAATACTTGTTTTCAAGCTGGTTTTTAAATAATTATGATTTTGTTTTGCTAAATAATGATGGTTACCAAACAGGTTTGCAAATAAATGTTGAGTCCAAGGTTTGGGCAAATATTTAAAAATATTAAATATTAATAAATAGAATTTTTTATACAACTAATTATTGGGATTTTAAGGTTTATCCAACCTGATCTCACTGCAATTTGTACATATTTTATGAGGTGGCTAATTCGTACGAATTCATATGATTTCTTCTAAATCGTACGTATTTTACGAGTTGCCAATTCGTATGGATTTGTACGAATGACCTAAACCTAACTCCGCCCCTAAACCTAATTAGTATGAATTAGCACAAATTTGGGACCTCATACGAATACGTACAAATTGGTCTTGAGATTTGGTCGTGGTCGAGTTGGGTTTATCTGATGCATGGCCCTTCTGGTAGATGTTGGTATTGCACACTGTGGTTGTAAAAGCTATTTTTCAAAATATAAATCTCTAATATTATATTACTGTTAAAGTTTTATTAGTGACAAATTTTATTTTGGAGGCTCTTAAATGCATGAAATTAATTTATTTTAACTTGGAATTGCCATTGAGATGAATGAGAATGCTAATAACACTTTTCATAAATGATAGACTTACTGTTTACTGCTATTATTTTTCCTTCTCTCATCTACATTATGTCTCTCTCTCTCCTGCCTCTTTCTTTGGGTCTCTCTGGCAGGATAGTTAATATCTTGGTGCCCAGGAAATATTCCTCGAATTAATTTCCTGCATGACCTCCATCTACCCCAATAAACCTCAGGTCCTCGCCGGACAGTTTAAAGCTCAATTTAAGTTTTATCATCAGCGCTAAAGTCTGGTGACCACGAGGGTCTTCTCTTCCGCAGGTTTAAAAGACTCACAGTTTTATTTTGAGGAGACAGAACAAGGTGGTGCTGATTTAACATTCCAATGAGATTATTAACAAAAACCATGAAAGCGCGAGTTAAAAAAAATGGGAGCCACACTGTGATCCGCAGGCTAAAGAGCGAAAGTAAAAATGAGTAAGCTATGCTTTAATAAATCATATTCGACATGATTCCAGCACAAATCGATGAAGTTTGTTTGCCAGTATAATCTTTCATCTTTAATAGTCTGGCACCAACACTCATTCTCTATGAAGGAACATTCTTGTCAATAGGGTGTTCTGAAAACTGAGAATACAGGGCTTAGTTATGCTTATTTCATGCAATAACAGAGTAAATGTTCATATTAGCAGCAATTAGATGCATTCCACTCAGTTTAATTTCATTTTATGCTTTTTAAATGTGAGTAAACGTCTTGGAGATAAATCCAAAGAAGGAGTCTACAGGAACTGTGTGATATATTAAATGAAAGATTTTGCTTGCAATATAAATTTCGAAATGTCTTTTTATGCTTTTTATTTGGCCATTAGCTCTCCTGAAGACCGTGTCATTAGATTACTTCTGTTATCCTTCTTTATGTCGCCTCTTGTGAGTATGAGGCCATTAGGATGAATTCAGAGTAAAGCTGTTTACAAACCCATTTTGGTTTCTATAACAAAATAAAAAATGGACTTGATTTTATCACTCAGAGCTGATTTGCTCGTGCTGTCTGTCTCTTTGTGACAGATTGTTGAAGGGGATGAGGAGCTGAAAGCGATTGGTGACGAAAAGGGAACAACATGTGGACAAACTGTTCTTCCCATAATAATTTGTGTACCTTGATTTCATGATGATTTAATCTCTAGTTTAGTTTAGCTTATATAAATATATATATTATATTAAAGCATTGTTTGTGAGCTTTTAACGCTCCAAAAGCGGCATCTAGTGGCAAAAAATAATTTACATTTTCATTCAGACCAAAGCGAAAAAGATCTCAACAAGTGGGCGGGCAATATGCTAATGTTTCATTTTGACATCAACTTGAAATGGCTTGGGAGTTGTTTTTAAAATGACTTGCTTCAATGATTCAGAGTTGACTCTCTTTTTTTTATAACTTTTTACATGGTAAAGTTTCAGATTTTAAATTTGCAGCATGTTTATATTCACTTAGAGCTGTGTTACACACTGCATGAAAGGTCATTTAAATCCATAAAAATAAAATAAATCCATAACTGGGGTAGCACTATTACATAATTATTTAAATGAACTTATATTAACTACATAATAATGTAAATACACTGGGGAAAAATTGTCGTAGAAACAATTTTTCACACAGAAATTGGTGGAAAAGTCACAATCAATTACAAAAAAGGTAATATATGTATATCCATGTGATTCATAACTTCCGAAAATAATCTGTGGTGTTGTATAACACTCTACTGTATGCACTTTTGTTTTCTCAGCACATTTTCAGCATGTCGCTCATGTGTTTCTGTGCTGTATGTGATAATTAATACAGCCCACCTTGAAAATGTTAACAGTCGCCTGAGAGCAGCAGCCATATAGGAAAAGATTAGAGTGATTCGGATTCTGCTTTAGCATGCAGGACTGATTTAAGATATGAATCAAGAGCTGAGATTACAGATACGCTTCTCTAGCTTTCTCTTACCTTCATTACTGTGCTCTTAAAATATTTAAATTGAGAAAATCATTTTGAATTTAATACAAGAATTCAGGATGTTGCAGTCACCCTGTTTGACTTATTTAGATGACAGGAATATAATATGTGCCTCATGCTGAAGTCGAAGTGAGATCTATAAATATATGAAATGATTTCAATTAATATACTGATCAGCTAATGTCAAAAATAGCTTTCAGCAATTAACTGTAATAAATTTGATAATAGTGTTACAATTGCCCTTTATCATGCCCACAACCATGATTAAATATTATACTATAGCAGCTATCAGCAACAGTTTTAGCATATATCCGTATTAAATTTTAGTGACCAGAAGATAAAATATGTAATACAGATGTCTAAATTCAAAGGCATTAAAACTTCAAACAAAAGAAAAAACATGCCAAAAAAACCCCACTGTAAATGTTTCAAAGAGTGATAAAATCACAGTTTTTCTCAAGCAGAAGGATTGTGAATTGAATTGTGAATAGCTTGTTTGTACTTTGAAATTGAAAGCGTTACAATAGCTTCTGGTCTACAGCGATTGCATGAAGACTGAATGATTCACAGCCAAAGCATCACAGAAAGGCTTTTATCTTCAAGACTGCAAAAAACTTTCTGCATCCCCATGGCCATTAAAAACAATTAATTTATTAATTTAAGTCCATGCTCTTCAACGTCCAGCTTTGAATTTGTTGAAGTGCTCAAACGTTCAGTGAAACATGCAACAATTCTTTCAATCTTGGCAGGATCCTAACTGACCAGAGCAGACGCGCTGTGAGCGGCTCCCCGCGGCTGAGGAGAGGACCGGGCACAGACCTGACAGGAGGAGAGAACAGACATGGTCCTACCTGAACTCACATCCCGCGGAGCTGAAAGTGTGGATCACGTGTGTTTCCTGATGCATGCTGCAGAGCGGCTGACACTGAGACACTGATGCTGCTGCAGCTCAGCACACACTCTTACTGCATTGCTTCTGAACACACACACATTCACAGAGAGAGAGAGAGAGAGAGAGAGAGTAAGAGTGTTTGGAAATGGAAGTGAGGGACTTCACATACTGTACCTACACTCACAGACAAAATACTGGTTGTGAATAATATCTGAAAATCAGATCTATTAATCTGTCTGTCAGTCTTTCTCTGTTTGCCCTTTCTGTAAAAACCCAGCTAAAGTCATTTGTCATTTACTGTATTCTACATAAAATCATCCTTCATATGTTAAAGAACAATCTGTGAAACTGTAACCTTTATATCTTTAATATTGACTGAGTACAGACATGTCAAAAATTGAAATTATAGTGAAATTAATGGTTGAAATCAACCTTTAAAGCTTCTTATCTGAAAATTAGATTTTGAGACTTAAGCCTGAATTCACAGACAGGTATATGTGTCTGTTTGTCAGTCCCTCTATTTTGTTCATTTAATCTTTATTTCAACCAGGCAAGTTAATTAAGAACAAGTACTTATTTTCAATAACAGCCTGGCAGGATAAATAATATCTCCTATGAACATATATAAAAAAAAGGTCCCACTTTATATTAAGTGTCCCTAATACTTACACAGTAACTAGATGTGTATGTAGTATGTAACCACAGTTTAAGTACACACCGGTACATAGTATCTACAGCTGTAATATTTCAACCCTCAGAATGGTGTGTGTACAAATGTGTAACAGGACATTGGTAAAACACTTTTTTAACAGTAAATAAATTTACTTTTTTAATATGTTATTCCAGTTAACCTATTTAAACCAAAAATGTAGGTTACACTTTATTTGAAGGTGTCCCCGTTACAGTGCAATTATACATTTATACTGAGTAATATTAATTAAATACGTTCTTACTATATGGTTAGAGTTTGGTTCAGAGTTACTTAGATGTATTTATGGATCATTAATTGCTATTGTAAAAAGTCACTTTAGCAGTGCAGTGTAGTCCTTCACTAAGAATTCTGCTATAAATAAGATATTTACACGGTCTTGAAATGTTGACACTTTATTGCTGAAAATCAATTTGTCTGTGGAAGGTGGCTGGGATTTGGACTGTTATGGTCTATTAGATGCACTGAACATGAGGTTATGAGCGGTCACACGTATCAGTAAGAGCCTGCTGATGCTAATAGAAGCAGACAGGCAGCAGAGGCGCTCTCACCTTTCTCCTGCATTCTGGATGTTTCTGTCAGCAGTTAGTGCTGTTGGTACAGGTGCTCCACTGTCTACCGACTGTCACAGTGTCTGACTGTCCCATAAACAAGCTGCCTAACAAGGACAAACAAGAGAGCTGTGAGCAAGTGAAGCTGGTGCAGTGTAGAAAGATGCTTTAAATGCACTTTGTCATTTGATGGGTATCGCATTCTCATGGTGTAAAGTGCAAACAGAAAACTTACATTCAGCCAATATTTTTATGAAAACTGTTATGGACTGATGCGCAATATAAAGTGTGGAATAAATGTGTCTGCTCAAGCATTGTCAGCTTTCAGAGCTCATTTTGAGCTCTACCTGAAATCGCTCAAAAACAATGGCAAATTCAGTGCTAGTGTTTCCACTTTATATATGCCATACTGATGCATAAAACTACCTCTACTGTTTTTTCCTCAGAACAGATTTGGAGAAAGGTAGCATTGCATCATTTGCTCACCAATGGTTGCTCTGCAGTGAATGGGTGCCATCAGAATGGGAGTCTAAACAGCTGAAAAAAACATCAAAATCATCCTTTTAATAATAAGCTTCACAGTATGTGAAGGACTGGAGACACAAAGCATTTTGATGGCCTGAGGCTAAGTAAATGTTCAGCTAATTTTTTATTTAAAAAAACCTGTTTGTGAGAATATTTCACAATATTTATGCTTGTACTGTATTTTTGATCTGTTACAAACTACCAAACACAGGGCAGTGTAACATTTACAAAAAAAGAGAGGCCGTGCACCAAAAATCAATTAAACATTTATTTAAAGTAATTTATTCAAAACAAACTCAAGGAAAACAAAAATAACAAAAGTCTTTTGCTGGAGAGAGGTTCAAGCTCAAACAATCATGCCACATCAGTGGACAAGGATCCTTTTATCAATCAGCTCATCATAACCAATCCACCGCACCTGCCGCTTGTCTCCACCCTGCACACAGACAAGAGAAAAGAAAACAACACAACATAAACCAGAACCGATATCGCCACCTACAGGCGAACAGATCCCACTTAAGGAACAGGTGCTACCCTGGGCCATAAAAGATCAAATAAATACAGCCTGGGTGAGCAAAAGAGACATCTTTTAAAAAATCTTACCAGTCCAAAACTTTTGAACAATATAGTGTAAGAATAAATACGACGAATTCAGGTACTTTGACATATAGGTAAGAAAATAATATTCAAATTTCAATTTTATGGTGAATTGTTCCTTTAAGCTTATCAGTAGGTGAATACCTGAAGCAATTGCTTTGAAATCCTTTTGAAGTGCACAGAGAGACCATTTATAAAAGGCTCAGAATTGGAACAAAAAAAATGAAAATGAAATTCCTCTTTCAAAGCTGCTCTTTGATTACTAAATTATTACCTCTAGATTAAAATGAGTTTAAAACTATGGCCATTTTTTTATTTCACAGAGGGGCCGGTAAGATGAAGACATTGATGGTTGTCATGTAACGATATGCTTTGGGAATTTTACTTTTGAAGTTTACAGGGCTCAAAGTTTGTTCTGACTGCTGAATATTAAAATTCAATGAACGCACCACGTTTAGTGTAGCTTTTCAGTTTGATCTGTCAACCCTGCCTTATCTGTCTGTTGTTAAAGCACAGGCCAGTTTTTCTTTGTCCAGAAGGCATGTTTAATAAAGTAGAGGTCAGCAGAACTTCTTATGCGGGTGCATAGACAGTGCAAGAGCTTATTAAACCAGGGCAGAGCAGCACTGCAGAGAAAAACTGGCACAAATCTAAACACTGTTGCAGAACACACTACTCCTCTTTATCACTGATTTTACTTCATTGTTCTTTTTTTATTTGTTATGGACATTTTATTTCACACCATTCTATCTATCAATCTATCTATCTCTGTAAAACTTGCATATCTCATATGAAACTCAAAGCTGTTCATATATAAAAAATGTATAATCAATCTAAAACAAGAAAGCATTGTGTTACTGTAATTTGGAGGAGTGAAGGTAGTCTTTAGACATGGTGTGTATTTTCTTGAAATTTCACCATAAGAAACCCCCCGACCGCCTCCAGTGTAGATCACTCATTGTTTGACCCTCGCTTCATCTATAGAGGGAAATTGGTTTTTACTCCATCATAAATCATCAAAAGCGTTACTGTACTGGAACACTGGAAGATTAATGTTTTCACCGTGTTTGTGTTTCATCATCTTTATATAAAAAGAGCACCATCACTTCTGTGAGCATGTTGAAGTAAGAAATGCACCATAACCATATGAAGTCTACCAAGAGCTGTTTGTGTCCAAAACAGTGAGCATTAATGTAGCCTACCTCACCAGTCAACACTGGCCTGATAAAGGAATGTGTGCCTAAAAGATAACACCTAAAGCTTAAAACACTAACTTTGGGGTTTAGGATCCAATTGAGATGAACTTGCGTTGAACAATGAGTGATGAAAAGATTTTGGAGCAGCGTGATATGCCGGGTCACTCACTGTGGCAGTGGCATGCCTTGGGACCTTGACCTCAATAGAAATCTATTCATGGAATTCATCTTCAGATTTTTCTTTAGGCACAGATTAATCAGGAAAAGCCCCATGGAAATAATACTAAAAATGTAATATACCCTAGATGTTCTATAGCTCACTTATCCAACAGTGCTGCCATTTCTACCTTAAATGTATGAGGCTTCCGGTGTGATTAGCCAGTTACTTTACCTGTAGGCTACAAAAAAAGACCGTTTTTGTTACCATATTATTTGAAGCCATTATCATAATAATAAACTCACTGGTTTGTAGCACAAGCTGTTTTAGCGTTTACTGCACTCCGTTATTATTGTAGTTATTTACATAACGGCTAATAAAGTTTCGCAGGAAACTTCTACGTTACAAAATAAAGTAGATAGACTAGTTCTAAAAACTAGATGGCAAAACAAAGCTAAGGGAAACTGAAGACCTTGTTGTCCAATCTAATTATCTAATTGATGATGAATCTCACGTATAGGCTGATCAAGCATTTTTGGTATAAAAATAATGTAATAAACAATGGCAAACATTTAACATAAACCAATATGCCTATTTATTTCATTTAACATCACATACGGCCAATATCATGGCCAAAATCAGATCCGAATCTGAATTAACTTTATTTTTGTGCCCAAACACGTGTTTTTTATTTTATTTATTTTATTTTAGAGGAACATACGTAAGGCTTTTTTGTAAAATGAGAACATAAATCATTTAAAAACATAACAATATTAATTATAATGTGTATAAATCTTTATGATTTGTGCATTATTTAAATATATTTTAAGTAGACTACTAAATATATGTTTTAAACGGTAAAGCTCAATTAAACAAAGAAAGCGAAAATATAGTTTATTATTTTCAAATGATTTTAAAATGGTTTCTAATCTTACAGTATAGGTGGTTGTTTTTCAATCCATTTTCTTGGATTGAAAAGGCCAAACACACACACACACACATATATATATGGAACATTAATTTGGAACAAATTTTACAAATATATTAATTAAAATAATAATAATAATAAACATCTGGATTTAATGTAAACAAAATAATTCAAGCAAACAAACATTAAACAAAATATTAAAATTGGTGTTTTGGGCAAAAGTATGATATTTTTATTTTAGAAAAATTCACAAATATTAAAGACAGTTTTAAATAATGAGTTTAAAACTAATAAACAAAGTCTCTTCAGGGAAAACAAGTGTGACTTTTGGCTCAAACCCTCACAGACACACACTGCATTTTATAGATCATCTCAGTGCAGCCAGTGGTGTCTGTGCTCATGACCATAACAAAGCAACAACGCCAGAGTGGCTTCCAGCCCGGTTTGAAGTTCTTGGAGGGCAGAAACGCAACGAAGCTGCTGCATGGGTCCTGCATTCATTAATTCAACGAAGTCTCGCGGTGTTCACGCAACCTCTCAGACATCTTGCGTTTGTCAGACCGCTACGAATCTGCTACATGCTCGAGCAGAAACGCAGCAAAATCCCATCCAGCATCGCTCGATCGCCATCACATCTTCACATGCGGGGCTGAACTGAGTTTGCGCGTTCGAGACACTCGGAGAGGATCGCGTGCGGCGTTATTTTCGTATTGTGCGTCATTTCTGCATTTCTGCGTTTCCACCCAGGCGATATGGCAACACCAGCCGCTGTAAACCCATCGGGTGAGTAACGATTTTACCCCCATGCTTTAAAAACCAACGTATGTGATGTTTAAACGGAAACCGAGCGTCGGCTTTTTATGCAATATTGTGTTTTCGCGCTAACAAAAGAAACCGCGACGCTTTAAAAGCACGCGAGCACCCCCTCCCCCCTACGTAAGTAACAACAGCGACATTTAGAATGTTAAACGCTACATTGTATCATCGCGTATGTAGTTATCGTAACGTTCGTTCTTTATAGAACGTCGTGCGAGTGTATTGTGACGTCAGAACCAAACGTATCACATTTGGCTTTATTCTGCAGTGGCTTGTTGCTAATGCAAATTCGATGCTGAATACATTTGCCACAAGCTAGTACGTGCTTTGATTTCCTTGATACGCGTCTGTTGGATCTGATACATTGCTTATGGCTCTGTAATTGTGACGTGAGGTTATTGTGTTATGAGATGGAGCGCATCGCAACACACACAACCGCTTTACTTCCTCTGCCTGTTGATTCCACCACGGAATGGATGTGAAATAGTCGTATGCACTGATCGGTTTTGCAAATATAATGCTAATTTTGATGCCTATGTGATAAAAATAAGCAGCAGAAATGGGACAAAACGGTAAAGTGACAGCGCGACATGTAAACATAAGCACGGATGGTTGGTGCAAGACTGTCGTGAGCTCACGCAGATAACTTTTTAATGCAAGTTTACACGAATGCGTGAAGTTTTAGTGACTGAATAGAGAAAGACAGTTAAATTGTTGCTATTTTAGGTTTTAATGCTGTCCAGCCTCCAGAGTCACGATGTTGTGGTCTCATGTTTAGATATTTATCAGCTCAGAACAACAACTAAAAAGTACGTGTGAGGTCAAACTTATGAAAAATGAATGTGATGTTTAGCATAGCAGAGATGCACAGATATAGACAAGTTGGGAAGCCAGAAGTCATACTTCAAGTGGATTCAGGCAGCAAATGCGTTTTTTTAAATATCTTTTTTTTTAATGGAACCGTTTATGTAATGCAGTTTATTTAATCCATCAGTTTTATTCAGAGGCTCAGTTTCTCAATTGGTTCATTTATGTATGGATAAAAAATAAAATATGATTCTGATCTCACTGATTTACATTAAATGCTATGTTTAGACTATAGCACGATTTAAGTTTTCTTTGTCATGCATTAAGCTGAAAGACCTTATATACTTGTTCTTATCACTTTTGTTTTTAATAATTTTACTACATGTATGCTTTTTGTATATTTGTACTTTGCTTGTTTGTTTATATATATATATATATATATATATATATATATATGTATATGTAAGGTTACATAGCTGTTTTGAAATTATGCTCTATAGTTTCAAACCATATAATGCAATGCAACATGATGATTGAGAGACAAACAAATAAACCTTCCTCAAAAGCCAGATGGGTCATATTTCATACTCCCATTTCTAACATTTTCTACAAAGCCACGTATGATAATCAAGTAAACCTAAGTTGCTTTAGTCCAGTAAGTGTTTATCTTGAATTTTAAATAAAAACCAAAAAGTCGTTTTTATGTTTAGTATACAGAGATCAGTAAAGATTACACAGCAAAAAACAAACAATAAAAAAGCTGAAGAGAGACATTTCTACAATGGTACTGAAAAAGTATGAACCATCTATCAGATGACAGAAAGCATGTAGAAGATTATGTGCAACAGGTTTGTGGAGAAGTTTTGATCATGTTGATAATTTAGAGGCGTTTAAAAAGCATGCATCAGCTATTTTTAAATAGAGTAAAACACAATATTGTCAGGAACTGTCCTTATAAAACTGATACACTGTATAGGCTACTGACTTCAATAAAAGACTTGTATAGTGATTGTTCACAGGAAACATGTCACAAGAGCCTACTGCTTCTCAGTTTATTTAGTCACTTGCTAAAGTAAATTACGCTCCATGACTCCATTGCTTCCACGAACATTTTTCCCCCAGCGGGCAATTCCTTCCCCACCACCTCATTGTAAATGCAAATGAGTCAAAATGAATAAAGAATGTGAGCATTATTAGCACCTGGTTGACGCGCTGAGCTGCCAAGCACGCTTTAAAATGCACAGGAGCATTCTGGGATGGAGTCATGTGACTGTAGTTGAAATGAAGGGCACTTTGTTTTAAAGTCAGCTAGCTTTTATTTCGCTTACTTAACAGATCTGTAGGCCATCTGTACTTTTACCGTTATGCCCACAATGCTTAGCAAAAGGCCCCAGTTGCAGCACAGCCGTGATAAGAACGTGTTTCGTACAAATAGCAGTAGACATTTGTGAATAGGGATTACAGGCACAGTTGATTAGCCACAGTTCAGACTGTTTGCTGACCTCTTGTGTTTGTGAAGGAAGCATTTCTGTTGAAAGCAGTGACAGAGAACAGGACTGACCAGAAGTGTTGCATTGCTAAGAAGTAATTGTGTGCATGGCATATGGTGTGCTTGCAGATGCTAAAATCTTGTCTTCTCCTTTTTATTTCTGCCTTGTCTGGATTTGGACTTTGAGAAAGGATGAGATTGATAATGATATATGATAATATATATTGTGTTTGGCATAATTTGCTATGCTGTTTATACTGTCAGCCGATGTTTTAAAGATGTGTGTTTATTGACTGTCAGAACCACCTGTTTTATAATATTTATAATGTTTTAGTCTTATGTTTTTGGGTGTCTCATCATGCGAAGCTATTTATTTGTTGTATCTGGTGTTTTGGTTAAATGCTCATCAGTGTTGTTAAAAAAACAAATTTTAAATAAAATGTAAAAGTTAGTTGTAAAACTTGGAAATATTAAAATGACTAAAATTGAAACCAAAAAGAAAAATAATAAGAGAAAAAGAAAAATTTAAAGGAAAGTTGCTGGTATCTATTGAGCCATTGGTTCAAGGTTCAAGTCAATGGCTACCATCAAAAATTCCATCAAAACAGAAGAAAGAAACTTTATGAGTGATGAAATGAAGACACTCCTCTGCAATAATAGAGTGATGTTTCATTTTGCAGAACTTTTACTTTTTTATGCGATTACATGTTTGCCGTCAAGTCTATTTATTATGTGCACAAACCAAGTTTCTAATCATGCAATAGACAGTGCTGACAAGTTGTTTGTTGCTTTGCCTAATTAGAAAGTTGCTTTCAAAACGAATCGTTTTTGCAGGTTAGTTTTCGTAACAAACAGAAGTTTTGAGTTTTAAAAAGTTGCAATATGTTTTCATAGGTTGTTGAACTCAACAATTGATAATCAAAAAAAAAACATTTTATGGCCCATTTAATTCTGATGTGCATGCTGAGTCCATCTTTACATGAAACATTTGCAAGTGATTTGACTTCTGTCAAGAAAAATACAGCGTTGTGTTCAGTTGTTTCTGTAAGCTCCTGAAATGAGAATAAAGCTAAAAAAAGTCACTGGGGACAATTACACATGCTTTACTGACGCATGCTTTCGGTTTTTCTGTTGACCATCATGTCTGAAATATCCAGAGCGTTTGGCAGCGTGAACTTTCTATGGCTGCGTAACAATAGACAGAAGAGAAAGAGTCATTGTTCACATGTGCGTTCTATCAGAGGAAGGATGTTAATTCAATAGTTTGAAGGTTCTTCTTTAAACTTGTAGGTTTCTGAACCGTTCCTGTTCGGAAGCACTCAATTGAGAAACTCTTTTCTGCAAGGAAATGTGCCAAGTGTCGCTTTGACCTCATCAGCACCCAGAGATTATACTGCTCCTTTCACTCTCTTTTAAGAGCTGCTGGAGAATAAAGGAACTAAATACTATACTTATTTTCGGCTTATTTTTCATTCTTCAGTTTTTTGGTCATCCTCGTGTTTGAAATGGCCTGATTCCATCTTATTCTGCACAGCTTCTGGTTTTATAGGGTTTTAGCAATTATATAAAAGGTTTGGTAGTTCATTCTGAAGTTGCAAGTCAGTTTGCTCAGATTAGAATTATACACAGGGCTGCAAACTCAGCTAAATGTACTGGTTTGAAATTTGCATTTTGTGTGTCATTTGTAATGAGTAGTTTATTTTTTCATGCAATGGTGCAAGAGAGAGAAGCACAAATGCTACAAAAAATTACCATGTCAAAATTCCCCAAAGAGATGTTTTGTCCCCTCTCATTTAATGAGGTATTTGTTGTAAATTCATATAAATGTCAGCCCTGAAAATGTGTTTTCCTGGCCAGGCATGTGCTTGACTGTCAATTCACTCAGAGACTGACAACTTTCAAGGCCTAGAGAAGAACCTTTGATTTACTCTAGTAATTTTATGTAGCAAAAATTGCTAAGTAAGCCACATGAGTTATAATTGGCTGATATTTGGCCATTTTGAGATCATCAGTGGCCAATGACCATGCTGGAATGATGAATTAACAAACTAAAACGGCCTCTCTTTATTGTAAGGCTAAGGCTATATTTTGCCTATTTTGTAAATGTTTAGTTGATAAGTTTGCCACTTGTAGTGGTTTGATGTTTTTGTTCTTTTGCTCAACAAACCTACATTTATTTGAACACAAATACAGTAAAAAACAGTATAATGTTTTAAATATTCATTTAAATATATTTTAAAATGTAATTTATTCCTGTGATGAAAAGCTGATTTTTATTTTTTATTTTTAGCATCAGTACTCCAGTCTTCAGTATCACATGATCCTTTAGAAATCAGTCTCATATGCTGAATTGCTGTATATTTACAGTTATTTTCAATCTTGAAAACAACTGTGCTGATTCATATTTTTGTGGAAATGGTATTACTTTTTTTTTTTTTCAGGAAACTTTCATGGATAAAAAGTTAAAAAGAGCAGCATTAAATGACTTTTCTGTCACTTTTGATCAATTAAAAGTATTTTTGCTTAGTAAAAGAGCATATTTATTTTAAAAGAAAAAGTTTTACTGACCCAAACGTTCAAACAGTAATCTGTATGCATTATCTCAGGAACCCTACTCTTTAGCATCGGCCATTGAAATGCCAAAATCGACTGAGCCTCTGCCGCATACCCACAATCCTGTGCTGAATCTCAAGTCCTGATAAACCAGATCTGAATCATTCGTCCAAAGAAATCAATTTATCTAAGTTCATCCATCACAGCACAGATCCTTAAAGATGGGCCACGGTCCAAGACAGCATGGTGTTCTGGGAAGGTTTTCTTTACGCTTTGATTGAAGAATTTGCTCATTTGGCCTGTTTTTTTGCTCATTTTTGTCTCAATGGAGTTCGGTTCTCACACAAAACACGAAAATAAGACGTGCTGTCCACATTTATAAACAGCTCAGACATTACATGCGATCCTAAGGGATGGGGCCCGGTACCAAGCACCGTGTGGATGTTTTGTTTTGGGGCAGATCTGAATGGAAACAGGCCTCTGATCATTAGAATGATTCGGAGGAGAGAAGAGAGAGAGGAGCGTGTGAGCTGTTGAGTCGTGATTTAAAATGAGAGACAGCAGTGTCCTATCTGTCTTCTAGCCTTCGCTCTGTCCCACGAGACAGATTAATGAGTTTGACCTGAGGGCTTTCTGACAGAGAACGACAACGGATGAGGGAGCTTTAGAAAGTTCTGCAAAGCAGTGAGGCATCTGAAAAGGAGATATCTTGAAGAATGTATGCCCAGCTTTTTTCCATGCGGTGATAGCATACGGTGACCAGCACTTAAAAACATTTTAACCTTGTACAGCCTGGTTTATGAAATATTAGTTAAAATATACATTTTTACATGTTTACATACTCTAAATGAACATATTTACTACATCAGGCTTTTGAGTTTCATATTGCGTTATATAAAAAAAGCTGAGTGTAGATGCTGATATTTACATTGTCATTCAGTGTAACAATATTTTTGTAAAATTCAAACAACATGCTTATTCTGACGTTGAAATATATAAAAGAACAAGGAAGCATATTACACATTGTGTTTTAATGGGTAAATAAAGCTTACTGACAAATAGGCAACACCTAGGATAGTGGCAAATTTAAAAAAATGTATAATTACAACTAATTAGTATTTGTGGTGAACGTAATTCATCTTTTAATGTGTCATAAATAGATTTTTGTTGTAAATATGCCTGCCAAGATTAATACACTGAATGACATTTTAGTGGCTAAATTTAGTAAATCAGGGAAACGTGATATTTATTTTTGGCTTGGAAAAACAAAAACAATTAATTTAAACACAAAACTTTTACAAGTTTTTAGAAAAACAATTTAAAGCAGTATTATACCTGTTTTTATAGTTTAACATGTAATGCAATAAAATTATTATTGTTACATGAACAAACCTTTTTCAAACATTTTCTAATACATTGTGTAATAATCAAGTAAACCTATGTTGCTGCAGTCCAATACGTTTAATATATGTATAATACATTGTAATATATGTGCTTACACACAATAACAGTGCTTTGCATGATCTTAAAAGTTAACTTGTGGCAGCCTTGAGCAGGTTTTAGCCTGTTTGAATTCTCGTCATGGATTGGGGTTTCTCTTGTATCTTCTTATGTACTGAGGTGTAAGTTTGTAAACCTCATAAATGAATAATGAAAACTCAGCGAAAGGGTCTGCTCCGCTCCCGAGTACAGGAGAAGTGGAAGGCAGACTTTATCAAATATTAATATGATTCTGCAATCATCAGGCTGAACATGTCAGAGTGTGTTCATTTTCTCAGCCAGTTGCTGTTGGCGATGTTAGTCTGTGTGTGTGTGTGTGTGTGTGTCACACATACTGATAGCGTTTAATTAGTGCAATGGTTTTTAATGCATTTTGGGACCAGCTACATAAAATACACTTTTTTTTTTTCTTTTTTTTTTAAATAAATTTATACTTCTGCAAGTACGCATTGAATTATGTTTAAAGATTGATGTTAAAAGATTTCTGTTTCAGATAAATGCAGTTCTTTTTAAACTTTATATTCATCCAAAAAATTCTGAAAAATAAAATGTATCACCGTTTCCATGAAACATATTAAACAGCACAGCTGTTTTCAACATTAATACTAATGAGAATTGTTTCTTGAGGAGCAAATCAGCATATTCGAATGATTTCTGAAGGATCATGTGACACTGAAGACTGGAGTAATGATGCTGAAAATTCAACTTTGCATCACAGAAATAAATTACATTTTAAATGCATTCACCTAGATGACAGTCATTTTAAATGGCAGCAATATTTCATAATATTAATGTATTATTACCGTATTTAACTGTAATTTTGATTAAATAAATGCAGCTTGAGCGTAAGAGGCTTCTTTCACAAACATTAAAGAAAATCTTACTGACCCCAAACTGTGAATTAAAGTATACTATGAAATTTGATGTGCATGTTACTGCTCTAATAATTTTGTCAGAGAATGCAAATACGTGTTTGACAAAGAGTAGATGATATGCTCACAGTTTATTAATGCTTGCTATTTTATTTGTGTGGTAAAACTCATCTAGCATGTAGATCATCACTGTATGTATGTGAAGTCAGTGTTTCTGTGGCTGATGTGGAAAATGTTCTTGTTTTGTTTGTTTTTTTAGAAATGGGCACAGATCTGCCGGGGCCGGTGGCTATGCCGGGCGCTGTGGTGGGTGCGGGTCAGGTCAGGATGGCAGGAGCCATGCCAGGGCGAGGAGGCAAGCGGAGATCAGCGGGGTGAGTTATGATGCTAAAACGTGTATTATTTTTATAATTGTAGATTTTCACTTAATGGTTCAATACAGTGCAATACATTAATGCAGGAATGATTCCGATATCTAATTTCTCTCTAATAATGAACCTATATAAGTGCATATTTTGTTCTATAGTTTATAATTTCTTTCTAGAAAACTTCTTATTGCATCAGATGTGTGATTTACACGTTTGTTAGTCTATTGAAGGAAATTTGATGAATGCAGCAGGAAACATCATGAATCAGGAGTGTTTGCAGTTGAACACAGCTTTAATGAGCTCATGAAATCATATGACTGTCTCTCAGAGCCCATTATGAGGGAGCAGTTATGTGTTTTCATTGTCTCTTATTATGTAACACTTTACAATTTGTTTGCCTTTGAAAAGGTGTTCGGTTTTAATGAAAGTAAATAAGAACATTTAATTTATTGATGAATTATTATTATTATTATTATTATCTTCCTCGTGGATCTCCAGTATTGACATTACTGAGCTACGTGTACTTGCTTTATTAGAGGAAAATGGCCCTCATTTTTTGTTTTTTCAGATAATCAACCACATTTATGCTGTATTTTGTGTAAAAATGTTCAAATGAAATCTCCAAACAAGTGGATCTTGGTTAGCTTTATTCTGTGTCCATTATAGTGAAATATGAAAACGATACATTTATTCTTTATTTTTTTATATTATCAAATAACTGTACAATAGCAACAAAACTTATTTGTCTCAATAAGTAACATTGGCAACTGCAGGACTTCACATCCCATCATGCACCACATGTATTAATAAATCATTCAATGTACAACTCAGCATTTTATCTATTGACTGTATAGTGTATCAGTGTAGTGTGATGCTAAAATAAATAACATATTAACTTTTTTTGTATTGTATATTATTATTATTATTATATATAATTATATATTTATAATTATATATATTTAAATTATTAAATGACATATTAAATAATAAAACATACATACATACATTTTGTTTTTTATTTTAGCATTTATAGTTGACCAGAAGTGTGTGTGTATAAATTTTAATTTTTAATTAATTAAAAATATATATATATTTAAATTTCTTAGTAATTAGTTGAAAGAATGCATTTCTAAATGGCCATATATGGCCTGGCTGATACCGACCTGGTTCACTTTTAAGAGCGGAACTACTGTGGAAACAATGATCTCAAATGTTATTTAAATACTACCTAATTTTTAGCCTGTTAAACATATGTGACCCTGGACCACAAAACCAGTCCTAAGTCGCTGGGGTATATTTGTAGCAATAGCCAAAAATACATTGTATGGGTCAAATTTTTAGATTTTTCTTTTTTGC
>JAUMHE010000053.1:5938133-5969646 GCA_032359235.1 Enteromius mattozi | reverse complement strand
TGCTGTGTGTACATTAATGAGGAAAAAAATGAACTTAAATGATTTTAGCAAATGGCTGCAATATAACAAAGAGTGAAGAATTTAAGGGGGTCTGAATACTTTCTGTACCCACTGTATATTTGCTGTGTGTACGAAAACAACAAGTGTTGAGTCTTATGAAGCGATTCTTTAAGTGAATTGGTTAAAAAGACTTAAAAGTTACTGGTTTGAATCAGTTTAATCGGGTCTGCAATAGAGTGAAAGAGTTTTTCACTGTCCTTGTTTCTGGGTGTGTTTTTCTCATTCATTTTTCGCAAAGGGTTTTATAAAAAAATCTTTGTATAAATTGTGAGAGAATATATTATTTCTTTTATTCTCTCTTTCTCATTAGTTTTTTTCTCTTCTTTGAGTCATTCACAAAGATCATTGTATCCTGAAAAGCTTTTTAGCCACCAACCATAATGAGGTCAAGGCAAAGAAGGAAGTGTGTCAACGAGAAATCGTTAATGTAATTAAAAAGAGATTAAACGCTTCATGTTCCTGTTTAAGCAAACTCTAGGACAGGAATCGCTCCTACGCTTCGATTCCCATCTGCCTGACTTCATATCCGTTTACTCCATATAAACACAGCACAACAGCATCCAGGAACAATAACTGCTTTGCTACTGGTTTTAGATGACTAAAATCATTATGCATGAACAAACTCCTGATGAGTCAGGGAGACGTGAACAAAAATTTTGAGGAGATGCTATTAGAAGGATCGAAAACACGGTTTTGCGAAAAGATTCCCAAACAGGTCCTTGTGTACTGTTGCAACAGAGCGTCTCATTAGAAAATGATGCTGGAATAAACATGTTAGTCATCAGAATCTCCACATGTTTTCAGTCTGCTGTTTGGACAAATGACTGTTCTTGTGTCTTTTTCAGGCATGACCATTCCGGATGAAGACACAGAAGCAGGTCAAACCAGCAAATACTGCTTGGTTGCGATTGGAAGATTGCAGGTATGTCTGGATCTCTGATGTGTATGGCAACAAAATTAGCAACTACATGACAACATCCTGGAAAACCATAGCAACTGTATAAGCAGAACACCATAGAAATTATCAAGAAAAACCTAGCTACCACATAGTGGCATTTTAACAACTAGAACATCCCTGTAATCTCATGGCAACATACTAAAAACTAGAAAATCCTAACATCCTGAATGGTAATATTCTACGAACTATCTAAAAAAAAAAAGAACCTAGCAACTGTATGGCAACATTCTAACAACTAGAACTGCATCACAACCTCCTAGCAAGAACCTATATCTCCTAGAATTGTACACTTTCAGGCATGGTTTAGGATATGTTGAATTTGTCCTTTACCATAACTTATTTATATTTCTTGGAACTTCATCTATCATTATAAAAAAGTACCTTGTCAACTCTCAAATAACAAACTCACTTTTTATACTCATGGTCATGAAAGAAAACTATTACAACTTCTGCAACTTTTGAATACTTAATCTTTCAAAATGTGTCTAGCATTTAAATTTCAGTAAATGCCTTCCAACATATTAATGTGTATAGACAGCTATAACTAATTCTTTCAAAATCCCATGATAGCATGGCACTACAAAACATGCGTCTGTTTGTTTGAGCATCTGTTTGTGTAAAAATCCCTTTATCTCGTCTCTAAGGTGACTAGTTCTCCAGTTTCCATGGATATGAATGGACTCTCTGTGCCAACGGAGTTTCTTTCCCGCCACAACTCTGATGGCGTCATCACTTTCGTGGACCCTCGTTGCATCAACGTGATTGGCTACCAGCCTCAGGTCAGTTTCACTGAATATGCAGCTTTATATTAATTTATTAACTGTACTAATGCATACAAATTCCGTATGTTATTTCATTTAGTATGCAGAAATTTAGGAAACATGCAATGTTTGTACTGTGTCTGAATGTCTGTTTTTGTCTGTGTGGCTCCACCCACTGCCAATTTAACCTGTAGTATTTCGACACGCCGGGTTGCCATTTGTCAGGAAACACAACGTATTGCAGCCATGGAAGCCAATGGCATCCAAAAGCATCCATTTAAAGATCTCTATGACCAGAGGCTTATTAAAATGCAGATAAATCAACTCATCAGCTTATAGTGTAAGGCTTGCCGTCTTCTGTTCTCAGTTGCTCTAGCTCCTGTTGCGTGTCCTCAATCTGGCAACCCGTTTGATCCTTGAGTCTAAAGAGGAAGGGTGGGAGAAACACTTCTCTCCAATGTTTTGTATTTTAGACTGCAGTTTCCATTTCTACCACCAACTGTCAATATTACATACTGCACATTTAATGCACAATGTAGCTAAAGCAGTATTTTGATGATATTTATGTTTTGTTTGTTTAGTGCAGATATGACTTCAATCATTTATGACGAGTCAGGCAGGCTATTTTTTGAATAATAGAGAACATTGAGGCTTATTCTTGAAATTCTTAACATATTCCAGTTATTATTCATTATGACCCTGATGCTGGCTGTGCTCTGTTTAACAAGCACAAAGAGTTTGTAAGAATCAAGGATTCATACGACTGTTCCTTTTTTTGGGGGGGTTTGAACAGGATCTTCTTGGCAAAGACATTTTGGAGTTCTGTCACCCAGAGGACCAGAGCCACCTGCGAGAGAGCTTCCAACAGGTACACCAACAAAAACAAACCCAACCACCAGCAATGATCCAGTCCTACACACATTCATCAGCACCGTGATCCTGTAGGGAAAAAAAAAGTCATAAATGATATCTCTCGATGTTCTCTTTAAGAAGATATGTTAGCTAATTGAGTCTACTAGGGCTAGATTCAAGAAACATTCGTTTAGAATAATATTCTTCTTTTATAAATTAAGAATCATCATGTAATCAGATGATGCCATTTTCTTTTTTAAGTAAAAAAGAAAAAATGATTTAAGTAAATATTTGAGAACTTGCACTTAGGAACATTCTCTCAGCTGTTTCTCACCATTGCTGCTGCATGAATATGATGTATCGCAACACTACGGATATTGATTTACTAGAATATAGATTAATGTGCATTGTATCTCATTGTGTTAAATTGACTCCTTATTGGTTTGCATTGCATCATAATAGGGGTGAATCGTATCACATCGCATCAGTAGCTGCTTCATATGCATCTTTACTTTATCATATTGTAGTCTATGCATCAATATGCGTATCGTGTTGACCTCAGGTATTGAGGTGCACATCCCTAAAATTAGTGCAACAATTCCTGTTGTGCAAGAGTCCACTTTAGACATTCTACTAACAGTAAGTAACTTTGTCAACTTGCAGTCATTAGAGTATTAGTAGACTGTCTGCTTAATATCTTCTAACACTTGATGGGTCCTCAACCTACGACATACTCACTATCAGAAATTTTGCAAGTATATGTCAACTTATTCTGCTACCCCTTAAGCTACACTAACAGTCTACTATGTTTCCAAATAATTAGAATTAGTTGACATGTAGTTACAAAGTTACTTATAGTTAGTAGAATCTGTAAAGTTGACTATTAAATAAAGTGTAACCAAATAATGTGCACACTTAGTGTTATTTGTACTGTATTGTATTGTGCAGGCAGTGCAAAATGTTGGCATTTTAAGTTATCAGTGATTTTCTTTAAAATGTGCCATACAGCCAGGCTATTTGTAATTGTACAAGTTTCCTACAACATATTAATAAATCTAGCATGATACAGACCAAAAAAAAAAGATCTGAGCTGGTGACAACATTCATTTTATAGTTCAGGTCTCACTGTATGTCAACTATATTTCTTTAGTCTCAGGAATTTTAGGAGAAACATCTAAGAAAAGATGACATAGTGATCTCGGATGACTCTGGAGCTGTGAAAGAGCAGACTCTGAGCTCTGGGGTGACATTATGTGAACATTGCTTGCCAAGAAAAGCAAATTCTTCTCAACTCGCCCCACAATCCTTTGCTAGTCAGTGCAAGGAAGTGAACTTGAGTGCTGTTTGCAAGTCTCCATCGGTTAGTAGGTGTTGATTGGCTACTGCAGAGAGTTTCTCAGAATCTGTGGAGTACCTGCGGAGAATGGTGAAGAGTTGTTGAGTGGTCTTTTCCACAGTCTTGTGTTAGGACATTTGAAGAGGTTTTCTCTGTTGCAGCTGTTGTTGTTTGTCTTTCTGTTTTTGAATCCCGTTGCCAATTAAACCGCAAGCTGCTGCTCTTCAGAAGCTCTTTTGACTTCCTCCTCTCTCTTCTTGTCACACCACCTCTGTTCCCGCTCTTTACCTCATCCTATCTCTTAGTCTTTGGTCTTTTACAAAAACCTGCTGTTTTTCTTTCATCCTGCTCCTTATTTTCCTGACTTTCAGTCTTTTCAGTCCCCTTTCTATATCCTTAACTTCCCATCTGGCATTTTCTTTATTCTTTGTTTTCAGCTTTATTTGTTGCTCATGTTGTATTATAGTGTTTATTCATATTTTTAATAGTTTATAGGTAATATTTGTATATTTGTTCATTTAAAGTTTATGTTCTACCTGTCAGGTCACCAGTGTTCCTGCTCTTTACCTCATCTATATATCTTTGGTTGTTTACAAAATCTTTCTTTTATACTGCTTGTTATTGCTCAAGCTTTTAATCTTTTTATTTATTTATTTATTTATTTTTTGTCCTTGTTTAGTTTCCAGTCTGATATTATTTATTTATTTGCATTATTTATATACTATCATGGTGTTTCTTAATTTTTTTTTCTTTTTCAAAGCTTTTTATTTTTACATTTTCATTCTAATTTTAGCTTTTTGTAACTAATTATCAATATTTCTGTTTAGCTTTAATTTAATTTGTATCAGTTTTATTCTAGTATTTTTATTACTTCGATTTAAAAGTTTTTCATGTGATATATTTTATTTCTGCTTTACTTCTGCTTCAATTAATGAAAATGGTTTTCAATAGTTTTATTATTTTTCTGTGTTTTTTTTCTCTTTGTTATTTTTATGCTAGTGTTTCTTTATAGCATTTTAATATTTTATAATTATATTTTATGTTCAATTTCATTATAAATTTTAGTATGTTTGTTTTATTAATTTGCCATTTTTGTTAATTTATTTTTTTTTCTATTTAGCTTTCATTTTTGTTTCAGTTTTAATTCTAGTGATTTTGGTATTTCAATTTAAACAAAAATAGAACTAAATAGTTCAAACTAACAAGACTTTTCCATCTAATATTTATATTTTATTTTATTTCATCTTTTAAAAAGTTTTAGCTTTCACTTCTCCTGTCACATCACCTCTGTTCCTGCTCTTTGTCTAATCCTGTCTCCTTATCTTTAGTCTTTTACAAAAACTCTGTTTTTCTTTTATCCTGTTCTTTATTCCCCCAGCTTTTGCTCTTTTTGGCCCCTTTTTCTTTGTCTTCAACTTCCTGTCTGGGAGTTTACAGCTATCATCAGTATTCTCTTCACATCCTGATGTCCACACACACGTTTATGCCACAGTGTGTGTGTGTGTGTTGGTATTCCACCCCATGGGATGATATTGTGGGCACTTGAGGGGTGGGTGCAGTGTTTTTACTCCCTAGATGATCGTGCCCTCTATATTACGTGCTTCGCTTCTTAAAAGCCCCTCAAATCCTCCGTCTCACTTTTCCCGGAAGGCCAAGGTTGAGTGGTCAGGTACGCCACAAAGAGATTTGTCAAAGTACTTTCGCCTGTTTCTCAGCGTAGGTCTGTTGACGGCTGATAAAGACCCCTCTGGCTTACATCCAGAAAAGCCTTCAGATAACTGGACATCTTCGAAACTCGAGACCACACACATACACACACACACGTGGCGGCATCCACAAACACACACCTGTTTCTGAGTCTTATCTGTGTCTTATCTTGTACTTTTGAAGCCAAGTGGAACAAAAGCCGACAATTTATGCGTAGCGAGACGGTGAAAGCGTGTTATTCTTGGCCTGTAGATTCGATACTGAGTCCCGGCAGATGTCAGGGGCTAGAACAATATACATTCACGGGGTTGCTCGAAATCACTTGATGTTGCAGACTACTGGATTCTTACTTGACAGATTCTTTACCGCATGAAGATGAAGAGACCATTTGTCATAAAACAATGGAAAAAGAAAACCGAAGAGAGATATAAATCCTGCCCTGATTTCACAATCCAAAATTCTTTGGCTTCCATAAACTTTACATTGACCCTCTAATACATGCTCCTGCTGTTATAATTGAATCTAATCTGATTTAATAACTCGCTTTACCTTTAAAAAGACTTTCCTAAATCCCTCTTATGTTTCAGTGTCTCGTCTAGCTTCATTCACAATCCAGTCAATTCCGAATGGATAAAATAGTAAAATAGGTATATTTAAGCCAATATATTGCAGGCCTGTATTAATTCTATTTGGCCTACTGGGTTTTAAACACAAACAAAATAAAATTGATATTTTTACTGTTATTTGTTTCACAGTTATTGGCTTTAAAATCTAAATAATTATCATTACTGGCTAAAATTTCTATATTTGTGAGTCACTGAATATTCTGTTTCTCAGAATTGTATTAGATTATAGTAAAGTAAAAAAAAAATAATGGTTTGCAGTTTAATCTTTTCACAGAATGAAAGGTTAAAATGTAATTTACATTGATGTTTCCTAATCTATTAAACTCTGTAGCGCTCTGAGAGCTTCGAGGGCACTGCCAATGAGCTTTTTTATCCTTTCTGTGATGTCTAAAAGCAATACTTAGCATGTTTTTCTGTTCTTAGCTCCAATTCAGATTTTTACTGTTGAACTATGTACACTCAGTTTCTAACTACCAAACAGCAAAAAAAAAAAAAAAAATTGCGAGGTGATTCTGTTGAAGCCTTGATGTGAGTCGTGTGACTTAAGGTTTTGGTTTGAGACACAATGAACTCTGGCATCTGTTTAAGAAGTTAAAATGTTTGTGTCTTTTCCTCCTGAGGAGGATCCTTTCTCAAGCTGAAGAGGAAAGTGGCCTCTTGTCAGCAAGAATAATATCTCATATCCTCATTCAAAGCAGCATATACATCCAAAAAAGTCAAGTTTCTCTCTCTTTTTCCTTTACTCACTTGAAGTGCGACTGTCTGTGCCATTTGTTTAAAAGAGCCATTTTCCTCAAATACTTTGTAAGGTTTTTTTGATCTTTCTCGTTGTCTTTCATGCTCTGTTGAGTGGAAAGTTGTTTTGTCTGAACACAGCTTTTTTTATTTAAAGCAATCTCTGTATTTGGATGCGCAAACACTGCTTTAACTGACAATAGAGGTGAGTGTGTGGAGAGCATGTAGATGGGGTTCAGAGTCCGACCTTAGCTCAAAATGAGCCAGTCTTACTTGTCACAAAAGCATGAAGACAAATTGGGATCTTGTTTCTCATACATATTTTTTTTGCATCGTAATGTGTGGAGTATTGCTCAAGTGTTGCTAGTTCTGAAAGACAAAAACACTTATGAATCCTAGAAAAACCAATGAGGGTAGATTTTCCACTGAGGTAAACTTTATTAATCATTGACAGTGTCCGTAGTGCATCAGGTTTGATTGTTTTCTGAATTGAATCACTCATGCCACCAGCATCAATGAGGGACAGATTATCATTCTTGCCTAAAGCATGTAATATTTCTCATGTTCCTAATTCCTAAAGCCAATTTGTGTTCACATTTGGCACTCGACAAACCTTAATTTTGGATCCTAGGGGGGGACTGTAATAATAGGTTTGGTATTTGCTGTAGGAACTGATTGGTCATATTTTGCTCATTCTTTCACTGATTACAG
Organism: Enteromius mattozi; assembly: GCA_032359235.1. Taxonomy (NCBI): domain Eukaryota; kingdom Metazoa; phylum Chordata; class Actinopteri; order Cypriniformes; family Cyprinidae; genus Enteromius; species Enteromius mattozi. The sequence continues at coordinate 5,961,900 of JAUMHE010000053.1, read as the reverse complement.
TCATTGTTCACTTATGTCAAGCATTCAAATAAAGACCCCAGTAGGGTTGCACCAGCCATTTGTATGTTCGTTCTTAAATAATAAAGTCTACCTTAGAGGCTTAGTAAATACTATCTACTTTCAATTGTAACTAACACTGTACTTTAATTTATTTGCACCGTTAGTTATCTAAAAAAGGTCTTATGTTTTCCACAAGGTAATATGTAATTACATAATTTGATGTTTGCCATCAACAATTCTATAGCAGCCTTCGAAATTCTTATCAGAAGTGGTTGAAATGCAGTGAATTTCAGTTCTAACTTAATTTGCCTTATGGTAAATGTAAGCTTTCTTTGAAAAATGGTAGTTATGAAATACTAGTGCTGCCAAATGATTAATCACATTCAAAATAAAAGGTTTTGGTTTACTTAATATATGTGTGTATATTGTGTATATTTATTTATGTTATTTGTATATTAATACAAACACAAGCATGTATATATTTAAGAAAAATTATATGTTTATATACTAAATATATAATATAAAATATAAGAATCTATATATATATATAGATATAGTATGTAGTCAGAAACTTTTATTTTCGATACGATTAGTCGTGATAAATTGTTTGGCAGCACTATAAAATACCCATGATGCTATTTCATTGTTATTAACATTCAAAGAATTCAAAAAAGGAGCAGTAAATAAATACAATAATTTGTTTATTTATTTATTTTTATTTAAGATCCAGAAGAGTTACTTTCAAGTCATTTATTCACATAATATTCTCTCTCATAAAAAAGGATAACCTTTATGATGCATGTCTAAATGAGCTTATTGATGCAACTTAATAAACCTACTGGTTTATTCCAACATTTTCTTTTGGTGAAACGCTTTACATATATAGTTTATACATGGAGATACGCTTCAAGTTTAATAATGCAATGCAAACATATTTAGTAGCGTGCAAGCTATGCTGTTACTTGTTAGTGCATCTAGACTTCTGTTACAGTTTTGTTTGTATTTGCTGGTTCTTTCAGGTTTCAGTTTCAACGATATAAATGCATGTGATGTGAACTGTGTTCTTCTGTCTTGTTTAGGTGGTCAAGCTGAAAGGGCAGGTTCTTTCGGTCATGTACCGCTTCCGGATGAAGAACCGAGAGTGGATGCTCATCAGAACCAGCAGCTTCACCTTCCAGAACCCTTATTCAGACGAGATCGAATACATCATCTGCACCAACACCAATGTCAAGTACGTATTTCATCTCTTGAAGGCTGTCAGAAAAGACTTGTCATACTTTGTTGGGAGTGCCTAATATCCTGAGTCTGACTGCTAATATCATGCCAGATGCTGCTGCACCAAAATTAATTTTCAGTTTCAGGCCAAAACTGTTTTGGAGTGCCATAGACTCTAGTGGTGAGCATTGAGCATTATAATGAGCATTTCTCTCATGGCAATTTTTAAGTGTGCACATAACCTGGTTAAACTCCAACAGATAAGCATCAGAGCAGTCAGATGTTTGGGTGCAAGTGTAGATTAACAGTATTGATTTCAGTTTTTTTTAAAAAAGACATCAGTAAAGAGCTTGTAAACAATATGTCACATAATGTTATGTTTAACCCAAAATCACATAAACATATATAAACTCAGTATTGAGCTACAAAAAAAAAAAAAAACCTCCAGAGAACAATTTTTTGTACACACAATTTTTCCTTAACCTTAGTTGTCATTATTTAATGTAATGAATGATTGTGTCACGAAAACATGTTTTTATTACAGCCGCCATTTAAATGTTTGTTTATATTTTCATAAATTAGAGTAGAAACATAATCATGTCATTTATATGATTGTATATACAACACTATATATACTTTTTAATTGAGTGTTGATTATTAAATAATTGTAATCACTTGATTATTACATTAACATTAGTTTTGGTTTTGATTTTGGTTTCTTGCTAAATGGAAAAAAAAGAAGAAATTTTGTTTTGGTGTTTCAATCAAAATAAAAATAAATTTTAGTGCATCACTAATCGCAAACTTTCACAGCAGTATATAAACAACTGCTGCTCTTTAATGACTGATGGTTTTTGGTGTTTTTTGTAATTACCACCAGTCAGCCACAACCATGTGACCAGCCTCGAGACGTTTGGGCCTCTGTGGCCTCAAGGCTGAAATCAATATCATTTATTCTCCTTCTGTTTAACACTTTTTGAATTTGCCTGTTCATCTTGTGTTGGCAGAATGGGCTTGATTTATACCCACAAAGGTCCTGTGAAGTAGGTTGTATTTACTTTGCCCTCAGATGCAACTTTGGGTGGATTTTTTTTTTTTGTCTTTTAGGGTGGGGTTGTCTAAGGATATGGTCCAGGGAGGTGAAAATAGTACGTGCGACCATTTTCACAGTACATATTTAGTTACCCTGTTCTAATCTGTCAATGTACTGTTCTAAAACCTTTAAAGCTGACTTATCATCTACTGTCTATATAGTGTTAGGGGAAACTATCAGTAAAGACCCTAGGACCAGGTGCGTGAAATCGTGCAAAACCAAGGAGTCCGAAATATAATTAATTGAAGAAAAATTTACTGAAGAAAATAGTTTGAAGTTTCATCAACAGAAGCGGTTCAATTCTCTTGTCGAGTTTGTGGCCGCTCTCCTCACATCTTACAGACACTAAGAATATGTATTCTCACAGAGCCTCGCTAATTACGTCAATCATTAGATTAGTCCATAAACTAGACATATTAAAAACATAGTCTGCACAAATCAAGGTGAAGATGATGATGATTCGGGCGCCAGGACATCTGAATGGACGGACCAAATATGGATCTCCTCAGCAAACTGGGCACTTTACAGAAGAAAAAGACACACACGCACATAGCAAGAGCGTCTGCTTCTCAAGGCTAACTAGCTCAGCCAAACGTTTTATCAGTAGCAGGTTACACAGTCTATGCAAAAAGAAGTACATACAGGCTAGAACTGGATTTGGCAAAATCTCTAATATCTTATAGTTAAATACTGATTCGTTGTATGATTATAATAAAAATGAATATGAAATGAAATTTAATAAAGAGAAAGAAATTAATAAAAGGAAGGATACGGCCTCTCCATACGGCGTCACTCCATCGTCCCCTTCAGTCCCTTCAATAGGCAGCTGCCTTCTGATGCCAGCTTTCAAATTAGTTGTGAAGTTTCCTCCACTTTGTAAAATGAATAAATAAAGAGTGAATGCATATATCAACACAAAACAAATAAGTTTGGGCTGATCGACGTAAATAATTATACAAAAAAATATTCCAGACATAATTATTCATAACTGCCCATTTGTGGAAAAAAATCATAAATGTTTTGTTGCAAAATTCTAATTCCTACTTTTAGTGCAAATCATCACATCCTAAACACAGTCTAGTCACAATTTGGAATAAATGACTTATGATTTGTTGTTTGTTGAAAAAGGTGGATTAAGAGAGCAACTGAAGTTAAACCTCATAAGTGACAGATTTGGCAGAATAATTTGATTTGAATCATATGAGAGACTCCTTTTTATCTTTAGTGTTAGTGTTTCCAAGCCAGCAATGCAATATTTTGACATAGTTATTAACTAAAGAATTGATTAATTACATTATTATTAGTGCTGTCAAAGTAAAAGTTTTTGTTTCCATAATATTGTGTATTGTGCAAAATATACATTGTGTAGGCTATATATATTTAGTATTCATATATAAATACAAAAATTATATATTGAAAATATGTAAAATATTTTATATAAAATTTTATTTTATATATATATATATATATATATATATATATATATATAATATGTGTATTTATATATACATAATAAACATAAACAGTATACACACATATTTTATGTAAACAAAAACTTTTATCTTGAATATGATTAATTATGTTTAATCATTTGACAGCACTAATTATTATTATTAATTATTAATTTAAGATCCAGGAACAGATTGAGGGGGAAACAAAAACTATGAAAATAGTATTGAACTTATCATTTATCTGAACAGCGACAGTAGCTGTGTAGCATTTAGCATAGCTTTCCAGTGATTAGCCGAGTCATGATGTAGCATGGAGAACTGCTAAATTCCAGGGTGATTTTTACATAATAAATAAAATGATAGCTTTAGTGTAGTTTAGTGATTTTTTTTTTTTTTTTTTTTTTTTTAGTTGAAATAGAAAAATTATATAAACTGTGGTAGTTAGCTGAAAACAGAGGCAGTTAGCTGTTCTCCCAGCTAGACCAAGCTAGTTTGGTTGGTCTGTTTTGTTTTCTAAATGTCAGGTGATCAGAAGGTTTTAAACTAGTTTAAGCTGTTATTTCTTTTTTTTAGCCTGGGAATATCTGAAGGGTGGATAAAAGGTGGTTTGTCTAATTTTGAGTTATACAACGTTTATAGCTTGGTTTCAAACAATGGTTTCGAACACTACTAATGAATGCTAATAAAATCGGGTCTGTTACAAAACGGACATTCCCCTCTTCCATGGTCAATAAACTTTCTCATCGTTTCATAATTTCCTCACCAGTAATTCTCTTCACACAATGAAAAACAAGGGAGTCTTTGCACATTGTAATGTTTGAGCTCTCGTTATGTTCACTGCGTGTTTGTATTGTTTGAAATTAGTGTTCATATACTGCTCTGTATTTCCACGCTACTGAACATGATTATGTCGCCCACGAGAGAACCTGCTTTTAAGTTGCGTATATTATAAAAAGTTATGTTTGTGAGATCAGGGGGCTGAAATTAACTCCGGGCTACAGTATTTTTATGTCTTTTTTTATTTATGAGGACTTATGTCAATATTTCTGGTGATTTGTGATGCTATGAGAAATACAGTATTGTTCAAAAGTTTTGGGTTTGAAATAGGGTCGATGGCTGACAGATATCAGATATTATGACAGATATTGTGAGCATATCGTAATGTCGTTGTATTAATATTATACTGAATATAAATTGCGGCTATCTTGGAGTTGATATAAATATGCAGGGCATTAAAATCGCTTTTGAATATGTGCTCGCTTTTTACTTGATAATATTAAGAAATGTTTCAAAGCAGCATTTAAATGAATCGTGTGGAAAACTGAAGACTGGAGCAATGATGCTGAAAATTCAGCTTTCCTCACAGCTGTAATTTACATTTTTAACTATATTTAAATAGTTTATCGTAGGTCATTATACTTCACAATGTTACTGTTTTTACTCTATCGAATAGACCCATCCTTAGTTAGCATCAGAGATTTAATTCAAAAAGTCTTCAAAATTGTGATTATAAATATATAAACGTGCTTAAACACCTGTTTTCATTCATTCTGACTTTGGTGGAATAAGGTGTGTGTGGATGCAACACTAAGCGTGTGTGTGTGTGTGTGTGTGTGTGTGTTTGTAAACACCTGAGTGATTGTGTGTGTGTTGTACTTTTGGGAGAGTGTGAATATACATGGGAGACATTCATCACACGTGGCATCATCTATCCCAGACTCCCTAGCCCATGACACGTGGAAGAATGCCAGAATGAGTCGCCCTGGGGGCGTTTTCTCTGAGGAAGCTAGAAAGGCAGAGCCTCTCTAAAAGTACAATTGGACAAGAAAATTATTAGTTTCACAAAAATAAACCAAAAAAGCTACAAAAATTGCAAGATAAGAGATTAAATGGTGTATAAATTATCTTCAAAAAGCAATATCAGCAGATGATGGTTCAAAGGGAGGCTTTTGCCTCTTTTGAGTTTATTGTGTTCTCATTGAGATTTTATAGCATGACGTGAAAGTGAGGCAAGTAACAGAAAAATGAAGGGTGTTGTGCAATGTTATTTATATTATAAGTTTTTATAAGTTAGAAGTCCGTAATGTTTTTTGTTGTTGTTTTGTTTTTAAAGAAATTGATTATTTTATTCAGTAAGGATGAATAAAATTGATCAAAAGTGGCAGTAAAGACTTTTATAATGTTACAAAACTTTGTTTGAAATAAACTTCAAAGAATCCTAAAAAAAGATTTCCACGAAAATATGAAACAGTAATTTTGTCATTTTTGCATTAAATTTATCAAAAGTAAAGACATATATAACATTTACCGATGTTTTCTCTGTATTTATTAATTGTTATTTCAGTGTTCGTTATTTTAGTACACCAAATTAAACAAAAGAAATCCCAGTGTGAGGGATATCCAGAAAAATGGGCAGAAATAAAGAAAGCTTTCTCACATTAGGTGTCATTCTTTCCGTATTGACTTTGAGATTATGGGTAAATAATAAGAGCAGCGGGCACCGGTGAGATGAATATTCATGCACAGCGGAGCCAAGGTGAGACGGCAGCTTCAGCGTGCCAGACTGGCAAACTGCCTGCAGAATAGACAGGGATGAGAGAGGGCATGGAGAGAGCGATACACACTCACCCCTCAGACAGACCGCGTGGTAGGTAAGCAGATAAGACGTAAACAGCACAAACGGAGCCAAATGCTCTGTGTTACAGACTGGCATGCACTGCAGGAATTAAGAAAATGACAATTCAGGCATTATTTACTTTCACGTACATAGTCGTTCAATGTAAATCTTCTTGCAGCTCTTCCTGCACAATGACCGTTTATAATCGTCTGTCAAGCTCTAAAAACACCGTAAAAGTAGTTCATTCGCTCTATATTCAAGTTCTGACATCTAATTGGGGTTATTTATGGACAATCCCTCGTGTGGCGGCTCTCAAATCTCATTCTTCAGTCTATATATTTGAGCATAGGCGAGAAATGATGTTTGGTGGTAATTATGTCAGTCTCAATGCAGTTGCACGTAAGAGTTTCTGTGAAAGGGAGGATTATCACTTAATAAAATCCGTATCAAAAACGCAGAAATAGTCTGGAAGATCAGTTCTTACAACTAGAATTTAGAGGTTTAGCTTCAATGTGGCTATTTATTCATTTTTATTTTGATTTTAATTTTTGTTTACATTTTTGCTGTCACACCATAGCACACTTTGATACATCAACTACCCATATACACTACCGGTCAAATGTTTTTGTTTTTGGAAGAAGCCTCTTCTGTGCTTCAAGGCTGGTATTTATTTGATCAAAAATACTATTAAAAACTATTGAAAAACAATTAGAAATATTTGTTTTCTATTTTAATATATTTTAAAATGTAATTTATTCCAGTGATCTAATCCTGAATTGTCAGCATCATTATTCCAGTTTTAAGTGTCACATGATCCTTCAGAAATCATTGTAATCTGATTTGCTGCTTAAGAAACATTTCTTATTATCAGTATTTAAAACAGTCTAAAAAAAGGTCACTATTATTGATTAATAGAAAATTCAAAATGGCAGCATTTATTTGAAAAGTCTTTCATGACATTACAAATGTCTTTTTGATTATGATTTAATGTGCCTGTGATTAAAAAAAAAAATCATTAATTTCCTTAAGGGGAGACGCTGCTGGCAAAAACCGTTTTTTAATGCACCTGTCAAATGTTAGATTTTGGGCTTTTTGCTTTTCTCGTGTTGATAGATTTCAATTAAAATGCATATTTTTTAAGGCCTTTTTTTCCCTACACTGAGCCATATATCTTCACTTTAGTAAGTTTTTATAAAAACTTTTATCTCTAATATGTTAAATTAAATAAGATTTTTAAAACTGACTTCATCCATTGTTTAGACTTTTGTTCTAGGAATGTATGCAAATTAGTGCATATTTCATTAAATAATGCCTCTTTTGCATATTTAAATTTAGAAACTTGAAATTTAGGAAGCTTGTAATACAGAAAAAAAGGTTTGCAATTATCAATGGAATCAATCAACTAGGAAAGTAAGGTGATAACTATTAGTTGTTGTTTTTTTACCCTGTTCACCTGCAGTGTCTCATTTTAATGTTTTCACCAGTTAAGTTTTGAATGGTATTGCATGTAGTGCGCATTACTGCATTACAGAATCTGATTGTTGAAATCATGGGCCCATCTCAACAACAGGCTTAAAAATATAAAGATTTATTTGTAGCTCTGTTGTTTGGACTTAAACTGACCAGCCTTGTTTGTCTTGTAAGCCGTGTTGCTGAAGGGGACGGTGATGAATCACTGGGGTTCATCTGAGGTTTGAATCTCTACTCTTTGTGTGCTTTAAGCGTAATGCCACACCACCACAAAACCCAGATACCCATCTACAGACATCTCCATATAAAGGACGTACAGCTTTCAGATCCTCAGAACAAACAGACAGATCATTAGCAATTCTGAAACAAAAGTTTGGATATTTTGTTACAGGCGCCAGACAGACACAGATCACGTCGCCCTCAAAGCATTCAGAGATGCTGCACTTTTATTAGCTTTTTTTGTTTGTGAGAACATTTGATACTGTATTATGGGTGTTGATATTTTATTGCAAAAAGATGCTTTTGCTGAGCAAAGGAGTGTACAGCCTAGAAAGACAAATGCACTTGAAATGGACTTGGCTGACATGAAACCATAAATACAGTTTTGTGTGGAAAACCAGCTTCACAACTAAAATAAAGTTACTTATTCTCTCTTTAGGCAGGCAGAAACTGATCCAGATGCAGTTTTTTAGTAAAGATGGAGCTCCAGTAGGCCATGTTATGAAAGTTTGTTCTGTTGAAGTGCAAATGAAATGAAGTTGATGTATCTCACTATGCAGCCTAGTTATAGCATAAATCACTACCGTAAGTCCAACAGCAATCTGTGTTTTGGAGGCGAGTGTTCTGGTGTCAGCTCTAAACTGTTTAACTTGCTTAACCATCGAGACTTGCACTTTCCAGAAAGAGCATGCTTTAGAATCAGCTTCACCAGCCATGCTTATAGGTGAACAACGCAGCTGTTCATAATTGCTCTGAATGATTAGGCAAAGTTTTCTGTTTTTTAACTAATTTATTTCGCAGTACAATGTAGAGATGCAGCTTTATAGGAAAATACATTTCAGTGGGAAAAATAAAATCTGGATCCATCCATCCATTTATCCATTTTATTTATATATTCTAATAAAAACAACTTTGCCTTTTTATAGAAATTAAGATCTTTTTTATCTAATTATAATCCATCTATTATCCAAAACTTTAGTCCTGTGCAGAGTTATGGCACTGCTATGAAGCCTGTTTCTGCCACTAAATAAAATATAAAAAAAGGTTATTGCAACTTTTTATCTTGCAATTCTGACTTTTTTTTTTTCTCAGAGTTGTGACATATAAACTCACAATTACGAGATATAAAGTCAGAACTGCGAGGTATCTTTTATGTTTTGTGCAATTAAAGATAATTCCGTTTCTAAAAATAAGATTTTGTCTGATTATCATCCATCCATCCATGTTTGTATTCATTTAGTTTTTTTCATCTTTTAATATTTGTGCAATAAAAATACATTTTCCTGTTTATAGAAATTAAAATTATCCTAACTGTAATTCATCCATTCTATCCATTCTCCAAACCACTTGTTGTATGTTTTATTTCATTTAGTTTTATTAATTTAGTTTAATTTCGTTTTAATTTTGTTTCAGTTTATTCAGTTTTACTAGTAGAAGACTTTTTTTTAGTATCTGTATATTACCAAAACATTTCTTAGTGTTTGTTGGGCATGACCCTAATTCAGAACAATTTCCCTAAAAACACACGTGAGTGTTGGTCAAAGATGCTGAGTTTCTGGAAATAATCATTCAGTACATGCTGTTCTCCCGTCTCTCTTATTTTCTGTCTCAGTCTCTCCACTTGTCTCCATTTAAATCCGTCTTTCTCAGCACACACGGTCCGGTTCTGTGCCACTCACTCCTCCTGTGTTACCATGACAACCATGATTCATCCCGTAGGTGCTCCAGGGATTTGGCCGGGTCTCGCTCTCACACTCGCATCCTCCGAGACTCTTCCCATTCAGAAACATCACCGGCGACATGTTACCGGCTCATGATTTCCCATGCCGAGATGAAAGCGCTGTGGTGTTCTGTAATGGTTTTTCATATTTAGAGCCGTATTGAGTTAATTGCGGAGGGAGGCAGGGGAGAGTTTGGGTTCCTGTGGAAACTTGGATGCTTGGATGTTTTTGCCCTTTTTGCTTTTTTTGTTTCAGATTTTCCCCTCCATTCTTTCTGTCCTCGAGAAGTTCAAGTGCAGTTCAGTGTCTTGGGTTTGCTCCATCTCATTCCTCTGTTGCTCCAGGTGGCCTACTGTTATCCCAGATTGTGTGCGCGCATTTCAGACCGCTAATGTCTGCGTCCGTGTGTGTTTTCATGGGCAATTTCCTGCCAGCTCTTGATTTAATAGGGTGTTTTTTTTTTCCTTTTTGAGGTAATATGCTGTCCTTTAGGTAAGGAAAGTGGCCCTTTTTTCATTTGCAGGTATATTTGAAGCTCAATGGCACATCTTATTGATAGTGAAACTGAACAAAGACGTCTTTGCTTCTCTAAAGGGAATTTCCATTCAGCTCAAAAGCGGACAGAGAATCTGTTTTCCTTGGAAAGCACAAAAGCTTGGTTCCAAAACCTAGAGAGCTGCCCACGTAGGCAGGATTTTAAGGCATCGAAGATGCGTTTTTGACTCGAAAGGTAAGCTGTGTGATTATGCTGAGACACCAGTGTATGTCTGCTTTATGGCGTGCACTGCGACATGCTCACTGTCTTTCAGTCCACCAAAGATGGCAGATAAAGTGTGCGAAATTTGTTTGGTAATATACGTTTTAGTTGATTGTAAATATGTTTTTAAGCTTAGGATAAATTAAAATGGACTGTGCAATATTTGTATTATATCTGATGTGCTGTTTATTATTATTATTATTATTATTATTATTATTATAATTGGAAAAATAGTTTTTTTTATTGTTGTCATTATTATTAAAAATCTTACATAATTTTTTATATATATACATATTTGTATATATTATATTATAAAAAATATTTATAATAATTCTAATTTCTCTACATGTAAATTTTTTTTTAACATTTTGTATAAAATGTTATTATATATATGATCATTAAGATGATGATTGTTACTGATTTTGTGCCTATTCATCATCTCGTCAGGAACATAGCTATATGCTAAAAGCGAATGCAATTTTCTCCATTGTTTGAGTGTATTATTATTATTATTATTATTATTATCATCAATAATGATAATAATACATATATTATTTTTAACTTAATTATCTATTTTGTGCTTATTGGTCTTGTCAATAGCACAGCTACATTCTAAAAGCAAATGTTATTAAAATCGCACACACAGTTTTCTATGTGTGTCATGTTGCCTTTTGTAGCATTCTTGACGTTGGTTACTTGTGAGTATTTCAGTTATTTCAGATTGAGTATGTAATACTCTATTATGGACTATATTATTGTAAATGGATTATTTTCAGGATGGAATATAGTTTGTGTGGCTTAGTGGTTACATTTTCTGTCTGACATCTCCAGTTCTAGAAGTAGTATTCTGTTGTAGTAAAATGTATGTGGCAAATTCATCATTATGTCATGCAATTTCCCACACTATTTCACCAAGGCTGATTTTTGGCTTTGATGAACTTAGGCGATGTATTAAAAATATGGATGGGAGTGTTACGCGTATGATTGATCTGTTTTCACTGAAACCGAATATTCATTTGGGGTCGTTTATCTGACTGGTGTATGTGTGTAATCTACATGAGCAGTTAATGACGCTTTTACTCATTGAGGAGTGTGATAAACTGCAGGTGCTGATGTTAAAGTTGTGCGTGTTTTATTGCAGGCAGCTTCAGCAGCAACAGCAGGCCGAGCTAGAGGTTCACCAGAGAGACGGACTGACTGCTTATGATCTGTCGCAGGTGCGTGAAAACACACACACACACTCTCTGTCTTTTCTCTCAGTCTCTCATTTTGTCTTCTAACCCTTACAGGTGCATTACTCTCTTTAGCTGGCCTAGTACGTTTAATTTATCCTCCTTCATTTTATATGCAAGTCCCTCTTAAATCAGTGTCACAGCTGAAGCTGTTTTAGATTTATACTTTAAATTGAATATCAGCCAATGAAGCACCCAGAGGAACATTTTATTCTCCAGAAGTTCTGTTGGAGTTAACATGGTGTGTTTCATCGGCTTTGTCTTAGGTGATTGTTTTCATACTACATATACATGATATAGACGGTTTCATCGGGCGCACGCGCCTAGACCTAAGTTAACTTCCGGTTTGTGTTAGTGTTGCGAGCTACAAACGCAGCTAATAATGAGTAATGAAGTTGGTCTCAGGTTATTGTGCTGTGGGATGTGTTTCCCATACATTTATTTATTTGTGGCGACCTGCCATGATATAAAAGTCAACCGATTTCCCAAAAGGCTTCGTTGAATAAACATGAGCACGTAGTGCACGTTTAAAAACCAAACCAAGGTATCATCATATCATCATATCACCCACCCCTAACCCAAATATATATATATTTTTTTTATTTTAATTATTTTTATTTTTTTATTTTATGGAATTAATCTCAAAACCACTGATGTCGTTCATGGCTCAGGACTCTTCATTTCTTAAAATCCCAGTGGATGAAATGAATGGGGGAAAAAAATAAATAAATCTTCCTGAATCGATCCCTGTTCAAAGTGTGAGGTCACTGTTGTGCACTTGATGCTTTGTGACAAGTGTTAGGATGAGATGCATGCTGGAATGCTATTGTATGTTACTGTGGCTAATGACTGATAAATGTGAGAGTGAATCTGCATAATTGTAGACATTTGAGCCGTGGAGCGTTAACTCCCTCTCTGTGGACCTGTGCTATAAAAATAGGCCATAGTTATGAGGTGAAGTCACACATTTGGAATATGCCCTCCGTCTTTATCTTTCTTTAACAACTTTTACAACTTAACACACATTTGCTTTGTGTCATAAGTGGTAATTCTGTTATGTTATATCATATGTTGTTTTTGTTAAACGGGTCATTTGAGTCAATTTTAATAAAGCTGAGAGGATTGTTTGTTGAAAACAGATAACGTCTCACACATGGGATGTTGGGTAGCACCCATCAGCGTTTACAATCTGTGAGTGTTTAACGCCTGTCTGCAATTTAGAAAGTGACCTTCATTATTGATTCCTGCCTTTGCCCTTACAAAAATGGGAATATGTTGGAAAATAATATAATGCGATTATATTAAATAATACATTTCCATATATGGGAAACTAATGCTTGTATTTTTCAATACATTGCAGTATATGCCTAAAGGCCCTGATATATTTCAAACAAAATCAAAGAACGAATGAAATGGCGTAATTTCGAACAAAATCAGGCCAAAATGAAGTGTTTCGAATCAGTACGAATCGGCGTTAATGCATGGGTTTACTTAATAAACATTTATTTTGGTTTATTGTTTCCATAGTTGCGCATTTATATATTATATTACAGATATGAAAATGTCTATGATGTTATATGAGAAAAATATATTTACTGGAAACAAATATGGACATTTTAGGATTGCAATATGTGCAATATATATGCACAATTATAAGGAAAGTATAATTTTATAATAAATAAATAATTATATATGTGTGTGTGTTCATTTTACATATACTTGTAAATATATACTTTTATATATAATTTTACATATACTTAAAAAAAATATATATAAAAATTAACATTTTTTGTTTATATATTAAATGTGTGTATACTGTGTACATTTATTATGTGTATATATATATGGATACACACACACAGTGTATATTTTGAAAATATTTACATGCATTTAACATGCATATATGTATGTTAGTATAATTTATATATAAATATATTTAATGTATAATATAATTAATATTATATTTAAATATAATATGTTTAATACTTTCAGTTAAGTTAGGTTTGTGTTCATTGCTGCTTTTATTTCATTTTCTTATTTTGCATTTATTAGCATTCAGTTTTCATGAGTTGAAGTCAATCACAAACATGCCCTCTCACACTGATGTCTACAGGTGCCGGTTGCCAGTGTCCCAGCTGGCGTTCACGAGGCGGGAAAGACCATCGACAAAACCGATTCTCTGTTCTCGCAGGAGAGAGACCCACGCTTCAGCGACATGTACACGGGCATCTCAGGATGTATGTTCATACACACATTACATCTGACTAGCACTGCATCACACACTGATTTCAATCTAAACATACAATTTACTGTAATTTTGCTTAATGTAATTACAAAACCTGCACATGTCTGGCAGCTCGAGTTTGTACGCTATTTTAGTGCTTGATATGAAGTGTATACTATCTATTGGTGCATTTGGTAGATATTACAGCAACATTCCAGTGTAAACCCATGAACTCCAGATTTCTGGTGGCTCAAAGCCAGTTGTTTAGGGTCATTAACTGGTTCAAACTGGGCCGTTCTGATAGGTTTGCATGCCTTTGTTCTGTTTTTTTTTACTTTTGCTGTGGCTGATAAAGATGTTGTTGTAATGTGATGTGTGACTGTGTCTTTTCTTTAAATCTAGTCATTCAGTGTGAGCTCGATAAGGATCTGTGTTTGTTTGTGTTTAGCTGATAAGAAGATGATGGTGCCGTCCTCCACTGCTGGCGGCCAGCAGTTGTACTCTCAAGGCAGCCCATTTCAGCCCGGACACTCCGGCAAGAGCTTCAGGTATGGACAGAAACACTTTACATGAAAGTAGAAACTCAGTCTGGCCGTTTGATTGCTTTAATGCAGAATACAACTACAGTTTTTTCATGCAAAATCACAAAAAACGTTACTGATACAATACTGTTCAAAACTTGTTCAGTTGTTTAATTCTCTTAATTAGCAAGGATGCATTAAATTGATCAAAAATGACAGTTAAGACTTTTATAATGTTACAAAAGATTCGATTTCAAATAAATGCTGTTCATTTAAACTTTCTATTCATCAAAGAATCTTAAAAAAAATGTATCAGTTTCCACAAAAATATTAAGGCTAATGTGACACTGAAGACTGGAGTAATGATGCTGAAAATTCAGCTTTAATCACAGGAACAAATTACATTTTAATATACAGTATATTTAAATAGAAAACTGTTATTTTAAATTATAAGAATATTCAGAATATTACTGTTTTTGTTTTATATATATATATATATATATATATATATATATATATAATGAGAGAGAGAGAGAGTTGGTGAGTCTCTTAATGCTCAACAAGCAGGTTTGCAATGTCTAAAAAACAAAAACAGCCTACTTGCTATTCAAAGCTAGTCCAATCACATCTTTTTCCCTCACGTTATTTACCCCTTCATCAAAATTGCATGTCACTTCAGCTAGTGGCCTACAAATCAGTCAGTGGCCACAATATAAATGTATCCCAATTCTGCGGTATAACTGTGGACTTGGCAACACTGTCACCAAGGCTGCATTTATTGCAGTAAAAGTAGTAATATTGTGAAAAATTTAACACAATATTTCTATTTTAATGTATTGTAAAGTTTTATTTATTTTTGTTATGCAAAACTAAATTTTTAGCATCATTACTCTAGTCTTCAGGGCTGATGCTGATTTGCTGCTGAAGAAACATTTCTTTTTAAAATCAATGTTGAAAACAGTTGTGCTGCTTAAATGAGTAAAAAGTAAAAAAAAAAAAAAATTGGAAAATAGAATATATTTACACTTTTCATCAATTTAATGCAGCGTTGCTGAATAAAATGACAATTTTCTTTCTTTCAAAGAGAAGAAACAAAACAAAACAATGAAAAAATGAAGAAGTTAAACATTTGTACTTTCCATTATGTTATTCTATCTGTTTGGCTAATTTTGAATGTCTGTCAATGAAGAAAGACCAAAATGACCAAGAAAGCCCCATGAAAGTACTCCTGTGACACTTTTGCATGTTCTAAGCTTGTTAAAGTTGCACAATTACCTTTGCATAAGAAATGGGCCAAAAACTTAGGGTTTGTAGCTGCAAGTGAATAATTTTTTTTTCAGTGTGCAATCCCTTTAACAAACACCAAGCTTGAGGAATTGGTTAACCTTCAGAGCGTTGCGACAGTGTGTAACAGCATGATTAGCGGTTAATGAATGTCTGGGGAATTCTGCCGAGCTGCTTGTTGAGATTTTGACCGTTATGTTTTTAGCATGTCAGTCTACACCTCTCTGCCCTGGCTACCCTTCCTCTGCCCTCTTTGTTCTCCTCTCTCACAGAGACTTCAGTAGTTCAGTTTGTGCAAAAAGGACTCTAGCATCAGTAGAATTGAGGTGGCCACCAGCCCAGCTCCGACAGGCTGGAGTGTGATGAGATCAGACGAGTGTGTGTGCGTGATGGTGGCAGGTTCAGTGAGCATGGCGCTTCCCATTGTTGTCTCGGGGTCTGCAGGCTAATCAGGACAGTGACACTATATGAAATGGGGATGACAATTGGATTTACGCACAAAGCACGGCATAAGAATATCTAATGCGGTCATTAGCGAGGACATGAGTTCATGGGGGGAAAAAAGTGAAGAAATTAAGTTTGAGTGCATCCAATTTAGCTTGATTGCACGCATTCATTTACATTCGATTATGCTGATACTGACAGGCTCCTAAATGCAAGCTGAGTGTTTTGCCTGTGCTGGGAAGTGTAATACCTTCAGATAAATGACGTGACTTCTAATTTGACATCTTTCCAAACTCTCTTCCAAGAGCTTATTTTATTTCTTACCCGTCCCAAGGTTGTTTTTCTCATTCCTTAGGAGACGAAGTGGAGATTTTGATTATTTTTCATCTAGATCAACTTTGTCACAGCTGTTTTACCGGAAACTTGGCAGGGGAAAAATAAAGATAAATAAATAAATGAAAATAAAAAAGACAGTTGTCAACACTTACGGTTCATTTTATTAACCTAGACTAATTAATATTGTTAGTTCATTGTTAATTTGTGATATCAAACGCATGAACTAATGTTAAATAATTCAAACCATATATTAACTAATCATAAAATAATTTTAATCCTGTCTATCAAGTTACTGAAACGGACAAATTTTTGTACATTTTGTGACACTGATGTTGTAATTTTTTCTGAAACTCATGAGAGACCCACGAGACTTCATATGAATATGAAATATGAAAAACTATAGACTTTAACCTTTTAATATCTTTTGATATTAAAGAGATCCCTTTTTAAAATTTTTATTTCATATGATCCCTTGTGAAAAGAAGTAGGCATACTTAAAATACCTGCATATGAAATGAATGTGATATATTTTACATTAATATAAAATATAGCTAAACTTGGGAGTGTTCTGCACTCAAGTACATATTTGTATGTCGTTTCATACTGACTTTTATTGTATGTACAAATGTACTGACAAGCATTTATGTTATTAACTAAAATATTCTTTATTCTTTCATTTCTATGGAAGCTTATATGTAATATATCTATAATTATTTGTATTTACTATTTGTAATGATGAAGTTGTAATTTGGTAAATTAAATATATATTTTAACAGTTAAACTTGTAATTGTAATCAACTTTAGATATGCTTTAGTACAGTATGTTAGACCACACATCAACATGTACTTCTTTAAAGCATGACAAAATGTAATTAATAATGATTTAAAATAGACCAAAGTAAAACTTTCAGTGTTAAATGTCTCTTTACATACACTTAGGTGGACTTTTAGTAAATTACTATATATTATCTGCTAGTAGAAGTTAACACTTCTTTCTCACAAGGGATTTCATACTTTCTGCAGTTGTTTTTCACCGAATCCCTACTCAAGACATATTTATAAAGCATAACAATGTCTGACATGTTATTTCAGCAGAAATCAGTGCAGGCATCACAGCGTGTCTCGTGCTGGTGGTTTGTGTACACACTGCCCTTATGTCTCAGCAGCAACAGTTCAGGATTTGTGTTGGGACAGCAAGCAGCAGTCTGGGAGAGCGAGAGTGAAATTAGAGGAGGAGAGATGTAAAATATTGATGGTCTCTCTCTGTGTCCATCGCAAGCCCATTCATTATTCATCCCACCTTGAAGGTAGAATTGCCGCCCTCTCATGCAGGGTCCTGCCCACTCATGTGTTTGCTCTTTCTGGGCTGCTGGAGACTCTGTGTAGCTCTGCTGACATTTGGCTCTGCTCTGGCTTTGGTCATCCGCATGCAGCCGCTTTCTATTTCTGACTTATTTTTTCATTTTGAAAAAGAGTCAATGGTCACCAGAGTGGTAAATATGGATGCTGTATGTGAGTGTGATCTGTATTAGGACCCATGAAATCAGGGGTGGCCTTTTGGATGCCCGATCTTAAAGAACTCAAACAGCATTAATATTTTGTCTCCCTCTGTCATGCAATCTATATTTAAACTATAAATATACCCACAGAAATATAACATCAAATAGGCTTTTAGTGGGCTCTGAAAGTCTGAGAACTGTTGTGCATCTGAGAGCAACACAGTGTTGTTTAGAATGAATGAAACAGTGATTCAAAGGCCAAGAAAGCTATTTACTTAATTCCTGAATGAATTAGCTGTTTGAACGAATCGAATGAATGAATGACTCGTAAAGACATTCACCACCAACAGCTGGCCCTTTTAGTTTATCATTTAAATATTACAAATAAATAAACATTTAAAGGCATAAAAAATTTATAAACCAAAACAAACAAAATCATTTACTCACCCTCCTGTCATTTCAAACATAAATGATTTATTTTCTTTTGCGCAACATAAAAGAGGGCTGTTGATAAGAAAGCTGTTTTGGTGACTTCATAGCATGAAAAAATATTAAGATTTTTCTCAAATTATCTTATTGTATGTTGTAAACGTTCATGTGTAATACATTTTATGTACATTTTAAGTTGAGTTGAATAAAATATTTCTTTCCAATGCTACTATTTGTAATGTCTACTTGATACTTTCTCATGTAAAGGCAGGGTATATGATTTTTCAAAAATGCCTTATAAAAAGATTCGGGCCATTTAGCAAAACAAACTTGTTGTCACGCGGACTCTGCTGAAGCATGAGACGTGGTCGAAGCGTAGACGTTTTAACATTCACATTTAATTCAACTCAAGTAAACACATAAAAATACAGACATCCATATAACCTTATTAACCGACAAACACAGGACGAAACACAAAAGCTTAAATACACATGAGGGAACTAGTGGCAGGTGAGTAACACAGGTGGGGCGGATAAACTCATTAACTAAACAAGGACAGGAACATGACCAAATAAGGAAACAGGAAATCATAAAACGAAACCAAAACTTAACTGTGACATGAAACATAAACAGACATGGGCGTGACACTTGTAGCCAATCAGCAGTAATGGGCGTGTCTATTCGTGACGTGGAGGAGACAGGAGTATAGTATTTTGTCGTGCCACTCGTGTCCCGTATATACGGTGTAACATTGGTACTGCTTTGTTTCACAGAACTCGTTGACTGGGTTGCTTAATGTATGTGTGGGGCGGAGCTATCAAAGGGTTTTGGTGATTTCAAATATCAACACTGGCTTTCAGAAATCGCATACCCTGCCTTTAACACAATAATAGCTTTAAATATTTTTGGGGGGTATTTTCACAGCCAAATTTAGTTTGTGATTAATTAGATGAATTAACACACCATGTAATTAATTATATTAAAGATTTTAGTCACACTTTATGTTAGGTGTTAACTATGATGTACTTGCATCAAAAAATAAGTGCAATGTACTTATTATGTACATATTGTATTGCAAACACTTTTGATGCTATTGAGGTGGGATACAGGTAAGGTTCGGGACAGGTTTGGTGATATGGGGAGGTTTAAGGGTGGGTCAGCAGTGAAAATATAAATGTACAGAAATTAATTACAGATGTATTTACATATAGGTATTTTTACAAATATAAGTACAATGTAAAAACGTATGTACACAATAAGTGCATTGTAGCAAATTATTAATTTAAATGTAAGTACACAGTAGTTAAGGCCAACCAATATAATAAAAGTGGGACCAAAGACCAACATTTTAATCGACTTACAGCCTTAATATAAATTAGTATTTTTAAAAAATATTTCACAAAATTAATGTGTCACTGTTTTACTCTTTAATTAGGTAAGTTCAACCTTGGTGAGCAGAAGAGACTTTTTTTGCCCTAAAGATGAATCTGAAAATGTTGAATTGGAATTGTTCACTCACAAGTGTCTGAAATTTAGTTCTGTATATTACAGCATGTCATTGGCTGTATGCGATGTGGCTTTTTTGAAGCTCAGGTTTGGTGTCGCACACAAAAGTCCTGCTAAAAGGAAGCTCATCCCCTGATCTGCTATCATCCAAAGTGAACGGACAAGCGGTGGTGTGGAGATTGGACCAGGTGGGTTTTGGGGCTTCAAAGTTCTCCATGTAATCCCATGAAAAAGCTGAGAGGTGCCCTAAGACGTGAAGAACATCTCTCCAGGTACTGCACACAAAGGTCCGGCTCACGGTCAGGTCTGGTTTAAAGTCAGCCCCCTTTGATGCCATGCAATCCTTTAACTTTTGTTAGTTTATTTGGCTGCATTTTTATGTATAATGCGTATTTGGACTGTTAGAGTCTTACTGAAAGGAAATCCTGATGAAATAACCCTGGAGTCTGAGCGGTCTTGCTAAAGGCATCAGTCGACTCAAAGGGCTCAGCTGCCAGGTGTTCAATAACACAAGCGCAGAAAGCACCAGGTCAATCTCGGGATAAATCTTGAGAGGAAAGAAAGAGCCAACGTAAGCAAAGAAGATCCTATCAAATTCATATTTTCTGAGCCGAATGGTAATATCTGACGATAGTGATCGATAGATGAACTTTCAGATAACTGGTTAGAAATGATTTAAATGCATGGAGAGCTTGCGAAGGAGATGAGAAAGCTCCTCTCAGTCCCTCTGAAGTCCTCGAGTGCGAGTCTATCAAACCTGCTTTTAAGTGTGTGAATTCTCATTTCTCGATCCCAGAGAAAAAAAGAGATAAAAATTGGGAAAAAATATGAAATTGTATCACCAGAAGTGACATTAAAATAGAGGGGACGTATTTGTATGAAGTTGATTTTAATGAGGCTGGGACAATGACCTAAAAAGGTTAATTAATGAATTAATTAATTTATTAAACAAATATAATTAATTATTAAATATTATTACATTTTTGGGGAGTTGCATCACATGACTTATTAAATTATGCATATTTTAATAGACTTTTTGACCTTGACACACAGTCATACTAGGCTTGAAAGGGACCTTTTTATAAAATAGGTTTTTTTTTCTGTGTATGTTGATTAGAAAACACGACTTTGATTTTGACAAGACACTTAATATAAAGGGGTCCAAAAGAAGAAAACACATAGTAACTAATTGTAATGGTAAAAACCTACAGTAAAAACATGCTTAACTGTAAGCTCCCTTACATTGAAAAACAGTAATAATGACATTACATGTAATTTGACAGCAAAATACCATTAAATTAATGTAATTTGGAAGTGAAAAGGAACAGGATATCTTATAATTTAACAAAAAACTGTAACTTGACATTCCAAGTTGTTCTTCTTAATTGTTCTTATCAGTTGTCAAAGGGTTTACGGTATATCTATTAATTGTTTGTTTTATTTTGTTAATATTGTATTCTGGTTTTTATTTATTTATTTAGACTCTCTAACATGTACACTTTCTATTTTAATTCTGTTCTACTACTTTCTATCATTTATTTAAAAAATGGACCCTCCAACATTAAGCTTGCTCTATTCTTTTTCCATCTTTATATATGTATATATATATATATATATATATGTATAAGTAATAAGACATTATGGTAAACTGCACAAATCATCCATTCACACATGGTCAGTTCAGTCAGATCGCACTGTCTCAGTCCAGTGTGTGATTGAACCCAAGTCTCTTTGCATACAAAAAAAAAGTAAACGCAAACTAATGCATGACGTTCCTGCATCTCGCTGTTGCATTTCTAAAACTTGCTGGGAAGGAAAATAACTTGAAAAGAAGCCTCCAATATTCCCTCTGCCTGCTCAGAAGAAAGGCAGCTTGGTTGTCAAGTTTCAAGGGTATTCTCCCTAGTGTGTAAAGTGTTGTTCTGGTAAACTAAAGTGAAGGGAACCGTTCACAGAGATGAAAGGACGCACGGCGGTATCAAAGGGCTTGCTTCAGACCCAATCTAGTCAAGCTGATTTTTTGGAATTTTCTGTAATGCGACGCATGAAACAGAGGAGCAGGTGATGGAGGAGATCTTTCAAATCCAACCCCCCTGTGTCTTTGCGGGTCAGTGGGCTGCTCTATGGGGAAGAAGCCATTTTGTGTGCTGGGAGATAATGCAACCGTTGCATGGAGAGGCGAGGATGTTGAGATGTGCGGTCTGTCATAATTCTTGCACCTGGAAGCCACGTCTTGTAGAGGATTGCGTGCTTACATTTGAATGAAAATTAGAGCAATTTTACAAAAAATAGTCAAGAGTCGTACTAACAACTATCCGTTTTTAGGTTCTCTTTTGCTCTTGTTCGCTCCCTGCCCCCCTGCATTAAGATGGATGTGTGCCGTGGCTTTCCTACTTATTTGAATCTGTGCCGCAGACGTCCAATTTTTATCACCTTAGAGGTGGAGATTCACAGCAGACCTGCAAATATGAAAAGTACATTTGTGCTCCATTCCGGTTTATTCCCATCTGCCTGGAGTGCTGGCAATATTAGAGAGCGCAGCAATTTTGGGCTGTATTTTCTGACCGAGCAGTTTGAATCTGGCCCATCTGCAGCCCATTAAATTATATGAAATCACTGGTATTTTTCAAATACATGCCAGGTTGAAAACTGTTAATAAATCTTGGGATGAGCAGCGCAGAGAGGAGAGAGCAGTGGTTACGTAAAAATGAGTGTTTCGTCAAAGGTGATTTCAGCCTGTCAGTGGAAATTGCTCTCGTCTAGTAATGATGAGGTAAAATGGACAGAATTAGGGTTGAATTAGACAGGATAGAGGACTTTTTGCTTTTGCTTGCCTATTTCAGAGGTTTTTAGGTTTCACCTGGTCGTATCTCAGATTTTTGCAACTACTGCAAACTCTGAAAACATCTTGGTTCTTCCAGTTTGTTAGTGTTAATGTTGTTTAGCGGCTAGCTAGGAGAAGACCACACTTACACAGCATCTCAAGTATTTCTTCTCAAATTTGAATGTCTGTATATTTTTAATTTCTTTTGTCTCGCTCTTGTTCTTTCAGTTTCCTTCTTTGTAACAGTAATATAAATGTAAGATGGTGTCTTCTTTGTGGTTGTGTGTTCTGGTTCTGTCAGTCCAGCATTCTGTCCTCCACCTGCAGAGGGCGATGTTGTCTTTAACATAAACCTGCTCATTCATGCACTTAGGCAATGTTCAGAATAATGTATGGTCATACCACCACTGTTTCTGCAGTGCACAGTATGCAAAGTGTATTCATGGAATGACCGACTACATGTGCAGTGCACAAGAGCAATGATCCCGACACTGGAAATGTGTTTTGACTGAAAATAATATCAGCTGCTGTCTCTCTCTCTCTCTCTCTCTCTCTCTCTCTCTTTTTATTTGACCACACCACCAAATGTTAAATTACTGAAGTATTGGAGCTGCAGTAATTTAACAACAATGTTGACAACATTGTAGCGTAATACGTTTTGAGACATTCATTGTTGCATAATGTTTTCTGTTTCATAACCTGTTTTAACTTGCAGTCTACAGTTATCATTAAAAAACTAGCAATTATTTTAAGTCAGATGAGGCATATTCCACTGATATCTTAAAAACATTGTACCAATATGCACCTTTTAGGGGTAAATACCATATAGCATTGTCCCTTTCAGTGAGGGTTATATTCTAATAAACTAGAATTTGTTAATATTTAAAATTAATGTACATTTTTCTATTAATTTATTTTTAATATA
>JAUMHE010000053.1:5895159-5926151 GCA_032359235.1 Enteromius mattozi | reverse complement strand
TGACAAGAAATTGTGCTTGTGACAATAAATTCTCATTGAATATGTGGATTTCAATCCAACTGAGTGAGCTGTATTCATTGTGCTGCTAAATTGACACATGTATTTAAAATATATTTATTTCATGGAAGTATACCAGTTTAGTATACCAAAAGTACAATCGGAAAATGATTTTTTTTTATTAAGCACATAAATATGTAAATGTATTTGTAGTAGCATGACATCGAAGTATTTCAAATACATTTTAGTGTATTTGTTTTTCACTAGGGAATTTCGTGAATTTTGGTGAATATTTTTCAATTAGGGTCTTGAATGTGCATGAAACGTTTCTATATGTACGGTAGATGTGTTTTGGAAAGGCTGTTAGCCATTTTGATTTAAAAAAAAATATACCTATAATGGAAAACTACATGCAGCAATCATAGAGTTGCGTGCACCATATTATATGACCCGTATACATACGAATTTATTGCTGCTCCAAGAAACATCAATGGACAGATTGAGACTTGCTGCTGGTTAATTTATGCTTCCTTACCCCTCTTGTTTGGGTTGTTGGTCAGGGAACAGGAAGGGATTTGACCGCAGGGATTGCTCATAAACACCAGAAGACACTAAATATGCTTTCTGAATTCATTTGGACGTTCAAACTGCACAGAAGAAGAGTGAAGGCCTTGATTCTGCGGTCGGCTTATGAGGACCTGCTCTGACCTCATTTATACAGTGGCTCGTAGTGTTTCCTAAACTCTGTCCTCATTGTTTTTATGGAGATTTTTTCTTCCAATAGTGAACTTAAGCACTATTATTGCCTTCAGGTCATCCTGGGAAAAAGTTAAAGACATCTAAATATGGATTTTTTGAAGTTTTTATCAGTTTGGACTCTCATTCTGATGGCACCCATTCACTTTAGATGATCCATTAGTGAGCAAGTGATGTAATGCCACATTTCTCTAAATTGATGAAGAAACAAACTCATCTAAAATGGCTTGAGGGTGAGTACATTTTCAACATACTGTCATTTTTGGAAAAAAAACTAAGAAAAACTTAAGTTGTAGTTATGTAATATGGTATGTTGTAACCCATGTGGTAACATTCACACATGCTCATCTTGTATATGACCGTTCTGGCATGACCTGAAGATAGCAAGTAATTTTTTGCGGAGGGTTTTCTTCTACGAGCATGTGAGCGCGCTGAGAGACCAAATCAGCTTGTCATATAATCACATTTTTGTACACTGTCAAAAAATGTTCGTGTTAAGTTCCTTCTGGGTAAAGCATGACATGACTTGACTGGCTAGAAGCGTAAACATCAGATCCGTTAAATCACGTTCATTGCATGCCTCTCGGTTTAATGCAGAAGTTCTTTTCAGATGTCTTCAGCATTCCACAGAATCTTGATGCTCTTTGATTAGACTGTCTAAACGCTCGCACGACAGCTCAGATGTTCAGCTGAGAAACTTGAGATGTTTTTTAGAGGTCAACGGCATCAAGTCAGCAAGGCTGCATTCACTGTCATTCCTGCATGTCTTCACTGATGTTTTGTAACAGCATAAGTTTTCTTGAACTAATGGGATTCATTCTAAACAAGAAAACAGACAGGTCTTGTAAATAATGATAAAGATAACTAAGATTTACCCGAAAACCATTTTAGAAAGAAACAAATCCATCATTAAGGCATTTTAACATTAAAACAATTTCTTAATAAGAGATTTTTGATCTGTTTGAATTTCTCTCCTAATATAAAACAAAATGATTAAACATCTTAATTATGTATTTGTTCCTGATAAACTCGTAACTTTTCACTTCACACAATGTTAACTGATGAACTGGAATGGACTGGAGTGGTGTGGATTATTGTGATGTTTTTATCAGCTGTTTGGACTCTCATTCTGACGGCACCCATTCACTGCAAAGGATCCATTGGTGAGCAAGCGATATAATGCTACATTTCTCCAAATCTTAGGAAGAAACAAACTCATCTACATCTTGTTGGTTGGGGGTGGGTATATTTTCAGCAAATTTTTATTTTTGACTGAACTATTCCTTTAACTCTATTCATTTGACCCAATTTAAGATGATCTTAGACTGAAATCATCTAAAGTTCAGTGAATGCATTTGTTTGGAATAATGAAGGAGATGAATTCAGCTAAACAAAAAAGCAATGCAAACGGTTGTCATCCTTTGTTACAGTTCTGAATAATTGTAAACACTTTTGACACAGTAAAAGTTTCATTCCCCATCTCACAGGCCTGCAGCTATGCAGTCAAACCCTGTCTTTGTTTTGGAATGCTACCAGTGCATTTATTTAATGTTGCGTGCACTACACTGTCATATCTGACAGGATCATGTCAGGCCCTGTTGGGTTTTTCAATAAAACCATTAACAGGTTTTGAGTGACAAATAAAAAAAAGTGACTTTCTGCCCTGCTGTTTTCAGTTGAATTGCTTCATATGATGTAGAAAAGAAGATAGTATGGATCGCTCTGTCAGATTACCAGGCAAGCATTATTCTGGCCTTCGGCTTAATACAGATAACTTTGAGTGTCTGTCATGTTCAGGCTGTTAGATTTCCCATTGACCTCAATGGGAGTTTCTCTGCTAGTTCTGCTGGATGCAGGATGCTCCTGTTGTCTGAACTCACTGGAAAACTGATGTCATGACAGCATCTGACTAATGGAACCACAAGAGCACACACATTCCCAAAGCCTTCACTAGTGACTATCCTGAGCTGTGACAGCAAAGACTGTAGACAGAGATCAGTCCAATGCAAGCTGTTAAAGTTCCCCTATCATGGGTAATTTTTGCTACAACAGGTTGACATGCATACAAAGTCAAAAAACTCTTTTATTTTCTTATATATGCATTTATTTTTTACCTTATTTGTTAAACGATTCCCAAACGATTAGCAAATAATGAATATGCATTTTCATTCAGAACCAACGCAAAAAGACCAAGAAGTGGACAGGCAATATGCTAATGTTTTATTTTGAGGTCAACACTAAACGGCTTGGGACTCGTTCTAGAAACGACTCTTTCTTTTGAGAGATAATAACTTTATAACACAGAACACTTTCAGATTTAAAACTTTGCAGGATGTTTTCATTCACTTAGAGCTGTGTTACACACTGAGTGAAACGTACTGTATGTGATAAAACAAATATGTTTTCATGTGTATTAATGATGCGTAAATCTTGATACTGTTTATTTAAAACACAATTTTTTTTACTATTAGTAGTTATCATTTATTTATGTGTGACAAATATGCATCACTTTAACCAGTTAAAATGGTTGAATCCAAATGGCTGAAATTTTAATATGCAATTCAGATACATGAATATCAAATTAAGGCCTAAATATTTTTTGAGTTCATGTTTAAATCTATACCACAGATGTTTTTCAGATTTTCTTGCCAAAATGGTATAAAAATAGGGAAAAGGTCTCAAGTTCAGTGTGATATGTTGCAATTCCAAGTATTTTTGCTCTCCAATTTTTAAACTTCACTCTTTTCCATCTGTAAAAAGAAATGCACACATCTCTTTAAACATTTTCGAGTCAAAAAGTATTGCCTTTAACAGCTGTGCCTGTCCTGATGCATGACATATGTTCAGAGATGTTTCTTTCCGATTTCTCAGAAATTTCTGAGGCCCCTAAAGCAACAACCCATCATGCTGCGCAGTACTTACCCTTGAGTTGAGTATATCTTCCTTTCAGTACAGAAACATTCACTTTTTTAGTGTCTCTGTTCCAAAACCTAGTCAGCTTCCTACATAGGAAGCATTCAACTAAGTATAAAATTACACTGCCTTCTTCTTTTGGGCAATTTCTAAGAGATGCTTTACATTCTTTTTTTCCCCCCCATCATGGAGGCCCAAGAAAAATCAAACACACTCAATCCTGTCATTAGGTCTCCAGTGCCAGAAACTCCCAGCTTCATTAGAGAGAAACAAGCTCAATCTTGGTTCCGATAAGATTCCCAGAATCTCCCCAGGACCTCAATTAAGTTACATGTACGCTCCATGCGTGTAATATGAGATGGTTTCTGGTTCCTCTTGAATGTAGGTTGACATTCTTTACCTTCCAAAGTGAAACTGTGGTGTTGGTGATCACTAAGCTCCCTTGGGCGAAACTTCCTTGAGGTTCCTCCACAACGTTTACAGCTAAAACTCTTAAGAAGACATCAATTACTCAGAGGACCTGAGGCGAAGCTGTGATGGACACGTCGATAAAGATATTTTGACAACCTCCTCCGCCTTCAAACCATTCAAAGAGAGGGCAGCTGGCCCCTGAAAATGTTTCTTTACTTTGAATGCGGCGTGACGGTGTAACAAACAATAAATCCATTCCGTTAGACAAGAAAATTGAAGTTTTGACATATTTGTAATTTGTCTTCTTTTCTATTATTTTGCTTGTTTGTTTTTCTGCCCACGTTTGTGGGTTTATGTGATCATACAAGAAAGTTTAAAAAGAACTGAAGGTACTATTATGTAAATACTGTCAGGCTGCATCACTTGCAGTGTTTGAATCCGTAAATAAGTTTAATAAAAGATTGACAGGTGGTCTTTTAACAATAACTTCTGTATAAACTAAGGATGAACTGATGTTTTGTTTGGTACCAAGAAGAATAAGAATATATTTTCTACGTTCATGCATAGGCTATGTCATTGAATATTTACGTTTACATGCACTATAATTTTCAGCAATCTGAATCCAATTATATCTATTAAAAATAAAACACACATTCTGTTTAAATTGAGAAATCAGATTCATCAACCTTATTTTTTTCCTCGTAGCGGGTGATGCCCTGTGTAATTTTAAAGTGCCCCTATTATGGATTTTTGAAAATGATCTTTCATGCAGTGAATGAAAACATCCTGCAAAGTTTTAAATCTGAAAGTTTTCCGTGTGTAAAGTTATTGTCCCTCATATGAAAGAGTCGTTTGAAGACCTAGTCCCAAGCCGTGGGAGTCCCAGTGCACGCCCACTTGTTGGTCTTTTCGTGTTGGTCTGAATAAAAATGCAAATTCATTCTTTGCCACTAGGTGCCGCTTTTGGAGCGGAAAAAGCTCACAAACACTGCTTTAAATAAAATCGACCAATCACAGGAGGCGTTTGTTGAACAAATTGTTTGGGAGTCACTGAACAAGTGAGGTAAAAATTACATTTTATGTAATGATTTGTCTATGTATATGATTTTAGATCTGTATTTAACCTCAGAACTATTTCAAAGTAAAAAAAAAAGAAAAGTCTGATTTTATGGTGGCTGTATAAAATGAAATTATTATATTTAATTCGAGTGATGAAGGATTTTGAAAGTCTGACAGTAATCAGTGTTGGGTTCTATTGTAAGGTTGAAAACCATTAGAAATTCAGAAAAGTAATTAAATGTAATCAGTTATATTACTTTAATAGAGTAATTAAAATAGTTACACTACTTATTACATTGTCTGCAACCTATTACGTTTCCAAAGTAACCTTCCCAACACTGGCTGACATAGACAAGCTTTTTAGCATATAATTAATAAATATAACATCTTTCAGGACCACTATTGTCAATATAACTTCCGATTATCATACAATGATTTTAGGTTGGGGGAATGGTTCTGTTCTGCACAAACACTCCCTGCCCATCTAAACACTCCCTCCCCCGACTGGACAAGAGGAGGAGCTGGGGATGAAGGTGGGTGATTAGTTCTTGAGCGAAGCGATAGCTGCTGAATAATGACCGAAGGGACTTTAGCTGCGCTCCATCTCCTATTCAGTCTCCTCCACTGATCTGTTTAATAGGACATAAAACATGTAAACATACACTCTTAAAAAATAAAGGTGCTTCATATTTCCATAGAAGAAACCTTTCTGTTTCACAAAAGGTTTAACAGATGGTTCTTCAGAATATAAAAAGGTGAGAAAGAGATGGTTCTTTGAAGAATCTTTGACTAAATGGTTCTTTGTGGAACCAAAAATGGTTTTTCTTTGGCATTACCGTGAAGAACCTTTTAAGCACCTTTAATTTTAAGCGTTCACATGATTTATGTTTGGTTTTAACAGTTACAATGCGATACTGTCATTTATTTTTGGAAACAAACCCTACTCCTTGTCTGTCTTTCAAAATCTACACAATTGCTGAAATCTGCAAATATAGTTAGTTTTCCCACCATCCAAGTGATTGCAAGTGTATGCAAACCTAAAAATTAGCACACCAAGTCACAGTTTGCAAACATGTCTGCTTTTAATTCCCCCAAACCGCAGCCCACGGCACTTTCAAAGCTAACAACCCAGTCCTGGGTTAGGGATTGCTCACGTCTTATATAAATATTGTTATTGTGTTCAGACATCTAATGGTTCTTCCATGAGCGTATCAGCCAAAAGCTGTTTCCAGACACAACTCATCGGTTTCGGGCACAACGTAATAGACTTAACCTGGTAAGAACCAGCCGTAACAGTTTCAGGAAACAAAAGCCATGGCATTCCAGAAGCTGCTAACATAAGCTTCCAGTCAGTTGCTGTCTATTTAAGTAAAGCCTTTTTTTACTGCACCATCTGGAGAATTGCGCCACTGTCTTGTTCTATTAGTGTACAAAGGAGAGCATATTGTGAGCTCCGAGAACATTCCCGATGTACTGCGATGAGTGATCCGGATATTGTTGTAGAGGTTGGAGCCAAAACTTCAGATCCTGCTGGGATACTGTGGGAATGCCCAGGCAGGAGCGATGAGGCAGGGGCTGATGCATGGTGGGAAAGTAACAGGATAACCAGTCCTGTGACGTCACTGTGTTTATTTCCCCTAAATGTTATTCTCCTGCGCACTGGTGTGTCATTGGCTTCTGATTAAAAATCCATTGTCTGCATTATCCCATGTATGCTGATGTTATGACTTACACAAACAATGGCAGTTTATTGGAATAGTTCTGTCATTATCTACTCACCCTCGTGTCTTGTAAAGTTCACAAATCGAGGTAGAATTTAGACACATTGCTCAAGGTTTGACGTCAATGATGCCAAACACCATCAGTGTTTCGTAAATGTCATTTGAGACCTTCAGCAGCGTGGAAGATTTTTATTCTGATTTGATTTTATTTTCATTGTGCAACATTTATTTAAAAGTTTCTCTCACGGTCCAGGAATTAAACAACGTTACTGTGTTTATCTAGAACCCACTGCCGTAATATCTCATAATGATTTTTTATGCGTAAATTCAGCCACAGACAATGCATCATAGAAAGACAACATTCATTTAGGTGAATATTTTATTTTGCTCAAAGAAAATTATGCAGATTTTTTTGTAAAAATAATGTTTTCGTTTTAGTTTGTTACCCATCATACAGATTTACTTCATTTCTACATCTGAAAGCTGAATAAATAAGCTTTCCATTGATGTATGATTTCTTAGGATGGGAAAATTTTTTGGCTGAGAATCTGGAATCTGAGGGTGCAAAAAAAAAAAAAAGTAAATATATTTACAGTTACATCTTCATCTTCAATATCTTCATGGAACATGATCTTTACTTATGATGTTTGCCATAAATATAGCTATTGCTACAAATATCCCCTAGCGACTTAAGACATTGCGTTATACATTGCTTATTTACATGTTTATTTATATATATTGTTTTTTACTGAAGTATATACTCACCATTATAGATCCAAAAATCTATATCCCATATAAACAATGCTAAATGAAGTGAAAACATTGGCTGTTTTGACTTCAATATATTATTCTCATTGTTTTGTTTTGTTTTTGCAGGATCTGAGTGGTTAAATCTTTTCATGTTCCCTATTTTCCAACATTATGGACCCAATTTTCATATAATGAGATACTTGAGTGTGGAGGTGAATGAAATTACCTGTAGTGATTGTTGCAGGAAAATCCATGCTATGATTGAAGTGTAATATATAGTTGTTTTTCCTGTTTTTGATCTGCAAGTTTCCAGCTCACATAATGCTGCTGTCTGCCACATTAAAACCCAGTCCTGTGAGGTTCACATGATCCCGATAATATTGGTACAAAACCTGAGTGTGATGTGCTCAGGTCTCCTGAGATCAGAGGAGTCGATGCCCAGAATCCAGCTGTCTGCTCTTTCATTTAGGCACATACAGCCCTGCAGACACAAAACCCCATTTCACAACCAACAGCTGAAAAGTGAACAGACTTTGGTGTTTTACCAACTATGTGTTTGGAAGGACTTACAGAAAATGTCTGGTATCGCAGCTATTTGAGGAAATAGCTTTGCATGCTTTTGAAATTTATTACAAAGTTCAGAGAGGACAGCTGCTGAATGCATATTTTTTATTTTGTGATGGCATGCCAAAAAACAGGCCAATTTTATCAATGTACTGTGAGAAAAATGATAACTGATTTTACATCATTCTGATTCTATTAAAAGAATTTGTTTACACTAAATATAATATTTGCGGAAAATATACTGTCAGGCCGTCCATTATGAGTTTCTTTGTCAGAACAGATTTGGAGGAATGTAGCATTAAATCAGTTGCTCAGCAATGAATCTGCAGTGAATGGGTGCCGTCAGAATAAGAGTCCAAACAGCTGATAAAAACATCACAGTAATCCACACATCTCAGTTCATCAATTAACATACTGTGAAGTGAAAAGCTCCATGTTTGTGAGAAAAAAATCCATCATCAGGACATCTTACACTTAAAACTCTTTCATCTGGCCAAAATATGAATCCATAACCCATAATAACACCTCCTCCAGTGATAAAATAGATTCCCTGTTGTCACATCACAATTCATGACATATTTGTTTAGACTATTTTTATTCATAATACTTGATCTGTGCACAAACATGGAGCTTTTCACTTCACAAGATGTTGGACTGAAGTGGTATGGATTACTTGTGGATTATTGTGATGTTTTCATCATCTGTTTAGACTCTCATTCTGACGGCACCCATTCACTACAGAGGATCCTTTGGTGATGTAATGCTAAATTTATCCAAATCTGTTCTTATGAGAAAAAACTCATTTACTTCTTGGATGGACTGACGGTGAATATATTTTCACCTAATTTTCCTTTTTGGCTGAACTATTTGTTTCATTAAATCATTTTAAATAATCCACTAACAAGGTTTTAAGCAGTTAAATTGCTGTGCTTAAACCACTTATTTAAAGACTCCCAGATTCCAGAAAACATAATCTTCATTTCCTTGATAACACAGCATGGTGCATATGGTGATAGAGATACTGCATGTGGGTAAAGCCATGCTGAACGAAGCACAGTGAGACCTGCTCTTTTGACCACAGGTCTGTTTTTCCCATAAATATTGAAAGTTATGCACAGGAAAAATGGGTGCACCTTATCTCCTGGAAAATATAAAACGCAGATGGAGCCAGAGCAATCAGCACCCAGTGCATTTCCCATGCATCCACACTTCTTCTGAGCAGGTCCCACAGTGCATTTCTGCATCCAACGAGCACATTATTACTATCTAGGAAATGTGCTTCATCCTCTAGGGTATGATAAATCCATTCCACCCTGGACTCCATATGCTTTTTACTGATTAGGTGAGAATATGAGGAATGTTAAGCCAGGCTCCTTCTCTTTCTTTTGCCCATTCCATTCAGGACATTCCCAAGAGTAATATTCTGATGTTTATGAGCCTAAAATGACTTCAAAGTGTCGTAGTTATACATTTCTGTCACTTTATGACAGATTTTATCCCACTGAAATCTGATTAGTGAAATACTGCAGCTTTAGAAATATCACAGGAAATGTGAAACACTCACAACAAAGATAAATGCAGAAAACTTTGGATTTGGTGTCCTACTTCTTTCATTCGTAAA
This sequence comes from Enteromius mattozi, assembly GCA_032359235.1. NCBI lineage: Eukaryota > Metazoa > Chordata > Actinopteri > Cypriniformes > Cyprinidae > Enteromius > Enteromius mattozi. The sequence goes on along the minus strand of JAUMHE010000053.1, from coordinate 5,916,359 downwards.
TTCAACAAAATGTATGTTTCAAATTTGTGACAACAGTATTAGCTCAAGAACTTCATTCGATTTTATAGTCAGTGGTAACACTTTAGATAGGGAACACATATTCATTATTAGATTTTTCCCTCAATAAATTTGCAATTACTTCTTTTTAGGTATGTTATATATATATATATTTTCCGTTGGACTTGATGTAATGATGTAATTATAGAAGAGTCAAGTTTTAAATAGGAAAAATATTGAAAGTTTTTGGTAATTTTTGAGAGTGATGCTAATGTTCTAATCAATTTCAATTATCTATGCTAAGCTATAGCTCAAAATGCTACCGCCAGACTGGCTGAATGGATGGAAATACGGTAAAACTCAACTGTTTAACTCTAGGCGAGTTAAACAGTTTTTAAACAGAATTTAACAGTTTTCGAAAAAAGTGGTGTGTTCAAGAACAAGTGCTTGGTGAATGACTTGGCAGACTTATAGGAAATAGGCACATTTAAGCAGGAGCATCTGTAACTTTTAACAGCCCAATTGTTTTTGTGTGTTTTAAGAACAAGCTGTATTTATGATTATGATTATAAATGTGTACAGAAAGCATGTCAAGACTCATGGCAAGCAACACTGAAACTGTTGAACACTAAGCAGAACTGTGTCCAGACAACACAGAATTACTACAGAAAAAGGAACAGCAAACCTTAGTATTCACCTCGAAGACCTGTTTCCACAAAATACAAACACAACATCCATCACCGTGCTGCAACTGCTAATAATGTAAGCACAGATACCAATGCTAAGACAATGTGAAAAAGATGGTGTCATGGCCATAAAACCTGGGCATGCTGCGCATATGAATTTTAACATCTGCCCTGTCCAGACAAATCACCTGATCTGGATCTGATCTGTTGTCACACCACTGTAGGAAGTTTTGGAGAGAAGAGTGATTCTCTCCTTAAACATCGCTAAAGCAACAGTAAGCTGGAGCCTATTCAAATGCTGTATGAGTTAATAATCTAGAAGTTGGAAGCTAAAGGTGAATAGTGGTAAAACACCTTGATAAATCAACAAAAATCTCCTTTTTCCCAGGCGTTCACATTATTTTGGCCAACCCCTGTATGTTTCTTCTTGTCTTAAAATCTAAAGGCTTTTACTTCAATGCCTGACATTAGTTCCAAGCATACATGATGTGAATACTGTTAAAAACATCTAAGCATGCACCTAATGAAGCTGACTGAGTGAATAAGAAGAAACTAAAATATTCTCAAGTTTTTATTTGTTTAATATTTTGAACAAGCATATTCACTGATGACTTTACAAGAAGCACCATCCCGCATCTCTTCTTCTTTTCTTTTTTGTTTGACGGTGGGTCAGAAACATGCAATGATAAGGTGCATTACGCCAGCTACTAGAGTGTGGGCCTTAGTCAACTACCTTCCAGATAATAATAATAACAATATTCTGTTAATTAAGCCAGTTCTTCTCAGGTAGTTAATTCAACTTTCATTATTATGACCATTAAGTAGGCTTTAACGTCAATTCTAGCTTCTATAGAACTCTTGTTTCCTAATTTCTATCTTTTATGTTTCTCTTTATGTGATGTTCTTTTGGCAGTGACCTATGCACTCCATGGATTCATCATCTGGACAATGCAGCCAGTCGCTTGTTTCCTTATTAGATGTAGCATAATGTTATATTTAATTGTGTCCCATTCTCAACTGTGTAATAATACCATCGTTTTTTTCCCTTTCCATACCCTCATACGTCATACTTTTTTTCTGGATTCTGTAATAATGTCTGCCTTTTACCTCCCTATCCCAGTTACATTGCCATTCCTTTATAATATTTTTACACATTATTTTCCTTTAAGTTAAAAGTATTTCCCTTTTAATACTGTAAAGCTGCTTTGACACAATCTGCATTGGAAAAAAATAAAAACAACGGTGAGTTGACTTGACTTATATCCTGCAGATCATCCAAGGAAAAGGCTCGTGACGTCGCCAGCAGCAGGAGCCGGATATCCGCCAGGGCCGGAAAAATCCCATATTTGGGCATTCTTAGCAGGAGCAATGGCAGCTTACATTGTATGCGAACGGCTAGCTTGATGCTGATTGTGTAGTGTAAACGATCGCTTTTTAGACATTTTCAGCCTATGTTTGAGACGGATGAGTGGCCGATTGCAACGTATATATTTTTGAAAATGTCAAAAACCAAGTGCTAGCGACCGCTCCGTCAAACCACCACCAAACCGAAACCATTTAGCACGGCGTTAGCATCCTCGATACCGTTCGCGTGTTTTCTCGCTATTCGCAGCTCCCCCGACTCTCACCCGGTATCGGCCGCTCTCCATGCCCGAGCAAGGCCCGAGGATGAACAGCTTCTCCCTCGGCGAGTTGTGCTGGCTCTTCTGCTGCCCGCCGTGTCCGAGTCGCATCGCGGCTAAGTTGGCGTTCCTTCCGCCCGAGCCCACCTACTCCGTTCACACAGACGCGAGCGGCGCGACGAGCCTGCATCTCACCGAGCGCGCCGACTGGCAATACTCGCAACGCGAGTTGGACGCCGTCGAGGTGCTGGTGACCCGAACCAGCCGAGGGAACCGGGTCGGCTGCATGTTCGTCCGCTGCGCGCCCGCTAGCCGCTACACGCTGCTGTTCTCCCACGGGAACGCCGTGGACCTGGGCCAGATGTGCAGCTTCTACATCGGCCTCGGCTCCAGGATCAACTGTAACGTGTTCTCCTATGATTACTCGGGTTACGGGGTCAGTACCGGGAAACCGTCCGAGAAGAACCTATACGCTGATATCGAAGCGGCCTGGCAGGTGCTGAGGAACAAGTGAGTGTTTCTGAGCAGGTGCTTCAGTGTTTGAGCGCCAGACCCAGTTGTTCTGTAATTGTGTGGTGTTTCCATGCATAGGCATTCCAGCACTACTGTTTCCTTATTAAATGTGCAGATGCATGCATCCTGCTTCATTATGAGTGACCCTGGTCCATAAGGGTCAATTTTCCTTTTATTGTGATTTATAGATCATCTAATAGCTGAATAAATAAGCTTTCCATCGACACATGGATTGTTAGGATAGGACAATATTTGTTTTAGATACAACTACTTGAAAATCTGGAATCCGGGGATGCAAAAAAATAAAAATGCAGTTCTTAGCAATGCATACTACAAATATACCTGTGCTACTAACTACTATGTCTAGTTTTGTGGTCCAATGTCACATATTAGGCTTTTTTTTCAAGAGGTAAACTGGTAATTAGTTTGACTGATATTTACAAACCAATATTTAATTACAAGAAAAAGCAGGGCTTTCAATTATCATAGCATCTAATTAGATTGTGTCTTATTAGGTTGCTTGTAAAATATACACGTAGCATGCCAAAAAATAATGAAAAAATTATGTATGTCAGCTTTTGGATGGTGATGTTATTATTGGTGTGGTCCATCTCTGACTGGTTCTGTTTTATTGTTTAGTATCCTGGCTTAAATACTTTCGAATCCTCTTTGTACCAGCCCACTTTTTCTCTTGAATTGAATGATGACATAACCAGACAAGCTGTTGCATAACCACATGTAAAAATGTCAAAAGTTAGAGTTTGACATATCCTGATAGACAGTCCTGATATCGATGTCTAAAACGGGTGGCTGATAAAAGCCAATGTGAATCAATGTAATGATGACAAACTAGTTGTAAACAATCTTGTTAAAGTGAACAAGCTTTCTACAAAACATAGTACTCGCATACCAAAAAATAATGCATGCAAATTATTCAGTGACTTGTTGAAGCTAATAAATAAGCGAAGTAGAAGTGGGAAAATAACCGATTTGGTTAATTGATTTGGTCAATCAGTCCATTTGGACTATCAAGTCTGTCACCAGAATTTATTAATATAATTTAAAGTATAGTCTGGTGAAAATAAAATATCTGAGGTTTTGCATAATGTGAGAGAAATGAAATATGTGTTGGTTGGATGATGACAATTTGGCAACTTTATTGGTGGATAAAGGGCCAATAGTCTCTGACTTTAGCCCTATTCTGATTGGACTAGTTTTCCAAACTACGTTTGAGTTTAGACTATCACCTGATGTCTGCAATTTTCATGTACCAATTCAGATGGGACTAACGTCTCTGTGTTTATTACAGAGATGGAAGGGTCTGTTTTTTGGCTACATATGAGTGTTGCAGAGATCACGTCTTCTGTATGCATGCATTGTATATAATCATTCGGCTTGATTACCGTTCGCACAATCACACAAATACCGTGGTGACGCTAAATGGCTAGCAAAACCATGTTACTGTGTGGTTACTTTAAGTATTGTATTTTGTAAATGTAGTAATGTAGTAAATGTAGTATTTGTATATGTAGTAAACCCATGTTTTATTTTGATAAATGTGTACATATAATTAAAACATTATGTAATTGAGTGCAGAAATTAATGTTGAGTAATCATACCTGATATTACAATAGCCAGTCTTAACAGTGTGATCTGGCTCTTGATTTAATTTTTTTATTTTATATATATATATAAAATCATTATTATTTATTTATTTTGTCTTTTTCATTTCTATATTAAACATACGCGTGGTAAGGAGAGCTTCAGTGGTAATACATGTTGGCCAAAACAAGGACATGCGTTTTTAAAAAAAATTTTGCCGGCAATCACAGACATCGCATTCGGATGGGATTAGTTCACAGTGTTTGCTGAAAAACAGTAGGTAATTTGCTCTGGAATTATCACAGAGGATGTGTGAGAAAAACACCAATGTTCGGACAGGATTAAAATCACAAATTTCCACAAACGACCACCTCTAAAACTAGTCTTAACCGAATAGGGAATCTGGGGAATTTTGTGGTAAGATTTTAAACGTATCTTAAAGTGAATCATAATCAAATTAGCTGAAGTTTTTTTTTTTTTTTTAATGTGTAGAACCCTTTTAAAAGTTACTTCAGCTGGAAAAACCCATATTAGAGTTTCTGCTGAAATGCAGTTTCTGTGTGATAAGCCTTTATATCGAATGGGCATTCTGGATATTTGCCGGTTGTTCATGCTAATTCAGCTCTTTAATCAAAAGAGGAAGTTGAGGACTACAGGCAGACATCACGTGATCCACATGAGTTTTATCTCGCTACATTGAACCAAGAAACCTTTGAGTGTACCTTTGGCTAAACTGATCAGTTAATCAGTTTGAGCAACAACTGACCTCATGTTTTGATCCATGGATGGTATTTTAACCATTGGACTTTCTCCCGACCAAACAGAATATCCTATTTTGTGTTCCAGAGGCAATCCAAGACAAAATGCCTTTAGAGACTAATGATTTATAACAGGTTGAGATCCTTTAACAAACTCATTAGAAAGTTGTGTTTCTGGCAGATTGAAGACAATTCCATAAAGTGCCTTGTCTTTAATAATATATAGCGGGAGATGTTTACACTGGAGAGTGTAAATGTCTGTAATTATTTTTGAAGTGAGAACATGATCATTTGTTTGCACATCTGGCAGTGGTTATGTTGTCTAATGAGAAATGGAGGCTGGTTGAATGCAAAATATAAATGGTTTGTTTGGTTGCTCTGCAGGCAGGATTTTAAGGCACGTATGCATATTTGTTTTGGAAAATTTTTAATGATGCATTGTATTTATTTTCACGTAGAAGCCAATGCATTATACTTTGTCAAAAAAAAAAGAATCTAAGATGGTGTGCACCAAGGAATAATCTTAAATATTATTTATGCAATGCTTAGTTGAAACTTGAAAATGGTCTGTTTTGCTTTGTGTACGGTGTTTGTATGTGTTTTTGAACTGAACTGCGTTATTGGCAACATCCTAACTCCATTGTCTATTAAAATTGCAAGTCCTGTCTCCAGTGAGAATTGCAGTTTGTGTAATGTGCAGAGTAGACACCTATAGAAGTTCATTATTACTTCAAAAATAGCTTCATCACACTAGAAGCTGACGAACTGTAACTGTTTTTTTGCTTCCAATTTTTAATGGCTGTCCCGGGATTACTGGTGTTAGTTTGTCAATCAAACTTTCCAGAAAACTATTAGGAAATAAAGCATTTTTTTTATTTTGGCCATAAGGAAGCTCAAATGCTGCTTCGTAGCAATAATCAATTATTTATAGAGTGTGATGTTTAGTTAGTAGGTTCCTGTTTCTTCTGTAAATGCTGTGTAATGTTAAAACCAGCATTTTGCAGAGGACAGAAGTAGTGTTTAATTTTTAGCATGCAGTCTTCGTTATTCTAGTTAACTAAAAATGAAAACCATGAATATTCACTTGAAATAAACTAAAATGAACTCACCTTTTTTTAGCTTGTTGTAAAGGCAACATGTCTCATTTTCTCTTAGTTAACTTGTACTAAAATAGCTAAAACTGAAACAAAAAATATATTGAAATATGTGAACTATATAGACGTAAAAATGACAGTAGGGCTGGGCGATAAATTTCGATCAATATGTTATGCGCATCTCGTCAGTAAAGCCGGTTCTTTGAATAGTGGTAAATCTCCATTACCTGTTTTCAAAAGGAGCGCCAGCTAGCCATAGATTTACAGCTAATCAAAGCTTTATTGACGAGATACGCATAATAAATCAATCGATATATATATCGCCCAGCCCTAAATGACATGATAAAATGGCTAAAACTGTAATTAAAATGACAAAATGAGAATCTGTCTTTGCTCTGTGACTTTCTTTCAGGAATAAAGTCAACGCAAATGCAAAAGTTTGCATGCAAATGTACTTGTGCTGTGGGCTAAAGTGCTTGCATAGCTTGAAATGTTTGCATGTGTATATGCAAGCTTGTATTATATTTTTTTCCTTAAATGCCGTTTCCTCCTGTGTTTACTCTTTAATGGCGGCACTTGCAGAACTTCCTGAGTAATTACTGTACTGTGTGCAGTAGCCCTTCAGTTTGACTCTCTTTAACCTTCCACTGTGCTGACAGCTCTACCCTGAAATTGATCTGGTGACGTACCAAGTGTTGAAGTACTCGTATGGCAGGGTAAATTAACTCTGAGCTTCTTGTACGTTTGCTAGCACAACAGCAGTAAGTGACGGCATTCTCTGTAGGTTCCACAAGATGTGCAAACATTTGCTGAACGTTAAGGTCATGTTTATTTGGTGATGCAAAGATCATAATCATACTGAACTGTATTTCAGAGTTGACAAAGTAATCTAAAATTCATTGGATTGTGAAATTAGTTTTAATATTAGATGAATGCCAGAAACAACAGTCCGAGGACCTTGTGTGCTGCTGCAATAGGAACCCGGTAAAAGATGAATGTATAAGCATGGCTTTTTTAAAAATAGTTTGAAGTCCTCCGATGCTGTTTTATGAAACGTCAAACATCATGTTTTCGAGAAATGCAGTTGGAAATGTCATTATTCCAAATCGCTTGGAGAAATAGCATACCACCAAACAAGCCATTTATGTCTGTAGCAAAAAACGTTGCAGTGAAATATTATACTTTCATATTTCAGGTTTGGGATCTGCAGCTTAGGCGGTAGTTATGCTTACCGGTGCAATTATCTACTAACAATTGACACTCTTCATTACGGATGTGAGTTTAAAGTTTAATAATCTGAAGTTAAGAATTCTCTTAAGTTTTTCTCTGAACTGTTCCATATTTGTATTCAATGCAAAGGCGGAATCCTTCAGACTCATTTGAATAAATTAAAACTCATTAAATTGAGAACATAGCTCACAGTACATTTTAATGCTAATCTGTTTTAAGTATTACCATATCAGCACCTGGCACCTTTTTTGAGGCCATTTGCTCCATCCAAACATTTGCCGGTTTTATTCGCGGTGTTCGCTCAAGTAAGATAATGCACAAAGGATTTGACTTTTTAATGCGTTATTTACCTCCTTACCTCCTCGCTTTCTCCTGGGGTTTCTGGCCCATATTTGGTCCATTGTGCAGTAAGTCCTTTTCTGTTTATGAAACGTAATGCATTTCATACAAGGCTATAGGCAGAATCACTTGGACAGTCTGGAGGAAAATCTTTTTTTGTGCTTTTCAACAAAATATTTGAAGGCCAAGGTCTGTTGGGAGCATTTTCTCCAGCTTTAGTGTAGTGAGCAGTCTCTTTCACTATGTGCTTTTTACCATTAATCTTGCAGTTTATTATGGTTTTATGGTTTTTAATGATAGAAGTCCCACACATTGTAGTATCTTGTAAAAATGTCCTATATTCATTCAGTCAGCATTGTTTCAGTCTCACGACCCATTCCAGGCAGTAATATTGAATGTATTCTGTGCACCTGCTTGCGTCCGTCCAGGTGTGTGCGGGGTTTTGGGGGTTTATGCAAGTAATAAATTAACTTTAGAGGCTTTCTGAAGGAGAAAGTCTGTCAATTAAACTTTCCTAAAGTCATCGGAAAAGGAAAAAAATGTTCCCCATAACAATTTTAAAACTTAAAGTGTTCATTAAGTTCAGCCTGACAGTGCAGGTTTCACCATGGCGCTCTGAGTCTTTCCTCTTCTCAGTGTGAATTATTTACACTGTTCCTAATGAACCAGACAGAGCTGCCTTGGACTTCTGCATGGCAAATTCTGATACTCCGTCTGTTACCTGCAAATCCAGCTCTACGGTTGATTCTTATGCTAAACTTGAGATAAAAAGGTAAGAGAAGTAGGTTAAAGTTGCCTCACTTTTTACTTTTGTAGTGTAGTTTTCTTCTTGTAGCAAAACCGTAATTTAGCTCCACGTGATTAATTTTCAACCTTTTTGCAGACTTTGCCTATTAAGATTGAATAACATTTTATACATAAAGGTTTGTTTTTGAAGAAACTGAAATACTGTGCTTCAAAATTATTTCAATTTACAACTTTTATTTTTTTTATACAGTGTACACGTAATAATTCATCAGGATGTGCTGAGATGCTGACTACTGAAGCATTTTTGGTGCAGCTAACAAATATTTAAAGAAAAAAGCACTACTGTCTGATTTACCTTGTATGATTGCTTTGTTTTGCATTTTGTGTAGTCCTTAGGCGCTGGTTTATGTATTCTTTGCAGAATTTTAGTTCGCAAAGGGACAAATTGCTGCAACTTGGGAGGCTTTCAGTGGAAATGCGACAAATGGCTTTGAGTTATGGCACTTCCACATGTGTGCCCATTTTATTCAGCTTTGCTGCTATTGTAGCCTCAGAGCTTGGGAGGATGAAACAAGTCAAAAAAAGGTTTTAGGGGAGAATGCAGCTGCACTAATCTGTCAGGTTTACAGCGAGTACATTGTATACTCCTGTGTAGTCTGAATACAATTGTATTCTCACTGGAAAAGAACATAGAAACACATTAAAAAGATTAGCTAGATGTGCTAGACTTGCTGTTATTGTTTTTACATGCTGTCCTTGTGTAAAGGGCACTGAGTTGTCGATCAAGCTTTTCCCGAAGCCATGTACATACAAAACAATTTTCCCCTTAATGATTTAATGATGCTCATATTGATCTGTTCGATCCATTCGGAATGCATAAAAAACACTCGCAGCCCTAAACATTTTCATATCTACAATTTATTTACCTTCAACCTTCAAAGTTCCTGTTTCTACTGCTCATTTTAAAACTGCGTTCTTTTTGAAGTCACACAGTCCTTAGGCAGTTTGTTCATTTAAGTAAGTCTTATTGCTAAATTTCCCTGTTAGACTGGCGGAAATGTAATCGAAGACCTATTCTTTCACCCACTTTTGCTTCTTGCCTCTTTAAACACTGTTTCCCCTTTCACTAGCCTGCATTTGTCCTGCTTTTAAAGGCAGAACTTCCTCAGTAATTACTGTACTGTGTGCACTGGTCCCTCAGTTTGACTCTCTTTAACCTTCCTCTCTGCTGACAGCTCTGCGCTGAAAATGATCTGCATGGCTGATCAATGGTGCACTCTTAGACGGCTAGATCTTCACACTTTTCTTGAATTTTAGGATATCTCAGACCCATTTAGCAGTCTGGAATACATTTTCAGCCTTCATCTGAAAAGGCTTATCATTTATTTGGGGTTACAGTAATTACATTTTACATTGAAGTCACATCATTTTAGGGGTCATTGCGAACCACTTTTAGTCTACAAATCAACAAATTTCTCTCTTAACAGTCTGAAACATTTGAAGCAACTAGATTTTTATGTTCTCTGAAGCTAATTTGCCACAATGCTAGGATATTGAGTAGGATGTTAATTTGTGTTTGGTAAGGGGTTTTAGGTGACTACTTACTGACAGGTGACCTTGCCTCCAATTTTCTACAAAAGTTTCTCCTTTTATTTATTGTCTCTCAAAAGAAAGAGTAGACTCTGAATTATTAAAACGGGTAATTTTTAAAGCCAATCCTATGCCGTTTGATGTTGACGTCAACATAAAACATTAGCGTATTGCCCGCCATCTTGTTGGTCTGAATGAAAATGCTAATTCATTTTTTGCCGCTAGCGCTTTTGCAGAGGTAAGAATAGTGGTTTCCCTGTTAACGCTGTACACGAAGCAGCAGACATTACAGGCATGATGTAATGAAAATGAGACCAATTGAACCAATCACTGGTGATTAGATTAGAGTGGTTTAGAAAATGAATCATTTTAGGAGTGGTTGAGCAGAAGATATACATATGTTCATATTATAAGATGATGAAATAGTTTTTGCATGCATGTCAACCTGTTGTTAGGGACTCCCAAAACCAAAATATGAACCTTTCATTAACCATAAAAGGGGCACTTTAAATTGGTTTTCACTTCAAAGTGTTAATTTACTGAAATAATTTCTTCCTGTTGGCAGTTCATCTTGTCTGCTGTTTCTGTGAAGACCCTGCGTCCGTTTTAGCGCAGTCATTGGATCAGTATTTTCTCAGTGTTTGCGACAGGCAGCTGCTCCTATAACGTCTCCGTAAAGAGTATGTATGTGTGTTCCGAACTTTCCGTTCATTGCGTGCCATTTTTCCACCCCTGCCAGTTAATCTCATTTCAGAGCGACATCCGTTTGTGATCCCCATGAGGACTGCAGGAGAACAGACAGCCATTTTTAATCAGGCAGCATTCACAGGTACAATTCACCATATGAGCTTGAGCCCAAGACTTGCATGGTCCATGGATCCACATCCCACTTTCCCATTTACGATTAAGGATTTTCTCCCTTTGTACACAAGACATGGGCTTCCTACTGGTAAACTGTGTACAGCATAGCAGTAAATCCCAAATGATAAGAGAGGAGCAGCCGGCCGCTAGAGCCCACAATGAAAAAAAAAACAGCAGTATACTGACAAGAGTAGTTTCATTGGTGTGATGTACTGAGATTGTTTTACACCAACCAGATAGAAAAGGGGGAAAATGTGCTTCTATTAAATTACTTTTGAGCTCAAGGCAGCGTCCCACTTGCTGACTCGAAACAACTCAATTTTAGTAGGGGATGTCCTGCTGACTTGTATCTGACATCTCACCCTCATCTGTTAGAGGTCTGTTTTGCCCACAGATTTAAGATGAAATGGTGGTGATGGACTTAACATCTTAACTCAGTCCACTTCAAATGTAATTCTGCTCTGACTTCTTGAGGATCCAGAAAGAAACATCTAAGACAACTGTTGTTTAATACTGTTAAAGTTATAGTTCACTATGATACTGAAAATTCAGCTATGACTTACAGAAATGGATATTTTAAAGTATGGTAAAAATAGAACACCAATATTTAAGGTTTCACAATATTATTTCTGATTAAATAAATGCAGACTTGATGGTCATAAGTGACTTCTCTTCTAAAACATTAAAACTTGTGTCTAAACTGTTGACTGTTACCAAGTAAAAATATACACATTTAATATAAAATTGTTTACATAAAAAGGTTAAAAATTTTCGTAATTTTTTTGTACATTACAATAAATGCAACCTCGTATTGTATTGATCACATTTACACACTGCAATACAGATGGTGTCAAAGCAGCTTTACAGTATTAAACCTGAAAATAGTATTTTGGTAGTGCAAGAGAACAGTAGAAAATATTTATTTATTTATTTTTTCCAGTTGGTCAGTTCATGACGTCATCGTCCAGCTCAGTTTAGTTCAAATAGTGTCTATGTAGTCAAGTCGACAATATTGCCAGAAATTAGGTGCCGCCAAGTGACAGTGGCAAGAAAGCAAAACTCCATCTGTGGCGGAAATGGAGAAAAAAAAAAATTGGTAATCAGCACTGTTTATGTTCAGTAGACAGCATGCATGCTGAACGTAAACCATGTTGATTACATTCTGGGGTACTCTTCAAAATGGCGGCAGACAAACTCTGGGACAAGAATGGTTGAATAAATGATCGTTTTCTTTGCGTACAGAAAATATTCTTAAAGCTTTGTAAAATTACTGTTGAACCACTTTTGTCTTTGGACTGACATTAGGGTGAGTAATTAACAACGGAATTTATTTTTGGGTGAGCTATCCCTTTAAGAGTCATTCTGCTATAATTGAAACCAATGGGAAATTCTTAGTGGATTTTTATGCAGGGAAACAGGGTGATGTGAACTTCTGGGATGCTCCACACAAGTCCTCCCCTCAGTGCTCTATGGGTCTTAGAAAGCATACATACTTAAAAGTAAGTCTGTCAAGTGTAGGTGAACCCCGGAAAACCCCTTGGTGTAACAACCAGCGTTTTCTGAGGGACACTTTAATACCAGTAGATTATGAGTTCGTCAGCGTGAGAAACAACTCATTGGTTTCTGCCGAGACCTCAAGAGCCCACCCAGACTACTTTTCAAGCTAGTCAGGAGTTGTGTTGTGAGTCGGCAGGGCCATTAACTAACGCAGCAGGGAGCAGAGCCGCTGGAGCTGTTAACGCTCACCCGCTGAGACGAGCAGCTGCATCTCCGTCTGATTCTTCTGCTAGCCTGTCAGTAAGGCTTATGACTGAGAAACTACTAGTAAGACGCAGACGTCAGAGTCGTACAGAGACGTGGGTTGAGAGCAGGAAGGGAAGCAAGTGTGTTCTGCAGTGAAGCGTGGACTAATTTCTAACTGCCCTGGGTTTTGTGACAGACATAGCAACAATAAATTCTGGCTCGTCCTCCTCTGCTTTTCACACCTACACAGTTTTTACAACAGTTCATCTCTCTCCACTGATCCTTTTATATTTGCTTCCTTCCCTTCTTGTAGTCCTTCCCAATTCTGTAAATGCGTTTGTTGAAGATTTTTTTTTTTTAACTCCTTGTTTTCAAAGAATCACCCCATATGAGCAAAGATATTTTATTGTATTTCTGCTGTATGTGTGTGTCAACTGGGAGTTTTGATATAATTAACAAGGATTCATTTTGCAATCCCAGATGTTTCAAGGACTTCATGTTCTTTTAGTTGTTGCAATTTTTGATGTTCCACTTTTGACATAGTTGGTTATACCCAGTGCTGAGATGATTACTTAAATGTAGTTTGATTACAAATTAGCTAAAACCTTGAGTGAGTCATGTAATCTAGGGTACTCTTTACATTTTAGGTAAAGTATTCTGACTACTTTTTTACCTAACCAGTCATTAAACATACCCTATTGAAATAAAAAAGCAAAAGGAGATAGAAAATGTATTGCATTATGTGATGTCAACATCATGAAATGCATTAAAAATGACATTTGCTCCAAGGTTTCCCTAACCGGGGTTAATGTAAGAGCTACAGTGGGCTCGTTAGTTGATTTTTAAAAAGCTAATAAATCAGTCATAAAAATTAAAAATATTTTGAAAGAAAAACAATCCAAACAAAGCACTTGAATAATAAAAATAGAAACATTTGTTTAGCTGCATGTCAGTGTGACCATTAACCAACATCAAAGAGCTGTGATAATTCACAAATTATTAAAATATTCACTTTCTCAGTTACATTTCAAGTAAATATTTCATGTTAAAGGGGTTGGCTCACAAAAACGTTTCACAGATATGAATAACCATGTTCAGTAACTTATGTATCCTACAAAGTTTAATTGCTTGAGGGGTCATTTTTCCACAAATTCAAAAGCATGGATCACAAATTTACTTACTTATAGGTAGTTATTATCAGTGCTGAGTAGCAACTAGCTTTACAACCACCTGTCAACTAAGTCTCTGAGTATTAGTAGACTACTGAGTAGGGTTAGAAGTAGAAAACATTGACATACTTATGGAGTTACTCATAGCCAGTCGGATGTGAAAGTGTTTGCTGACGTTAAGCAGATGGTCTATTATTACTGATAAGTTGTGGTTGCATTTAGTAGTCAACTGAATGTCTAATGTCTTGTTTTGTGATACCAAAACAATTGTTACTAAGAGGTTTAATAATAAATAGTCAGTTATTGTTCTGTGTTCTGGGCCAGAAAGTCTCTGTTTTAGTTTGTGAAACCTGCGCACTGACAGTTTAGCCAATTGTATTTCGGCACTCCAGATTGCCAGTTGGCGGAAAACGCAGCATATTTAGTTTTATGTAATGTGTGCTCATTCTTGTTGGTGTCGTCAATCTGGCAACCTGGTTAAACCACTAGTTGTCAATCCTACATACAGCACCTTTTAAAGAGATGGTCTACCCCAAAATAAAAACTGTCATTCTGTGGACTACAATAGACATGTTGAAGAATGTTTGTGTTCAAGCAACATTGGACGCAAAGGAGATTGTTTAAAATATCTCAGGCACTCCATATAAGATACAAACTCTTTAGAACAGCATGCGGGAGAGTAAATTGATAACAGAATTTGCATATTTGGGTGAACACTCACACTTTTTAAAATGGAGATGTTTTAACCAGGAAGACAAAATCAAATTTGCTGGAGTATTTGCATTTTATTATATCCGTGTGGTGTTTGACTCCTGCATTGAGAGAAGTAATCTCATGAACCTGAGGTAATCTGGTGTTGGCAGGTCACTCTTGACTGCACAGGAAAGCAGTAAAAGGATTTTAAACTGTTTTAGGAGCTCGTCTCCATGCAGTAAATTAAACCTTTCTGTAACGTTTACACGTGGAGTCTCTCTTTAAAGAGGCACGTGAGGTCAAAGGACATCCTCTTAAAACAGTCGTTCGTTTCTTCCGGCACACAGACAGGTGAAAGCATGCGTGCCACTCTGTGTAACCAGACATTTTCACTGGGCATTTTATGAGGATGCATTTGCTTTCTTGAGCTTATAGAGTAACTTGCTCTGACGGTTCAGAACAGAGAGTCTTTGGTGTCAATTGTCAGATTGAGCTTTTTGGAGGATTATTTGTAATTGCTAGTAGGTTTGGAGTATTGGATAGAATGAAACTGGTGTTATGTTTTATGACTTGTTACTTAGTATTCAGTAGTTCTGTTCTAAAAGCAAATGAGCTGTTTTGCTGCCTACGTAGGATGCATCCTAACTGCAATTGATTTGGAATGCTCTAGTAGATGACGACTGTCTGTCATATAAATGGCGTGTCTCAATTTCATCACACTTGGAGATTTGACTCCAGTAAAATAGATTTTGGAATTAACATAGTTTCTTTCAATATTTAATCAGTGTTTTGTTTTTTTTTGTTTTTTTAAGAACTGAATTTCTATGGTCATCACTCTCAATTTATACTTGTGGCACTGCATTATAGGTGGCTTGTAAAGCATTATTGGATTGCCTTCCTTGCTCACCTGTGATGTTTTAAAATTCTGCGTAGCTCACTTGGATTTGGAGCTGATCCGGTATCATGCATGATGTGAATAAAGTCTTTAAATCGTGTCTGCTCTGTTCGGTAGGGGCTAAACAAATGCCCCTGAATTTTAACCTTGCTAGTGTCGAGCTGCTTTGGATTCTTCTAGCAGTGTGTCGGACCTGAAAAGTGTTCGTCTGTGCGAGGACAGCTAATGAATTGCCTGAAAATTAGTTATGGATAAAGCTCAAGTTATTATAAGCAATGCCGGCTAATTAAAATGCCCTTTTCACCCACAGCCAGGAACACTGAACCACATCCGTGTGACATTCAGTTACTGCTAAGAAAAAATGACATGTGGCTGAAGATGCATGAAGTCTTTTAATCCTGTACAGCTGGGAAGCCACGTTAAGCAGGATTTCAGCAGCAAATTAACAACTTGTTAACTTTTTTGGTTGTTTGTGTTCTTGGTCAGTGCACATCCTAAAACTTTGTATACTGACTCTCACTTCTCTCTTTTTGTCGGTCAAGTGCAGGGAGGTTCATAAAGTTTGAATTTCAGCTGACTGTGGTCCCCTCATGCCTCAAGTCCTTGTTTTGATGCTTAAGCTGATTCTTGCAAACAAAACAAGAGTGGCATCATTTTTTTTTTAAGTGTTAATGTTGGCTAATGAAAGGTTCAAAAAAATGCAAGGCCAAAAAACACTTTCATTGTCTCATGATATACATTTATTTTTAGCTCTTTTGCTCAACGACTCACAAATGATTCGCTCAGCGATTCATTAATAGGGGTTTTAAAGGTGCTGAAATAGCTACAATTGCGTTGCAAATTATTAAAAAAAAAGATTTTAAAGTTGTTAAATATGCAAAATGTGCATAAATGTGGCATGATTTGCTTGTCTCCGTTTCTATAAATATCATATACCACTGGTTAACAACCTTGTAGCTCACATTGGGTCTGTATTTAATGGTTTGCTGTTACAGTTAAAAATATTCCTCAGTAGAGAAAATGAATGCTATTTTTACTTCCTGAACCAGCTGTTGAACTCTATTCTGTCTGATGTGAGATGCAGAACAGCTGACGTTGCTTACAGTATGTTTAATGTTGCAGTTTTGCACATGTGACACGATGTAGTACTTTGCTTGTTCAAATTGAAAGCTGAGACTCTTTTCACCAAACCATTTCTGAAAGTCAGTTTTCATCAAGGGCCCTCTAAAAAGTTTCTTGCAAACAACAATGCAGTTGTTCAATAGCCGTCAGTAGGGTTTGTGCGTTCTATAGGATAACATATGATCCCTCCTGCAACTAAACAGCGCTGCTACTCTATTACACACATCAGTGCTTACTTGAGGCATCATTTGCATATCCATAATTTATATGCATATGGATTACTTAAGAATTTGTAAGGCATAGACATGCATCTGTTTCTATTGAGAGCTCAGCAGGGCATTTACAGCCAGCCTTATTTTCGGGGTAAAACTTTCAGGTTGGCAACAGTATGAGAATTTCAGCCCAAAATTCATCCGTAAATGTTTGCTTTGGCGGAAGGACGGTTTCACTAAACAGACTACTGTGTGTGTGCGCCTTTTGGCCTGTGCAGGATCACAGAGCTCCTCTTATGTTTCCCCAGATTAACATAAGCACACAAAAACACGCATCTTTCGCAGTCTCTCTTAGGTTCTCATATTGTTTCAGCTCAGGAAAACACTGCGAGTTGCTCGTGAGTGTAGCTGTTTGTGCCGCTTCACTATAAACACAGCAATGTGTTTTTGTTCCAGTTGTTCCATGGAATCGGACCCGCTGCTTGTTTGGACAAGCCATTTCTCATTGCTTTAATTCAGGCTAAGGAAACACAGCATTTGCATCGACTTGTGTGTTTTCGATGTGCTTGTGTTTTCAGTAGTTTTCCACATAGGAAAAAGGGGGATGCTTGTACTAGACGCAGTGTGTTTGTCCTGGCTCTGAGAATTTTCCCTCATTCAGAGCTTGATTTCGGATCGATCGCTGATGTTTTCTCAATATGTGGAAATGGATTTGTTTTGGCGGGCCCTTGAGGTGTTATCACACCCTTGTTCTCTCTATCACACCATCAAAACTTGGATATTTCCCGAAATGATATTTGATATCAGATGTAAGAATAATTAATTTCCCTGCATGTTGAATCAATGGTTTTTCTCCTTCCAGAAAATGAACTCTCAGCACACAAGTGACAGGAAGCATATTGAGGCTTGAAAAGAGCCTCTGATTAGTTTGTTTTGGCCTGGTTCCATTTCCAGACCAATCCAGGTATCCTGATATCCAGCTAACATCCTTCTGAGTGTTTCTTCTTTTTTTTTTTTTTTTTTATCTGGGCCTTCAGAAAAATGACATTTCCTGTTTCCGTGATGTAGTTGTTATATAACCTTGCATTTTGGGTCGTTATGTTGAATTACTGATGGTTGTTTGAGTTTTTCCAGCTTGACATTCTGCCGTGAAGTTTTGTGGTATGTGGTGTTTTTCTCTAAACATAACAGCATGTACTTTTCACCAGAAAGTTCAGCTTTTGTCCTGCCCGTTCACACATCACTGCGGTGGTGTTGTTGAATATCTTGGTGGTCTTCTGCAAGTTGCGAGATGGACAGCATTATGTTGTTTTTGTCTTCTGCAACCTCCTGTGAGTAACTTCCTTTGCAGTGCTTTTCTTGGATCTTAGTGGATCGGTGAATTATCGAGAGATGGGAGATCCTGCAGATCCTTTGAGGGATTGTCTCTGATCCTCAAACAATTTTGTAAATGAAGAGTATGACTGCAAGATCCTCTGTGAGACACAAGTCTCAGCTGTCATCCAGGGTGGTTTGTGTCTTCTCTGAAGACTCTATGACATGCCCTTGCATTGATCTTTTTAGGACACTTACTCCTAGGGAGTTTTTTTTTCTCTTTTCTGGACTTCTGGTTTTCCTATCTTCCCTTCTTATCTGAGGTTTTGATCTGTTACTTGAATTACTTCTCATCAATTGATTATTCAGTTAGATTTTCACAATGCTGTGGACCGTTGGTTAAAGATACACTTGATTTAAAGGGGTCATATGCTGCCATTTCAAAATTTCCTTGCTCTTTGGAGTTTAACAGGCTGTTAGTGCATAGATAAAATCCCTTAAGTTACAAAGATTAAAGTTTCAAAACCAAAGAGATTCTTTATAAAAGTTATGACTTGTTCACAACCCCCATAAAACGGCTCATTTAAACACGCCCCCACTTCTCTGTGTCACAGAGTGGGTTTATTTTCAAACACCGCCCCAATGTTTACACCAAGAAAGACGGCGGAGCTATTATTCTCACTGTAGTGTTGCTGTGGGCGCCATGTTCTGGAGATGCTGTGAGTCATTGTGAAAGTGAAACTACTTTGTTTGTGCTTCCAAAAGAGGGCACAACTAGAAAACAGTGGTTTTATTCACAACACTGTCCCAGAACACACATATTGGAGTGTGTTCAGCACATTTACGGAAATCTGATTCCTAAAATTTGCAGAGAAGCCTATGCTGGCTGTGCACAGAGACTATAAAGTGAGGCAATTCCAACTCTTCAAGGACAGTCTGGAGCTTCTGACTCACAACTTTTTAAGTTATGTTTTCTTAGTAAAAGAACCTTCAAACGCGAGTTTTAAACTGCAAAGGGTAACGTTAGTGCTTGTTGTTGTTTCCCCGATCACAAATGCAGACATGTTATGTTTACGTGGCGTGATGCAATGCATAAAAAAGAGATGTCTAAGTCATGATAATGTGTATTTATGTCTGTGGTGTCTTCTGCTATTGCTCTGAGGAACCAAAGACATATCGGCTTTATTCTCTTTGTAATGGCATCAAATGGCAGAAGCCACCACATAATGTGCTTTTTTTTTTTTTTGGTGTCACAGCACCATCACATTATGATAAGTGGAGTAACATTTCCATTGGGCGCTTGCGGTATTCTGGCCAAATATAACGCACTAGATATCTGTCTGAGCTCACCCCGCTTTTCTTAAAACGATGAGCTTCGTACAAATCGACTTGTTTCAGGAAGGTGGGGCTTCAATGTACAGTATGTGGAAAATGTGTTTTTTGCACCGCATAAACACATTGCATTACACCAAATACACAAAATAATGTTCTTTTGAGCAAGACTACGACCCCTTTAACTGCCACTCCATTTGAAAACAGCTAATGTAGATTTACAACTAATCAAGGAACTAGCTTTATTGATTAGATGCGCATGAATATAGCATGCAATATGTTGCCCAGTCCTACCTTGCATGTAAAAAAAAAAAATCCAGTTTATTCAAAACGGTTGACAAATTATTCCAAATGTAAGCTGACTCTGTGTGGATTGTTCTCAATGGAGATAAACTACCTTGATAATGTTTTTTTTTTTCCTTTTTTTTTTCTTGTCTCTCAAATTGATTTCCAAGCCTGAATTTCAGTGTCTATCAGCTCAGTCACATGTGTGGTTGTTTATTTACAAGAGTGCTCTCAGCCTCCTCTTTTTACCCTGTAATGTCTGTCTGTGTGGGAGACAGCGATGGGTACCTGATAAAATCTCACCAAAGCTAGTGGAGTTCAGAGGCTTGTGCAGACAGCGCTCTCCACGGTACACTTTGTACTGCTGCGTGTGCTTTCATGACTTACACCTCACGGCTGCTTTGTTTCACTACCTCGTCTCACACAGCCCTGGGCAAGCCTACGGTAAAAGCTGAAAAAGCTTGATCTGAGGTCAGACATCAAACGCGTTTGCTTTCTGTCAGTGACCAGGTGTCAGACCCGACTGCAGAGCTGCCTGGGAAAGTCAGAGAACAAAAACCTGAAGAGCGTAGCAGTGCATTTTCCCCTTTCTTTCTCCATCTCCACCTTGACTTCTCGCTCGCCCCCTCTGGCATTTCCTTTGAGCGCATCTTAAAGTGCCAAATAAAGCTTCAACCCTGTGTTCACTAGCTCAGGGACTCACTTAGTTCTTTTACGACTTTATATCTGCTTTTCATGTATCTATTTTTAATGGTTTCTCTTCTGCTCTTGACCTAACATGCTATTTTGTCCAATTGGATGATCTAATAATTCGCCTTGATGCAAATACATTTTGCCACAAATTGTAGTGTTGCTATAGACACAAACGCAATTCCAAGTAAACATCACAAGCTGTTTGCATTGTGAGGTAATTTCACCCACGCAGATGAGAGGATGCCAGATTTGTAACACGCTTGAAGTAGTGAAGTGATATGCAATGATTTGTAGCTGTTTTTAATTTTGCCTCTTTTTCTTCTGAAGGTATGGAGTGACTCCGGAAAACATCATCCTGTACGGTCAAAGCATAGGGACTGTGCCGACAGTGGACCTGGCATCCCGGTACGAGTGTGCAGCAGTCATCCTCCACTCTCCCCTCATGTCCGGCTTGCGTGTGGCCTTTCCTGACACCCGCAAAACCTACTGCTTCGATGCCTTCCCGAGGTAAGATCCAAACATCTGTGCACCAGAATGCAATGCATGAGAATGCAGGCACTTATAGCTACACTCCAGTTTTATTTTAGTGTTCTTGAAATGCTGTTATAGTTTGTATTTATATATTCTAATAAATAAAAAAATAAAAAAATATATATTTAAAAAAAAAAATATATATATATACAAGTTTCAGTGTTTTTAACAC
>JAUMHE010000053.1:5847596-5895059 GCA_032359235.1 Enteromius mattozi | reverse complement strand
TATATTATATATAAAAAGAAAAGGTTGTGACATGTGGCCAGGTATGGTTTCCCATACTAGTAATTTGTGCTCTGCATTTAACCCATCCAAGTGCGTACACACAGCAGTGACAAGTGAACAACCACGCACACACACACACACCGTGAACACACACCAGGAGCAGTGAGCAGCCATTGCTGCAGCAAGCAGGGTGCAGATGGGGGTACGGTGCCTTGCTCAAGGGTCTCACCTCAGTCGTGGTATTGAAGGTGAAGAGAGCGCTGGTTTATTTTAGTGGACCAGTGCCCAGTTGCATAAAGCACCTTAAGTGTAATTTTCCCTTAATTTAGGCCTTAAGTTTCCCTTACACTTAAGGGCGTTGCTTAAAATATCCCTTAAATGTTACTTAAGGGTTCCTATAAGTGAAACGTCATAAACCCTTGGAATTTCTCCTAAGTGCCGATTTTTCCCTTAAAAACCGTTAAGTGTTGCATAAAGCCCCTTAATGTTCATTTCCCTAAGTATAACTTAAGGTTTGAAAGACTTTACCTTAAAAGTTACACGGACACAAATAAATGCTTTAAATGATCCATTTAGTAATGTAGGTAGCATGACCTAGCTATACTAGCATTACTACATGTTAATTTCAGAATGTTCTAATACATGATTAAAATAAGTTGCATTTATTCATATTATTAAATTAACTTGAGCTAATATGAATAAACAATGTACAGTTGTTTATTTAACTAAAGTTAAGAAATACTGTGAAACATTTGACAGCATTTAACATTGTAAAAGATTATTTAAAAAAAAATTGCTTTTCTTTTTAACTTTTTTTTTTTTCTAGAAGCCTGAAAAATGCACACGTCAATATATGTATTAACCTACATCGTATGTATTACGTATGTATCAGACTTGATGATAGGAAATGTTTCTTGAGCAGCAAATCAGCATATTAGAATGATTTTTTTTTTTTTGAACAATCATGTGACACTGAAAACTAAATTCAGTTTTGCATCACAGGAATAAATGACATTTTGCAATACATTCAAGTAAAAAACTGCTATGTTAAATTGTAATGTTTCCCTATATTGCGGTTTTTGATAAAAAGAAAAACTGCTGCCTTGGAAACTAGGAAACTTTCAAAAACAAAAAAAAAACTGACCATAAACATTTGATGATCAAAATTTTTATGCATTATTGTTTTCCAGTTTTCAGTGCAATATGTTTTAAATGATCCATGAACAGGCTTCGGGTGGTTTGGTGGCATGTAGCATCAAACCAGTAACAGCCTGAAGCTGCGCACAGTTCACCGCGGTATCCACACAGATGCTAGCAGAAACATCAGGAAGCTCAGAATGGCCTCATCACTCATACAACAGGCATCTGAGTCGAGTCGAAACGCCAAACTTTCCTCAACATGGTTGAGGTTGAGGCCTCATTCAGCCTTCATGCAAGTTTCTCTCAAGCTTTGTTCCTTTACCTCCTCTTTTCCATTTGTACAGTTTATTTTAGCTTCTATACTCTTTTGAGTTTTTATAAAGCGGGAAGTGACTTACGTTTCATCATGCCAAGCTAGAAAGTGCTAAAAGTGAGCCATTTGCCTTACTTCCACAGTTCAGATGATGGCTTTCAAGTGTCTCACTGCTGTAGCCATTTGGGCTTTTATTTTTTGCTTCAAAGTGAAAGTGGTAAAAGACGCTGAGTAATGTAATGAAAATTGAGTTTTGAATATGGACAGCATATTTGATTTACATACCTTTTTGCTTGTTTGTAGAACTGCCAGTATGCTATATGCAACATGCTAACTTCATCTTTCTTTGGTAGTAGTGACAGTAGCTTTTAAAGTAGTGTAGTTTTTTTTCCATTTCCACTTTTTCCATTAAAGCAACAAAATTCTGCATGTTAAGCACGCAGCTTTACTGCTGCCACACAGCATGGCAAATGTTTGTTACGGTTTGTGTAAATGAACAGGTTTAAAACTGGTCTTAGGTTTGTTTTTGTGTTGTGGAATATTTTGTCAAATGCTGCTTTTCATCTGTTTTTAATGTAGTTGTATAAACAAGGGTGTTATATTTAGTGAAAATTTATTTAAGGTTGATGCTGTCAGCAGTCGTATTTTATTTATGTACTGTTGAAGTAATTATTTATATAGCTCTATAGAAATTAATTTTAGAAAATAATTTCAGCAAATTTAGTATTTTATGCTTTTTTTTTTTTTTTTTCAAACAGGTGTTAGGCAACCTTTCTATTTTATAATAAAAAAAAAATTAAATGTTTTTTTTAAATTACTGAAAATGTATCATACTTTTAGTTTAACAGTACTTGCTGCCAGTTATTTGAGATTTTTAATTTTTTTAATTAGAAAAAGATCTTGTAAATTTTGTGCCAGAATATTTTCTTTGATGACTTTATAAGATATTTATAAGGTAAATATTTTAGAAAACATTTCATAAGTATATAATAATGTTTATGGTAATGTAGATGGTTTTTGATAGTTTGTAGCATACGTCTTCAGTTTATTTATTTATTTATTTTTTTTAAAATGTGTACTTTTTGTTCAGCAAAGATCCTTTTAAAGGAATCAAAAGTGACAGTTAAAAGAGCATTATTTTCTTTACTATTCATAAAAGAATAATGAAATAAATCTTTACCCTAAATAACACTTTAAAGCATGTATAAAGCGGGACGCTGGACTATAATTGCATAGTATAGGAAAGAAAAGAACGGCGGGTTTATTGTATTCCGCTGCCAATATAAGTTCATAATGAGGGAACTTAAATACTACTCCTAATATGACAGCTCTGCAATTAACGCTCGTACATGACTTATACAGTATAAATGCAGAAATACAATCTAACACGGTCTTTATTTCAGTCTTAGTGCCAGGGACAGAAACTTTCATCCAGTCTGTCAAAAAAAACCTCCATCTGTGCTGACAGAAGGTGTTTTGCTTGGACAAGTTGTTCGTGAACTTCTATACATGTAATTGCTCTTTAAAGCCATCCCTGTAACCGGTCACGAAAACCCTTGATCGGTGGCACAACTGCAGTTGCTTGTATATTACATAGCTTGAAATATGTCAGATTACACAGATTATCTTCAAGTATTCCTGGTAAAATGGAAGTAGTTCTTTTAAAACCCCCTGTCGTGATAGTTGACACCCTTGACTGTTTCTCTGCTTTACCCAGAAAAAGCGATGCACGTTTTCTGAATCTCATTCCCTTCATCTCGGCTGTAACCTCTACGTCTGGCTGCCAAGATAAAGCCGGTGAGAAACGACTCACCTGTGCAGCGGAGGAGACCCATCTTTATTTCACGCTCGCTTATATCAGTCATGATATTCCTTTATCACGACCCAAAAACCCTTTCGTTTCAGCTTTCTACAAGTTTATAATAATGTCTTTTCTGTTACTCTCATCTCCTGCTGTAGTTTTCGCATCCAGCTGCATTTTATTTATTTATTTTTTTCACTGAAAATGGCCAACAAACCAACAAAATGTGTGACTTACCAAAGTGCTCTTTTAGAAGTGTTATCAAAATCATCATAGCAAGTGGTTGGTGCAAAGACAGGAGTCATTGTTGCATGTCATGAGACATTTCTCAGTGGCTTCCTGCTTTTAATATTAAATGTTTTGGCAGAGACTTTGTGAGAAGACAAACTAGTGAGAGAAACTGTAACTCTCACATTTCAGTTATCAGTAAAAGCAATACCATTGGAAAATTTGGGGTCAGAAAAAATGTTTTAAATGTTTTTGAAAAGTCTCTTCTGCTCCCTAAGGCTGCTTAATATTCTGAACTATTATTGCAATTTAAAAGTACAGTTTTCTATTTGAATGTATTTTAAAATTTTATGTATTTTAATGTATTTTATTCCTTTGTTCAAAGCTGATTTTTTTTTTTATTTTTATCCAGTCTTCAGTGTCACAATATCTTTTTGTAATTATGTAATTAGGTTGATTTAAACAAATATTTTGTAACATTAAAATGCCTTTATTGACAGATTTAAAGCAACCTAAAAGTTATAATTATTTAGAATAAAAGTTAAGTGAATTTGCAATCAGTGAGATTGGGTGCTTGTTGTCCATCTGGATTTCTCAGCATGCATCTCATAACACATCAGAGTGGGTGTCCATGTCTCATCGTCAGTTGTAATTGTGAGCTCTTTCTGACAAGATGTCACCATCAGCTGGTGCTTGCATTTAAATAGATTAAAACTGGAGCATTTCAATGTATGCTGCATTTTCTCCATTTCAGAGAAGTTGCTATTTTAGGGCCTTATGATTTCCATGATGTAGAAAACCTGGACAGAATCACAGAACCAGTCAAAAAATGTCATTTACAGTATAATGCGGAATGTCATGGAACTTGGCAAATTTAGATTTTAAATCGTATAATTTTGCCATTTAAGCATCTGTTGTGCAGCAGTTGGCAAATAAGTAAATATAAATAAATTAAAATAAAACAAATGGAATAAAAAGGAATTGTTAAATTTTTAAAACCTTAATTAGCTAAATTTTTATTTGTATGCATTCATTTGATCACCAGTGTTTTTGATAATAAATTAGTGTTAAATCGTAAATCCAGAAAAATTGAAACAGACAACAGAGTTTCATAAGACCATATTATGGTTTTAAAAAAAGTGTTTGTATTAATTGACATGTTTTGGATTATTATTATTATTATTATTTAACTAATCCATTAAAGTGGAATCCAGAAGCATTAAAACAGATAAATTATTTATTAAAAAAACCCCTGAATTTAAGAAATAAAACTGATTTATTGCATCCTAAACGCATTTTTAATGCATAAATGTTTGACTGTGTACAATTCATTATTTCAAATTAATTAGGCATATTTTTGTAAAAAAAAAAAAAAAAAACTGATTACAAATTTGCTGCCAATTATTTTAGACGTATGCCAAGTGAGCCTACTTGCCATAAAATGGTATTTGGTTTCCCTTTTTTGTCTTTAGCTTTTGGCTGTGATCAGATTTCGCCCTTAAGAGGCATCACAAAAGGTTTATAGGTAACACCTCTAAGGAGCTCTCACATGACTGCTCATTTGGACGTTGACCCGATACTCTTGGTTTTAATCAAGTCCTCTTAAAGATGCTGACAGAGGTCACAGGTCTTCGGCCCCTGTATTTAAACTGTTCATGAAAGACTTTCTTGATCTGTACTTAATGAAAGGAAAGGAACAGAAGGAGGTCAAAATAATACCAAAATATCCAAGTTGTTCTTTACGAGGCATTGAAGTCAAGCCTCGGTTAGGTTGGGTCTGAATCGGAAAGCATAATGTGGATTTCTGGATTAAACGCGATTAGACGCCAGCGACCGGTCTGGGACGTCTCCTAATCGCTGATCCCGTTTTATCCGACCTCATATTTAAATCTAATTAAATTGCGACAAGATCAAATTGCAAGATTAAGGGCTATAATGGGAAGATTACAGCTGTAGCTCTCCGACAGAATGCTGTCGAGGCTTAAGAAACACGTCTGCAGAAGGAGACTGAAGGAAATCTCCTCAGTCTTGTTTGGCTCGCTCTCTCTGCTCCAGACCGGGTGAAATTAGTGATGGTCGGGGCGCGTTTCATTGTAATCAAAGTGATTCTCTCTCAGAGGCAGATGTTCTTTTTCTCGCTCTCTTTTGGGTGATAAATGGGAGTCGCAGATTCCTGATTCTCTGCTACTCCGTCAGCTCTGTCAGTGTTTCATAATGAGAGGCTACAGTCGTGAGAGATTGAACCGTCTCTGTGCTTTAATAGCTCGCCAGCCGGCCCCGTCAAAGACCCGTAATGAACACGCAGCCAGCTGACGGGAGGTGTTAATGAGTTAGCTGTCTTGACGCCGGCTTGCAATTTGTCAAAAGCATTATGGTTTAACACATCTTTCGTTCCCCTTAATAAAATGTGAAATGTTGGAGTGGGCGTATTCAAAATTGGGATTTTTGTTTTTGTTCAAGCAAGATAAGGAGAAAGAGTTATGAGGACTGAAGTGCTGGGATTAGGTGAAGCTTCAAGTAAATAGTTTTTTGTTTTACACCAAGTTGTGATAGCTGCGGTCAAACTCCACTGCTTGAAGTTCAGCACCTCAACCTTTACTCGCCCTCATTTAATTTAAAAACCTGTCCTTTTTTTTCGTAGAGCACAAAAGGAAAATATGAGAAATCTTCTTGAAGCTCATTGCATATGATAATTAGTAACTGCATACATAAAAAAAATAAAAATAAATACATATGAAATATCATAACTTTTTGTGTGTAAAAGAACACAGTGCTGCGCTTTAGTCAGAAACATGCATTGCATATATTTTTGAATTAAATCATAGCTTTTGTGATTTTAATAATCACATTAAGCTGTATCATTACTCAGGTTTTTTCATCAATTGTTCAGTTCCTCTCAGAACTCAGCTGCATGAACATTTTTCTAAATTTTCTTTTGTTTTTCACACAAGGACAAAAACACTGTTTGACGCACCTCAAGGGTGAGTAAATGAGCACAAACTTTTTTCATGTTTGGATGAACTATACCTTTTGAAGGAATAGTGCTTTTGGGAGTAAAAAGAAGATGGTGTTTCCTAATTAATTTACACACATCTGTTGTTTGATTGTTATCAGAGTGAAGTACAGATGTTCCTCAACTGTCTTGGAGAGAAACAGCTGTTTTTCTCTCTCATAACCCCTTATGTCAACCCAACTAGTGATGAGAGATGTGTAACAGATGCCGCTCCATCATGTACCTGGCTGAAGGTTCGTTCACACCAGTGTAAATTTCGCAGATGTGTAATTTTCGTCGTAAATTTCATCAACGGCATTTTTTCTTCACAGACGAAATATGTGTGAGTAAGAGAAGAGCAGGCATAAGGGTAAATTTGACGACACAAGATAGAACTACACGCACAGTGATATCGAATTGTCTGTTTTGATGAGTATTCATGTAAACGCAGTCGATTACATCTTAAGTGAACGTAAACAGTAGGGAGAATGTGTATTCGTTCATTCGGTTTTAAAGTTATAGCAGCCTAATTCAGTTGCCATTGTCAGAGTTATTGATGTTAATCAAGCAAACAAAAGAAAGCCAGAATCACTCACTGCTCTTTTCTAAATTACTTTAGTAGCCCTAAAGGTTAATCTACATTTATTTATAGAAATGCGTTATAAAAAGTGAAGAATATGGTAAACAAGTTGTCATAAAGAATGCATGATTAGCCTATATAACCATTGGTGTTTTATTAAAAAGTCCGTTCTTGTTCTTTTAAAAGTGGTTTCATTTCATTTTAATATGAAGGCATGTTGTCACCGCAGTTAAATCGGTCTATCATGATAAAACCTTAATATCAAACCAATTTTGATTATTTTTGAAAGCATTTGAGAAATGCTTAATAATTGCACTGTAACTAAATGCATTATATTTTAGCTGACTGAATTTGCTGTAGATTGTCAACTAAAATCTCACAATATTTAGTTCATATAAACTAGACTAAAACTAAAAACAATTCAGATAGCTAAAATAGTCAAAATAATATGACTAAAACTAAATCAAAATTTGCTGTCAAAATAAACACTGACTGCAGTTTGAACATTGAAGATCTCTTTTGCTAGTTTGCATTTGTACTAAACTGTATGAGCTGACAAGCTACTGTCTGCACTAGTTGTCGCAATGCATCATTGTTGATTACTCAACTTTTACCACCAGTCACTGGCTCCTATGCTCGGTGGTAATCCCTTACTCTTGTTGAAAACCATCGATGTGGGGTCGCTTCAAAACCCTGTCAGTGTGAACACCTCCTTCAAACAAACATAACACCCTAAATAATCCTCAGATTACAAGACTGGAAGCAAATCTGGTGGTGTGAGTTTTGGAAACCACCACTGCCAAGTCCAGGATTTCTCTTCCAGTTACTGATTCCGGATCCATTGGACTTGAGGGACGCAGGAGGGGGAGTGCGTGTGATTTGGTGGGTGTTCGCATAGCCTGTTGTGAATGGACAGTCAGGCTGAATGAAAGTTTAATGACTCGCCTGTCTCTGTAGATTTGCGAGCTGCAGTGTGGCATGGTTTGAATATTAAAATACAGCGAGGGTTGACTCCTACAGTCAAGGTCTCTTAGAGACTGACGAGGGGTAAAGAGGAACAGAGAGACAGTCTCGTCACAAATCAGCATTTGCGATATTGCTTCCCGTCCCTGCTCCATGGGTCATTTTGGCTTAGCTTTCTTCAAATGAACTCTCGAACTTCAATGAGTGTTTTTTTTAACTGACTTCCAGTCAGTAGTGTATTGATTTTTCAATACATGTCGATTTTTAATATTCAAAATAGTTTCAATGTGCATTTTCCACAGTATCAATACACCAACTGGACTAATTGTGCTTTCTCGTCTTCTCTCTGACATCAAGTGCTGGGCAGTCAAGCAGTTGAGAGATGCTACAGTATATAGTACATATCGCCCTTTGTGAAGGTACTGTTTTGTTTGCAGATGATGCTGTACATGCTTGTATATCCAACTTTATATAAAAGTCTCATCACAGACACTTAAAGGTCTTTTTGTCATTTTCTGCCAAAATGAAGGCTTGATGGTTTAGCTACTACCATTTAAATTGTTATACCATTTAAAGAAATTATATTTTAGTCCTAGGTTTTTCACCAAAATAGTGAAGAAAGATTCTCCGGAGAGTGAATTTTTAATAAATAAAAAATTTAACTTTCGACTCACCGTGGCAATGGGATGCTAAAACGTTCGGGCAGTTTTTGGAGAGAAAGAGGGAAAGAGAAATGCATTTGGATTAAGAGGTGGTACAGTTGAGGTGGTACAGTTTTTAAATAACAAAAAGATGAGTCAGGTGAAGGTGAAGTCAGCAAGTGCCGCAAATCAATCCTGTTTTGTGGATTTTAGTCGATGTTTGTTAGCATTGAGGATGTCAGTTATTTTGTTTTTAAATTGACAGTTTTTCTCTCCACAGACTGAAAATATTGATAACTCACCTTGTTCACAGTGGTGTTTTCACATTTTTTGTTCAATAATAATGAATGGAGATGTTCCACCTGTCTCTGACAAGAAATAGCAAGCATCAAATCATAGCTCACAGCAGTGATACAACTGAAGGTTATTGGCATAAAAAAGCTAAAATCCTATCCAATTTTTTTTTTTTTAGTATGTAAAATCAAGTTAGTGTTACGTTATCCTTAGTTTTGCCCATTTAATGTCATTTGGGGGTAAAAAAAAAAATTGATGCATGCTTAGAATGTCTATGAATAAATACTTTAGATTTAAAATAGTTTACTGCATTTAATAAAGAATATGAATGCCATCAAATATATTTTGACAGATACAATGCATGACGGATAAAACTTGCATGATTTTCTTGCTTCTGTTGAACACAAAAAATATATATTTTAATGTATATTGATAACCAAACATTTGGCAGTCAATAGCTACTATCATTTTTAGTGAAAAGTTTGGGTGACCCTTTAAAAGAACACAGTTTCTTTGGAAATGGGCTCACTCTCCAACTCAGCCCAGAGTTAATAAGTTGAGTTTTACCATCAAGGAATTTTGTTGCCGTAACATGGGTGCAGCCGGTGCAATGATATCACACAACTCCTGAAAATAGGCTAACTTCCTTCAGCATATCCAACATGACCAACTGCTTACACGGGGAGCTATTTTCTGGCCTATTTCCAAAAAAAGTGGAGTGTTCCTTTTTGTTTTTGTTTGCGGATGCCAAATTTGGCATCATGATTGGTCAGATCACCTGTCAGTCAAGCACTTTGCAAACAGTTAATTACAGAGGGAAAGTCTTTAGAGTTCCCCTATTAATTTAAGCATTTCCCTGTGTGTTGTCTGTCATCCACTGAAATGTGTTGGGCTGAAATTCGTGCTGCATATTTATTTAGTTGGTGTTTGGATAACTGCATCATTCTTCATAGGCGGTGTAATTATTCCATCAGCTCATGTCACGCATTAATCTCCTCACTTACTCAAATTTGATTGCCTGTTCACCAATGAGGAAAATAAGCAACAATTAGGCATGTTGAGCGACAAATTAATTAGCATGCTTGTTTGACTCTCCTCTGGACTGTCCTGTGAGGATCACACGTGAGTTAGCAGACCTGCACTAGCCAGGGTGGAGCTGGTGTAGCGATTAAACTATGAGACCGTGTTCACAGCAAATATATGACTATTGACTATATGAGTAACACAGTACAGTGTAAACTGTTTTTTAAAATGTATGGAGTGTTAACACATTAACAAGTGGACAGATTTGCCAAATTGTGGTGTCAGTAGTGTTTTTAAAGTCTTTTTACATTCACGATTTATTTGATAAATACGGTGAACACAGAGATATTGTAAAATATTATTACAATTGAAATTTAAATCAATTCTGTGATGCAAAGCTGAAATTTCAGCATCATTACCCCAGTCTTCAGTGTCACATGATCTTTCAGAAATCATTCTAATATGCTGATTTCGTGATCTCTTATTATTATTTTCAATATTGAAAGGGAAACCTTTTCCTCCCATGAGAATTTTTTTGTTTTGTTTTGTCTTGTCATTATCTTTTGCTAATATCATTACCAACAACTGAGATGCTTTTGGATGCACAGCATTGTAATCATGACATCTACATGTTTCAATGCTGTTGTGTTGATTGTTGTGCTATTCATTTCAAATTTCCCTTAAATTGCAGGAAAACTGTTGTTTAAAGCCAGACGGTTTCTCCCGGATTTATTTTGCCACTGCTTGACCAGAACACCTGGAAAGTGGATTAGTTGATGTGCTGCAATTAAAAAAAAAATAAATAAAAAAATCTATTAATTCAAAACTTGCAAGATACTTGACAGAAAAATATCTGTCAGTTGCGTTAATTTACTTATTATTTGTCTAATACACATATGTGTCTTCATGTGTTTCAGCATCGACAAGGTGTCAAAGGTGGCGTCTCCAGTGCTGGTAATCCACGGCACAGAAGATGAAGTGATCGATTTCTCCCATGGTTTGGCCATCTACGAGCGATGTCCGCGTGCCGTGGAGCCTCTGTGGGTGGAGGGCGCCGGGCACAACGACATCGAGCTTTACGCCCAGTACCTTGAGAGACTCAAACAGTTCATTACGTTCGAGCTGGCTACCTCCTGAAGTGACGGCGCAGAGCGGCAGGCCGAGGCGCACACACACTCACGCGTGTTGTGTAGGGTTCCCCTTTACCCAGGGCTGAGGACGCCATCAGCACTTGCACTTGCTGACAAAAAAAAGCTGAAGTCTCTCTCTTGATATTTAGGAGCGAGGCGTTTTCATCCCTACGCGGGAAATGCGTTTTAATGATTTCGAACCACTTTCTATTCTTTTATACTTGATGAAGAAACGTTGACATTTTGCACCGCATTCATTTGACAATTTGATTTATCCTCTGCTGATGTTTTTTTTTTTTTTTTTTTTAATGCTCCTCAAGGGTTAATTAAACTGCACTTTTATTGTGCAGGTGTTTTCAGGTTATTATATTTTTGTGGTCTTTTTTTTTTTTTTTGACGGAATTGTCATAGCATTCCATTTATGTTTCAAGTTGATTAGTACAAGATCAACCAGTGACTGACTTTTTACATGGCCAGTTTGTGTGTGAGTGTGTGTTTAGGCGCGTTCATATACACGTGCGTTTGTGTGGTAAAAGCCACTGACTTTTCGTTCGAAATAATTGTAACTTCGGCTAATTAAAACTGGAAGACCTGTGGAAGTGACTTGACCCGTAAATAATGAAGACGTACTGTCTGTGATTTCGAAAGCAGTGGGAAAGAGGAGTCTTATTGTCTTTTCAGCGGTGAAACACGGTGCTTTGTCGCAACGCAGCATTCAGGGCATTGTTTCGACGCAAACACTACATTGTTTTAATCGTGGGTCGTATTAAAAATGTGAAACACAAAGCTCTCTCTGTTGCTTTTAGCATTGACCTTACAATAAGCCTTATGTTTTCAGACATTTCGCTCCGACATTCCTGTCAATGATTTCTCAGAATAGGGATTTTGAAGATTTTCTCTGGGCTCCTGCTCGCTGCTACTATAATGGGAAAATCACTGTGAAAACTGAACCTTCGCTAGATATAAAAAAGGTACCGCACCTTCTCACCATTTTGACGTTCATCCTCTTTTCCAGACAACGGACAAATCAAAACCCAGGAAAATGAATTATTAATTTCATGTTTTTCCCCACATACGGCGGACGAAGGACTGTGTTTGTAGACATGTCACCATAATGCTACACAACAAGGCGATCAGAAGTGGTTTCCGTGCTAATGAAGGATGTTGATCACCATCGTACCGGTGCGATCGTCTGATTGTATGTTTTTGACGCATAGCAGAAGTTGTTGTCGGTTAACTTGACTTGTATTGCTGTAAGGTTATGCAGTGCCGGTTCATGTAAGCTGTTGTTTGGAAATTAAGCTCTTTGACCTCAGTGGACTTAAGACGCTTTTTTAGGAATGGCAGAAACTGACCACATCTGAGCCTGTCATTGCTTTTGATACTGACGTTTTTACAATGTTTTTTCAGTAATTATTAATATTTACACCTCTTTTAATGCTGGTTTGTAAGATGACTGTACTGTACACCCCCTTCTCTCTCTCTCTCTTGCTCGCTCTCTCTCTCTCTCTCTATATATATAGGTATGTAAAATACGAAGTAAATGGTATTTAGCTTTGATTTTTATTGACACTGGAATCACAGTATGCAAATATAATGCAGAGAAAACCCTAGTTGGTACAGACATTTTGTGTGTAGGTTTCTTTTTTTGTTGTTGTTTTTTTTTAATATCTTTAAAGCCTTAAATGTGCCGCGAGACAGATTATTGTTCTTTCTGTTGATTGTTGCTTCAGTGCAACAGTGGTTTTTGTGTTGCATATAAAGAAATAAAGGAATAAAGGATGCATGGAAACCCAAACTAGTTTTCTTTTCATGATGCTTACAATTACTCATGTTGTTGCTTTTTCTTTTAGGTTGAACATGTGAATGTTACAAAAGGTTTTCTTTTCAGATATATGCTGTCCTTTGAACTTTGTTCTAAGAAAGAATGTCAGTTACCATTAAAATATTTCAAAGCACAGCACTGTGTGCAAAGTACTTTTAACATTGATATAAAGAATATTTGAGCAGCAAATCAGCAAATGTGACGCTTGAAACACTGATGCTGACAATTCAGCTTTTCATCACAGGAATAAATTACATTTTAATACATATGTAAAACAGAAAATTGTTCATTTAAATTTGCAGTAATATGATACAATAATATTGTTTTTATTGCATTTTTAATCAAATGCAACATTTCCAACTCCAGCAGTGTAATTAATAAATATTATTGTCATCTATGTATGCATCATAAAGTAAATTGGCAGGATTTCTTATGAGACAGAACAGAATATCGGTTCTATTACACTGTATATTAGCATGAGGAGCTTGGGATTCGGGAAATGGGTGGAATTTAGTTTAATGCTAGACATGATCAATAAAATTGCTTTTCAAATTTCTTTTCAATGAAAATCCAGCTATTACTAGTGCTTGTGTATATGAGAAGGCATAAATAAAATTATAAATATTTTATTGTAAGATAAAAGTAAGATTGTGCTATTTGTAAATCAATTTTGTATCAGACTTTGAGAAAAACAAATGTAAAAAGTAGTTCAGCAGTGCATCAAAAATAGAAATGGGCCAACTGCAGGTGTCCATCAAATGAAAGAGCGACGTGACACAACAGACGCTTCCTGTGCACAGTGCTATTGATTATAATGGAACTGGTCTAGTTTTGACAGCCACATGTCCTTTATGGACAGTTTGTTACTGTGGATTCCAGCAAATTGGCTTTAGATTGTTTTATTTCTATCATTTTATTTGTAATTCGGAACTTTTTATCCAATCAAAGTACTTATGTAGTCCAATAAGCCATGAATACAAGTTTATTTTTTTATATATCTGCCATTTTCTTTAATAGTCATCACTGTGTGAGACTTACCTGTCTGAACTCGTCCTCAATGCGGTTATAATGGGAGTTACATAAAACATCTAACCTCCTTTGATCCTTCAAACATCTTAAATTTAACAGTGAAGCGAATCAGTGCTGTGTCAAGACTGAAAGAGCTGGTCTTGATAACTTGTTTGCATTAGGATACAGTTGTTATTGCAGGAGTATGTAGTATGCAGTCTGTGGAGTATGTACATATTCTGTAAATTGTTGACTTAATCCGTAAATTCAACGAAATTGAAATTAATGGCTTTCTTAGCCGATTATTTGATTAGCTTATTTTTTAATTGCATTAAAAAGGCAAAATAACAGTTACAAATTACCTTTATGCCCAGCTAGCAGGAAATTTTCTTTGAATATTCAGGTCCTCTCAAAGTTGTGGACAAATGTTCCTCCAGCAGCATTAATAGTATGTTTATTCAAAGTTTTTTGGTCTTGCTTTTTAACTTTGTTAACATTGTAGACGGAACGTTTTCCTGCAACTTTTCTGTTGGACTTTAATCTAACAATACCAAGAAAATATTTTGGTAAAACTCACAGATTTGCAAAATAATGAAACTGAATATTTTCTTCAAAATGTTTCTACTGCTGGCATAACCAGGAAAAAAGTGTTAAAGCGTGGAAGTGTGTTTCCACTGAATAATAATAAAAAGAAAAGAAAAGAAAAACCTATTTGTGAGTTTTTAATCACAATTTTTTTTTTCTCCTCAGAATTTCATGAAGTTTGTTTTTGATAAAGTTAACATTATCCTACTACTTGCTAAAAACATTTAAAAGTAACATTAGATAATGTTTGCAAAATGATAAAATGCAATGTTAATGGAAAATTTTAGTTTTTGTTGTAGCTGTGCAATGTCTTTCCAAAACTAGCATTATACAGTGCATATACTGCATTTTTCAGTATGCAGTAAGCCAGTGTTCCATTCTGAACATAGCCTTGTTTTTTTAGCTTTATAAGTGATAGTCTTCCTGCTGATTCTTGCTCCACAGTTTCTTCACTTATGCCTTCAACTTGTTCTGTCGCCCTCACTCACTTTGTAAAAGCCGTTTTCATATAAAGAAAGGCTGTAAAGTGAGTTCTGAATCCGTCTGCCGCTGAACACACGGTTTTCACATGCAGAAAGTGACAGACAGGTGGAACTGGAGCGACCATTAAGCCTCATCTGCTGGAGCCAGTCAAGGTTTACTTTGGCCGGCGAGGGCGAGGAATTGGCAGAGCTTCAGGTTGAACATGTCTGCTGATCCAAACAGTTGGGGAGGGCGAATGTGGAAGTCCAAGAAGCCACTGGGTCGTATTAACACTGGGTCACTGGTGTGTATCCACTTTATTTGTAACGTGAGACTGGGCGCGGAGTTCGTAAATTGAATGTGCGGGACTTCCGGTGACATTTGCTTACAGTTAATTTACTTTTACGCTGCTTGATACTGCAAAATGGTATTTGTTATCGTACTGTTGGTTAGTTTATCATTATAATCATAAACACGCTTGTGGTTTGTAGCGCAAGTAACTTTAACGTTTATGCACATTTTGTTACCGAGAGCTATAAGTGAAGCGGAAGTCTTTTGAATTCAAACAAAATGGCTTACTTTCGCGTTGCAAAATATGGTGGATACTTATGCTATGATTTCTGTTAGCTTTAGGTGTGTAGGTCTTTTAAAGTAAACATGAAATGCTAATATGGCGTATATAAAATAGGATATTTTAGTAAAGGGGAAAAGAAGGATGTAAATCCGAAAGCATGCATAAAGAAGGCAAATGGGTCCATTTGGGTTTCATTAGATTTTCACTACTTTTTTTAAGTTCTTCCTGGTTTTAACAGTCTTGCCCATGACATAAGGGCTACAAAAATGAAGCAGAACGTCTTAAGATTAGAAATGGGCGTTGTAGACCAGTGTCCAATCCCTTGTTATCCAATTTCTCACATTCCCAAGAGGACATCAGGAGTTCCAGAAATCCACCCCAGATACCCAGACAAGAGGCATCTTGGTCCGCCCTGCGTAATCCCCACAGGAAGTTTACCTTTCCGGAAAGCGTTCTTCCAGACTTGGATAAGTGACAGATTAATTGGGAATGGGAACCAGGCTCACACTGCCTGCTCTGCATTTGCCAATGTCTTTATTAGAGAACTGAAGCATGTTTAACCAGGACCAAGTGCAGACTTTCCAAATGAAACCCTCAATCATCAAGACAGAGATTGATTCTATTTCATATTCCACAACGTTTTGATTTAAAGCCTTGTATCATATTTTTTTCAGTTTTCAGGTCACATGTTGATTAGTATAGAAAAACGTGACATTTATATTTATATTTTTTAATAATATCCTACTTCCTCATTAACATCGCTGACATGTAAATAGGCTGTCATATATTAATGCGTTGAGTTTCATATGTCAGAAATCTAGCTGGAAATATTTAATAGTACAATGAGTTCTTTTATTGCAAAAGATCAATCGAAATTTGATTGCTTATTACATTACCTTTTTATTTGTGACTTATGTGCTGTTATTTTTTTTATTTTTGTGACTGTCTGCGCCTTATCTGGAAATAGAAAATTGCATGCAGAGCTCCAGAGACTGCAGTCACACTGACTTGCGCTCAACCTCGGGGGCCATTAAACTTCACCTTTTTCAGTAGCGGGGAGATTTGACTAAGTGAACTCAGATGTCCTTACGCTTGAATGCAAAGGAGGACAAGGTATTTACCTATCTCAGCAAGCCAATGCGAGGCAGCATCAGCAGCTCTGCTGGGATAATCTCCTTCCAGGAAAAACAATGTGCATTCCAATTTTCATCACTCCATTTAATGAGCCCCGGGGTTGCATTTTTGTCTGTTGTTTAGAGTCCTTGGAGAGTCTTTGCTAATTCAATAGCAATGCTGTTGTAGTGTTCTCATATGTTTGCAGAATACCAAATAAATATCCTCAGTCTACATGCATGTGTGCGTACGTGGTTGTGTGTGCCCTACAGGCAATAAGATTGGGATTTGGAAGTGTATGATGTATTGGTGAAATTTAAATCCAGAGAGATTTATTTTAGATATCTGCAAATATTAATGCATCATTCATGGAGATGATACCATCAAGCCTGAAATGAAATGTGGCAACATCACAACCCTACTGAATTTACAAAGGCAAGTCCAGGACCACTGGAAATGGTGTGCGGTTTTGGTTGTAAAATAACTATTGCTTTCTGTTGTGTGCTTATATGTATATGTGTGTGTATATAAAAGATTTGACAAGATTTTTTATTTATTTATTTATTAGTTGTAAAATAATCCCTCTGTTGTATATTTTTATTTTTTTATTTTCACACACATATATGTATGCATAGCAGATAATATTTTATTCTTTTTTTTTTTATTTATAATTTTGGTTTAAAAATAGTCATACTGCTCTATATGAACAATAAATATAAAATAATTAAATACAATAGGCCTATTTAAAATAAAATATGTAAAAAAAATATGTTATTCTTTTATGTTTACTTTGCTCATGTACAGTATATCCTCCTTCCCCAGTATTATTATTGACATGCAAATTGGTAGTCATGTTAATATTCAATTCTTTTGGTGAGTAGGAATTTATTTAAGCATGCTGTTCATTGTGTTTCATATCCTCCTATCCTCTGTATAACCAGATCTTAAATACCATTGATCGGAGATATAAAACAGCCTCCATTAACTAGGCAAACAGTGAAGTCCATCTATTGTTCAAACACATCAAAACACATCAGAAAAAAATATCCCCTATACATTGTTTTCAGACAGTGATTAGCATTTGTTCAGCATGCTTCTCAAAGCAGTTAGGGTGTGTAGAGAAATAAGCTAAATGCAGCTGCACGAGTCATTTAGGAACAGCTGTTCATTTAGAAATTCCGTTTGAATCCTCAATATAGTCAATATGAATCTCAGGATGTCACTTTATTAAGTTTTATGTCTCTTGGAACCATGATAATAGCGACCTCTATGGATTATAACTGTTATAATCATGCAGTATGAGTCAACGCGCGCGCTCTCTCTCTCTCTGTCGGGTCATAATTCATAATCATTATGATTCTATAACAGTGCTGCTTTCCACAAATGCAGACAAAACCACCAGCGCATCTTCCCATCAGTGAACAGAACGGCTTCTATTGCTCTCCTCGTTTGCAAGTCACTTTGAATAAAAGCATCTGCTAAATCACTTTTGCTGCTGTTGTTTTGAATAAAATAAAAGCATCCGCTGAAATGTTATCATGACCTGTTACTTCAGACGCAATCATAAGTGCGGTTTTCAGTATAAAACTTCTTTTTTTTTGGCCATGACCTTTTACATATTCCCTAATGAATAATCATCTCATTTACAGTCAGATGGTTATCGAACGCATGTGAAGCGTTCTGTCGGAACGCCAGATACTGTACATTGAGTTCTCGAACCGCACAGGGTTCCGTCGAGCCAATCAGATGCAAGTGGGCGTGCTTTCGAATACCTCCAGCCAATCGTCGCGCAGTGGGCGCGGCTTCGCACCGGCGTTGTAAACAGTGTAAAGCAGGAGTCTGGAGGTGTGTATAAATATCAGTGTGTCTCCAGTGCTGTCTTATGAACTCATGCCGCGCATCAGCTGCTTGTAGTCCGCACTGTTTCCGTGGAGCTGACGGCAATCTGCTCACGCTACAGGTTGGTCACTTCTGGACCTTTATCTTTGTGGATTTTGAAACTCATGAATGATGTCACTGTATACTTTCAAGGGTACAAACCGACATGTGTACTCGAGTGAGTCAAGCACTTGATTTCTGCGGATCTGTATCTCACCGGTGACGGTGAGCGGCGCGTAAAGGTGCGTCTTTTCTCCATTGCGCGCTCGTGCGTCTTGTCCAGTGCCATTTTTGCACAGTGTCAACAAAACCGGCGCGTTTTTGCAAGCGAGACGGCTAGACATTGCATAGAGAAAGCTATTCAAGTTCTGTGAGTTTGCGAGTGTTTGTGGCAACATGTTTTACCGGTGCAAGTTCAGACATAAAGAGCATTAACAGCTCGCGATTGTGACACGCGCATCATTTCACCTGAGCACCTGATAGACTTGACAGTTTCATGATAGTCGAGATAAGCCACCGACACTGACAGATTGCCATCTTACATTCTCATGCTATAACGGTTAGATATGTAATGTGATATAAGTACAGTAGCCTATATAATGTGCAATAGTGTATAATAGTTAGGGGCAGATATTGAATATTATAGCGCGATATTGTATAATACGGTAATGTATAGGATTGTTTAGCGAAGTATAGTGTACTGTATATTGTATAGTACAGTGTGATGGTGCATTGTGTCGTTGAGTCAGTATATTGTGCTAATTTGCAAAGGTAGTATAGTATAATACAGTTT
This sequence comes from Enteromius mattozi, assembly GCA_032359235.1. Lineage (NCBI taxonomy): Eukaryota > Metazoa > Chordata > Actinopteri > Cypriniformes > Cyprinidae > Enteromius > Enteromius mattozi. The sequence continues at coordinate 5,875,716 of JAUMHE010000053.1, read as the reverse complement.
AACGTGGAATCATAGTATTCTCTTTTGAGTTATGTACCTCAAATATAAGCATTCACCTTTACCTTTCCCACGACACCTGGGAAGTAGGACCCTGTGAAGGACGACAGTTTCCACCCATTTCATCATCATCTTGGAAATCAAGGTATGCAATGCTTTATTACTCTCTATTGTGCATGGGGCAATATTAAAATGCATTCTTCCACTGGAAATGGTTTAACTGTGCCTGTGTAAAAAATGAATTAGATCCACATTCCGCTCAAAAAGCCATTAGATTGTGATATGATGCTTCATGGTAGCCTATCAAAGACAGAGATGATTTCCATACTGCACGTACTGTGAAAAAGGTCCTTGTTATGGCATCTCCGCCTCTCTGGTCACCAGACGAATGGCATGGTACCAAGCTAGAAGTTCATGTGTGGAATTCATTGCTTGCAGGAAGTGCACGCATACTCTTCTGTTTCCAAACAATGCAGACTGGCAGCAAGTTGTTTTCATGCATCTGTGAAATTACAGCCCCTCATATGTGGTGCCCAGCAAGTGGGCAGTTGTTTTTTTCAAGCTCCATTCATCAGCCACTAAATGGTGTGTGAAATTGTAGAGGGTAGATATTTCTCTCTCTAGCTATGCTGTACGAGAGGGTTGGAGTTTATTTATTCGTTTAGACTACTTGTTAGTGCAAACAAGTATACAACCTTTTCAAAAGTATTATTCCTTGGTGCTTAATTCATAGAGTTTGTGCTCATTTTTAGCTTTAGCTATTTTAGTAATTCCTTAACTAGCAAAAAACATTCTCAGAAGGTTTTGGCAAGGTTCTCTCAAAGTTAAGAACTAACGTTTTCCATTAATGTTAATGTGGTGTTATTTGCTTTTACCAATACTCTCAAAACTTTAGCACAAAAGATTTTAGTAAGATGTTCATTTAAAGTATTTTAAAGTTGTTGCAAAACATCCAGAGAACATTCAGAAAGGAACATTTTCATAATGTTTGCATGTTTCCTTAAGGCGCGTGTACTGTAACTAAGAAAAAGCATTTTAAAAACATTTTAAAAACAGACATTCAGGGAACACGAATGAAAACCAAATGTTCCTAGAACACATTTTTAGTTAGTTGACTCAGCTTAAACCTTTGTTTCAGTTAGTTCTTAATTTTGTTTGAGTTTTTCATCTAATGTTATCCTTTAAAATAAAGTAAAATGTGAATATAAAATAAAACATTAAACAAATATAAAAATTGCATAAAATATTTTTATTTTAAATCAAAAAAATATAAGTGACTCTGGTCAAAATAAATAATTTTTCTTTTATGCCAACAATAAAAATATTTTGTAAATTTCATACAGTAAATATATAAAAAAGTATTTTTTATTAGTTATATGCATTGATAAGAACTTCAGTGGGAAAACTTTAAAGGTATTTTTTTGCCTCCTCAGATTCCAGATTGTTTTATCTCTGCAAAATATTGTCCTAAACCATAAATCAAGAAAAATCTTATTTATTCAGCTTTCATATGACGTATGAATCTCAATTTCGAAGAATTGACCCTTATGACTGGTTTTGTGGTCCAGGGTCACATAAAATAAAACAGAAATATTATACTTATATAAAACTTCCATCACTGGAAACCAGAAGATCAGTATACTAATATCAGTATAGAATACCAGTAAGAATATTTTCATTGCAGACAGTGTTTCAATCACGTGACATCCCAGCGTCCAGATTTGCATGCCGATCTGTATAATAGCAGCTACCCATGCTTGAACTTGAAACGGTGGCATGCACATTTGAACGCAGTCCAGCATTTCAGCTCTGCAGAGTTGGATGTTTTATTGAAAGCTTTCGGCTAGTGGTAACTCGTGCATTGTGGGCAGGGGTCTTGTGAGCGAGTGCCAGTTATTTTAGGCTGTTCATTAAACACCTATGAGATGCAATGGTTGACTTCAGGCTGACCTAGTTGAAGACAGGTGGAGGCGGACAGATGTCCTGTTGCAGTGTGTGTGCATGTATGCACACAATTTGGCCTATACCTTCCTATTGCAACAGCCTTCGAGTCAGGTGTGTCATGTTTTGAAATGAGCTTACTGGGTTGTAGAGTGTTCCATTTCGGTCAATTTTGAGGTTCTATTTCCATTATTATGCTGCTTCAGATAGTATACAGCGAGGCAGATGACTAGGTTTTGGAACAGAGCCCTCTCTATTCCCAATGCCCGTGTCTCTCTCTTATTCTCTCTCTTTCATCCTTTCTCTTGCCTCTGGGCTAAATCTATGTCTGAGTTATAAAACAGTTTGTAACTACAGTCCACGCCTGACCACAACAGATAAAATCCTTGAAATATCACTAAAGACTTATGAAAGAGTGCATAGCACCTTATCACCAATGACTCACATCTTTCAAGCTGCAACTGGAAAAATGTCATAAATGGCGTATCAAAGCATTGTGAACCCTTAGTTCATGACTAGCATATGAAGTCATTATTTGCTCCATTCCTTGACAACAACATATCAAACCCATCTGTAATTGTGAAAGGAATAGCTCACAGCAAAACAGTATTCTGTAATTTACTGTTGTGTGCTATTACATGTTTTTGTTTTTTCAGTGGAACATAAAAGGATGAATATTTGAAGAATTTGAATATTTTATTTAATAAAAAAGTTTCTCATGTAATATTTGTATTTTACTTTATTTTAGCTTGATTTCAATTGATATAAACACTATTCAGTAGTTGTAGTTAACCATTAAACTGCTGTGAAGCTCCAAAAAGAATAAAAACACCCTGAGGAGCCATTCATATGTCCTAACGATGCTTTCTTGAGTTAGAAGACATCTAGACGCAGCAGAGCAGAAGGGAATAGAATTCAGGGGTTAAACTATTTTTAACAGAGCGTCTTAAAAATGTGTAGCACATGGTTTCAGATGCTGAAAATCATCGAGATCCTACGATTGTTGAAAGACGTTCATCTAGCATTGGAAAAAGAATTGACAAAAGAATTGACAAAAAGAAATTTTTTTTTTGAATTTTGAATTGAACAAAAATTTAAAAAGTAATTGTAATTTATAATCTCATCATTCTGAGCTTAAATGTCAAAAAATTCTATTTGATCAGAATTTCAAGATATATTCTCAGAACTGTGAGATATAAACTCTGAGTTGTAATATATATATACTCAGAATTTCAAGATACATACTCAGAATTGCAAGATATAAATGCAGAATTTCCGTCTTTCTCTCTATATACTCTCGCTCTCTCTCTCTCTCTCTCCATATATATAATAGTAAACTCAGAATCAGAATCGAGTTAAAACTCAGAATATATAGATATATATCACTATTCTGAGGTTTTTTTTTTTCATCTCATATGATTAAAAGAAACAAAGATCAAGTTTTGAGATAAAAATTATCTTTAATTTTTGTGTGTGTGTGGACAAAATGGCCTTGGATAATATAGTGCACTATTCATATAAACAAACAAACAAATAAATAAAGAAAAATGAAAAAATAAATAAAAAAATTATTTTTCACAAATATCTAAAAAAATACTGCGTGCAGATGACATGAGCATATATAATGAGTTAATAATGGCCTAATTTCCAACTATTTGTTTATTTATAGCTAGCACATTTTGGTCAAATTGTATTCATAAATAAAGCTGGCACTGGCTGGCCCACAGTGCACCTGTCGTGTTTTGTATGTCTAGTGCGTCTGTGAATGTGTGTGATATTTCCAGTGCCGTCTGAGCTTTGGCTTGGGCCTGCCGCAGTCAGGGGGATTGCGGCGTTCATCCACATAATGTCATGACACTTACCTCAGCTCATTTCCATGTAAATGAATAACTACACGGGATGTGGAATATTGACATGAATATTGAAAACAGCGAGAAGATGGCAAGTGAATGTACTGATTTATATCTACAAGAGGTCCATCTCCATTTATCACAGAGTTGGAGTCAATTGAAACGTGTAAACGAATTTTAATTTTCTTTTCATGCACGTGAAATTTGATAGATGGGTTAATTTGCGTTTAAGGTGTGAATGGAGGGTCTATAAAGATTTGCTAATTGGTTAATTCTAGGTTCTGGTTAAAAGCCGTACCTGTGTGCTGTCAAGGGTTTATAGATGCATTTCGCTGTCAGATTGTAGAGCATAAGAGTGCTGATTGAGCTATAATTTTTAAAAAAATGCAAGACTTGTGCTTGTTGCTTTATTAAATGGTGGAAATACGGTAAATATATATTGAGAAGTCATCTAACAGCAAGTCAAATTGTAATACTGTACGATAAGCTTGACAATATAAAATTCTCATAGACTTTAACACAATTTTTATATGGCAAAAAAATAAAATAAAATGTAAATTATTTCATATTTATTTTTTGTTTATCTGTACTAGTGTTTTCAGTAAATACTGTTTTGTTTTAATAAGTAAACTTGAAACATCTAATGTAAGATTAGGTTAATATTGCTGTTTTGATGTGTGGGTGCCTATAAATGAAAATATTTTTTGTTAATTTAGTGAAAAACAGTATATAATATCTTCTATACTTTAACAAGATTATGACTTATGTTACATTTTGAATCTTGGCAATGGCTATTAAAAAAACATCTTTTTATACCAGTTTAGGACAAATGCATGAATACTGAGTCACTAAACAATTTTGTTAAATCGTGCAGGCCTATTTATAACACTGCAGAAATTCCTCCATAACAAGGCAAATCAGTGATTTAAATAACCGGGCATATCTACTGTAGATTAGTCTTGAAGATGAATGGCTTCTTTGGTTGCTGTGTATAAACAATTTGATTTTGGCCATATGCGCGTTATAAAGCGTTCCGGTGCGTACAAGCATCTGTGCGTTTACAAGATCGATGAAAATCACCATGATGAAATTTTTCACCTTGATCATAAACGAACCCAGTAGCATGAAGAAGCCGCACGTGCATGCGTTCATTACTTATGACCAAAGATCGCTTGAATCCATCCCGAAGAGCCTCAAGGTTATGAATTTGCAGGTGTATCCTGACAGCACCATATCTCTCGGACGGCGTATAATCTCTCAGTTCATGAAATGAACAGCAGGTTTGTCAGGCCTGACACCTGTCAGAAGTTAGAGTAATTCATTGACTGTCAGAAGAGCGAGCAACAGCCTCGTTTTCAACACAGACTGTCAGATGTTACCGACAAACAAGGTAAATTAAAGAGGCTTGAGGAATACCAACAGCTCTCTTGGCTGGAATTGAAATAAAATAAAGAGTCCATTGGCTTCCATTTGGGAAATGCATTTTTGGCACTGAAGACTTTTGATGAGTTTGGTGGTGTCATTTCACAAGTCGTAAAACTAACCGCTAAAATGTAAAAAGTGATACAATGTAATGGCTGTGAATTTTATTTTAGTAGCAGGATTTTAGAGCTGATTTAATATAGAGCTATGTATTTATGTGTGTATAGCAATATAAAATGATTTAACCATGAATTCAAAACAATTAAGCCACGCATATACAATAGCCTTGCATTAAGATGCATTATTTTAATGGCATTAATGATTAAAATTTTTAAAGGGGTCAGATTTGATAAGTGATTAAAGTTAGTGTACAAATAAATTAATTTAGAATTCTAATATCTAACTCAGCTTTTTTTCTGTGCAATAAAACTAATTCTATGTATCATCAAGTACATATTGTTGTTTATTAAGTTTTGATATATTGGTGCATGTGAAAGTGAAAATGATTAAAAATGCTCAATAACATCTACAGAAATGTCTGCGTAGCATAAAGTTAATGTTGCTGTCTATCATGTTTCATGTTTAGATATATTGGTGCATTTAAATGAAACTGATTGAATGTTATGTGTTCAACGTATCTTAAAGAATTTGACTTGGCCTTGCACATTTTGAGTTTTGTTTGAAATGATATATATAAATGTCATTTTGCATCCGTTCTGAAATGCATTTGTGCCACTGAAGATGTTTGATGAATCTTGTAGCTACAGTATGTGGTGGTGTCATTTCGCAACAGGTCAAACAACTAACCACCAATTTGTGGTAAAGGAATGCGATGCAGACTTGACTGCTGTCAGGAAAATGACTGGTGACTATGAACCAGTGTATATCTGGCAGGAGCAAACACCTGCTCTAAGCCGCTAATGTATGGGTTGCTAGGAAAGACAGCGAGATTGCTGCATGAACCTGTAATAATGCAGACAGTAGTATCCCCTTAGGATGCATGTTAACAGAAGTGTTGCATGCACAAGGGCTCCAAGACTGGCTCGTAGCCCCTCGAGGGATCTTTGTTCCCAAAGATGGAGAAGGGTATCGGGCCTCTTATCACCATCTTCATCTGTGGTTGGAGTTGGAGCTCCGCCATCTGCTGACAGACAGAAATGGAGCCATATGTCTGAGGACACGCTGACCCTCCTCAACATGTGTGTGAGCGATACGGCTGTCTGTTATCCTGGCATCCTGGTGGCGTGTTCAGGGTTTTTTTGTTTTTTGCAGATCCTCGCTTGAGCACAGTCTCAGTGTTAAATTATAAATAACGATGACAGATAGACAAGAACATGCAACAAAAGATGATTTATGGCATGAGAGATGCTGCTCAAGTGTTTTCTCGTGTGAATCACTTGTGTTTGACGGGATGCTGATTATTGATTCCAAAGGGGTTTAGTTTGGGGGAACGCGGATCTGTAATTCAGCTGTATCCTGATAAACAACAGCAGCAGGGGGGGTTTGTTGATTAGGAACTGTAGTTGAGACAGATCTGGGAAAATGGAAATCAGAATTGATTGCTGAATTTTAAACTCGACTGAAATGATTCCAGTGATTCTCGCAAAGGATTCCCAGACTTGTTTATGTGGAGTTCAAATGGTCGTTTTTGAATTCATGTCTTCACGCATGAGTTGAGAAGCTATGGGTGCTTTTAAATTAGTTTTTTGTTCATCCTTTAGGTGCACTGGGCTTGCCATGGTACACTCTTAAAAATAAGATAGTCTTTGATTGTTGAAATAATTAAAATAACAACACATACTTATAGTAGCTGATTCAGAAGTGCCAGATTTTCAGAGCAAAGTCGGAATTGACCCCTGTTTTTTTTTAGAAATAGCTTTTGCACATCTCTTTTTGATTATATACATTTGTTTGTTGATTGGATAGAGGCAAATCTCAATGCTAATTTGCAGCTGATGGTAAAAAAGAGGTGGGGTTTAAGTGGAAGAATTATTGAAGAATATATGTGACCCTGGACCCCAAAACCAGTCTTAAGTTGCAAAGGGATATTTGTAGCAATAGCCAAAGACACATTGCATGGGTCAAAAGTATTTTATTTAAAATCATTGGGATATTAAGTAATGATATTTTAGTTAGTAATATGCATTGCTAAGGACTTCATTTTGACAACTTTAAAGGTGATTTTCTCACTATTTTTTTTCTTTTTGCACCCTCAAATTCCAGATTTTCAAATAGTTGTATCTCTGCCAGATATTGTCCAATCCTAACAAGCCATATATCAATGGAAAGCTTATTTATTTAGATCAATTTTAAACAATTTAAACTCAAGACCGCTTTTTGTGGTCTTCCATTCCATGTCAACTTAAAGATATTAATATGCAGTGCACCAGTCAACGTGGAGGTATTGATCTATGCATTTAAAAATCAAGACTATTACAGAAGTTGGCATGCAATTGTCTGAAACCAGTTCGACAGAAAATGGGGTAAATTTTATGTGAAAATCTTGAGCTGCATCATTATTGATGATAAAATTACCATTTGTGCATGCTCGCGATCACATTTATTATAAGACAATGCATTTCTTATTGCTTCTTGTCTCTAAATTAATTGCCTTTGGAGAGCAGCTCACGTTCTTCACATCTGTTGCTTGCACCTGTGTCAGCACCGTTCTGTGTGTGTAAAGTTTTGTCTGAAAATCCAAAGGGACAAATGCTTCACTAACACCATGAAACTAGCATCTTCACCTTCTCTAGTTTGTTATATAGCTACAGTAAACAGCTGCTACTGCTGATGAAGCTAACGTACCTTACGGAGCCAAAAAGTCCAGATACATTGCCCTATCAGACTCCACTAACTGAAACCATCTTGTTTGCCTTATGTTTTCTCAGAATTCCCAAAAAAGCACCTGCTGTGGAAGATGCATTGCTTATATAAGCACTCACTCTAAAACTCATAGCTAAAGCTGCTTCCCCAGGGCAAATCCAGCATCTGCTTGTTCCACTTAGCTGAATGCACTTCATATTTTAGTTTCTGACCCCTAACCCATCAGGCCATATTTAAGGTCTTGTAATATATTGCAGCTTGCCTGAGACAGAGAGCTAAATATAGTCATTCAGCCTTGATATTGTGTTAGCATGGTGGCTAGCAACATATGCAACAACAGTATTTAGACGTTAATACAGATGTCCTACATAAAATGCATGTTTAAAATGACATCCTTCTGCTGATGTAAACTTGGCAGTCGTTTGAGTGGCGTAACAACCGTTAAACTTTTGATAAGTTTAGCACAGTAGCTAATTGCCAAGCTGTCATCATAAAAGGCGGTGTGCTAACTTTGGCCATTCAATGCATCTGATGCAAATACAGCACATTTTATTACACCCACTCCACATTTACCTACCTGTCAAATGCACCATTCACATCAGGAAGTGACTTCTACAGGAACGTGTCTTATTATAATAGCTAGCTTATGAGAGAATTTCTGCTAATCTGCTAATCCTAACAGTTTATTGTTTTCTTAGTTAAGCATGTTAGAAATGCAACCTCTGGAATACATGCAGCACTGAGAGTTAATTGCCTCTCTGTGGTGACAACTGGTTTATTTTCCATTAGCGTGGAATCGAATCATTGGGGACACATTTTGCATGCTTGTTTTCCCTCCAGCATGTTGAAAACCTCTCGATGGGTGCTAAAAGTGTGTTGTGGTGACATGAATGGCAAATAAGCTCCATGTTCTTTAGGTGTATGTCGACCGTGTGTTTGCCTACTGCAGTGACACACCCATTTATCAAGTCTTTCAAATGCAATCTAGGTTGTATTGTGTGCAACTGAGTACATTCCTTACTACAGGCCACCGACTGCCTGTTTTCCTCAGTGAAATTATCACAGACAAGGTCAAAAGTGATCTCTGTCTTGCTTCAGATCATGATCTACTTACTGTCTGGCTAATATTGTTCTGGAACAAGGAACACTGGACAAAGAAAAATGTAATGGTATCATAAAAGGCGATGTGTACATTTTTTTTTAAACGACCTATTGTCAAAATGTCTCTTCTATCCACCTTTTTCCTGCATGCAAAAATAAGCCTATGGGTGAGACTTCTGGTTCGTTAGACGCTATAGGTAAATGACAAAGTTGTATAATGTAAACGGTAAATGGTTTGCACTACAAACCAGTGTGTTCAAATTTAAGATAATACATTAAAATAACATAATAAGACACAACAATTTTCAGTAACAAGCAGCAAAACTAACTGCATCTAAAAATAGCTGGATGCAAATGAGACCGGAAGCCGTAGAATTTACAAATGGCGTTGCCCGTTTTAATGTTAGGAAAAAGGTGGATAAAGTTGGGGACTGAAAACCGATTTTGAATGAGAATGTGTTCATTTAAATAAATGAATATAAACAAATGGTTTTCATGATATTTGGTTCCATTAGTGTGTGCATTGTTCCAAAATATTTGCCCAGAACACTGTATTACAAATCCTTTCTGAATCTATGGCATGTAACATTGGAAAATTATTGTTATTTGGGATTTGGCATATTATTTTTTTTATGCATAAATCTACCAACTTTAGCTAGTTTTATTTTTAAACCTTAAAAACTATTTGTCAGTGGGGTTAATTATGAATTGTGCATTTTTATGATTTTTTGTGTCTTTAGATATTTTGCACTAAAGAACAAGAACAAATACTGAGAAAATAGTACACTGCTTGCACTGTATTTTAATTTTGTTGCATGCACAATAAGATTTGGATGAAAAAAAAAAGTTTATTATATATTATATAATACATACATAATATTTATTTTACATCTTGCATTAAGCAACATTATCATTAAACAACATCATTTAACTTTTTTTTGCCAGTGCGATATAGATTATTCACCAGTTCGTCACAAATGTATATATATATTTTTAACAATGTAAAAGTAATTTAGTTTTAACGTTTTCTAAGAAAACACAACAGGCTCTGTGCTTACATTGCAGTTATTTGGCACAATAAGTTACAATTTATCCCGACCCACTTCTTTATTCCCAACTCTGATAATAGTACAAACCTGTGTTTTCAGTATCTCGATTTCCATTCATAACAAACCCATCAATCAAAAAGTTTGTTGGCAAGTCCTTGAGAGGAATTTTTTTCTTTTTTTTTATAGGGAGTATAAAATCAAGCGATTGGTGGAGGTAGAACGTGGCAAGGCTCGGGCAAACAGAGCAATGAGTTGATCTACGGCCTTAATTTCCACCATATGGCCTTGAGTGTAAAAGTTATTGCTTGATTTCAAACACATGCTTTCTCAGGCCAGTAAACCTACAGGATTGTGGGATGTCAGTCAAGTCTGCTCCCAATGAACTGGAATCAGCTATTAGCCAGCGTGCTGTTGTGTAACTCCGACTTTCAGCTGGATTTTCGCCCAAGCATTGAAGCCAAGACTGAAGCCCTGGAGCTCCACCATGAGATTCCGCTTTAGATAAACACTTGTCTGATATGCACAGCTTTATCATTAACTCCTTTGTCATCATTTCAGGCACTTCACTCACACAATCTTTGTTAAAAACCAGCACCAGACCTGTTTTCCTGCGACCACCTCGGGCGACTTAAGCGGATTTGCAATTAGAGTAATGCACAATCATCCATGAAATCTCATAAAACAACATTGAATTAAAGAGAGCTACAAGAGACTGAGCAATTTAAGTAGGAAAGGTGGGAAGAATGAGCACAAAGAACATCTGAAAGCGATACTTAAACCAGGCCTATAACCTGATTTAGGGGGGTCACACACGGTCTGCGGGGACAAGAGAAAGATTTGCAAATCATTAGTGGCTCTTAATTGAATATTTTCCTCCTTTTGTTCGCCGCCATTTCATTTACAGGCTGCGATCGTTCCACCTTCCGTGCTTTCAGTGTTTTTAATAAGATTAGTGCTGCAGTTTAAGGTGAAGTCTCTGCAGACAAACATGGAGAGTTTGAAAGTATGGCAAGCTATTGTTTTTGAAGTCAAACGGTGATAATGGCGCAGCCGTCAAACGTTATAATGAGGTATTGACACTCTTGAATAGTGAGGCTGAAGGAAATCTGAAGGTCTGCTGCGGTGCACAATTTTTTGTCTGTCTAGGTTGCTATTTTTTTTTTTAGATATCCTTGAGTAAAGGACAACTTTTGCGTGCACTTGTGAACACTGGCATTTATTTTAGCTACTAATAGAGTTTTCATTTGTTTGATTGTTTGTGTTTTGTTTCAGAAGCAGCTTTTTCCCCCTGTGACCTTCAGCCTCATGCACTGAACAGATTTAGCAGTTTATTTGTACAGTGAGTCACACTACTGCTGACGTGTTGGCTTTGTGCGTGTGCGAGTTTCTGTTTGAGCTAACCTGGCAACTGTCACTCCCTCGACTTGGATTTATCTGTTTTCTCCGTCTCTCTGGCTCTCTCCCATTATTCTTTCATCTCAAAAGGCAACTCGAAGCCAACATTCTTCCCTTTATTGCCTCGCCTCCTTCTAAACAGTATTTGGACACTTAAAAGTGTCTGAATGTCATTGCAATAAGATATCTAAATATTAAACCAAGTAGCATTTGCGTTCAAACTCTGTGAGAGTGGTTTTTTTTTTAACGATGCTATTCTTCAGTCTTTTATGCTTAATCAATTGGCATTTTGGATACTTTTGGTGGATGAATAAAGTCAGTTCTCCTCAAATTTAACCATAACCTCTGTAACATACAAAATAGACAACTGTATTTAATGTCATGCCTGAGGACTTCTCTTTTTAGTAAATTGTAGTTTACAAAGAGTGGTCATTTCGGAGGGTTAAAAGGCATTTCTTGGCAAAACTTTTTCCACTTTATTGCTTTATCTCTTCATATAGTGGCCCTAAACAGTAATTGAACACTTTAAAAATGTCTGTTCATTGCATTAGATAACTAAATATCAAACCAATTAGCATTTGTGCTCTAATGGGTGGGTGAATGAAGTCAAATTTAAGTCCTCCTCAAATTCAACCTTAACCTCTCTAACATACTAAATAGGCAACCGTATTTAATGAGGACTTCTGTTTTTAGTTAAATGTAAATTACAAAGATTTACCATTTCAGAGCATTAAAGGCATTTCAAAGCCAACTTTCTCCACTTTATTGTTTTCTCCTACGGCAGCCAGTATTTGGACACTTAAAAAAGTCTGAATGTCATTGCATTAGATAACTAAATATCAAACCAAATAACCAATTCTCGCTCAAATGCTGCAGAACTTTACTTTTCTTCGTCGTCTTTGCTTAATTGGTTTTAATCAACTGAGGTTTTGTTGGTTTGTCATGAATATATGAAGTAATTTCAACTTCAACCACTCTAACATACAAAATAATTTAATATCTGTGATAATTATATGCAGTGATATTTAATGTCAAGCCTGAGGATTTCAGGTTTTAGTGACTTGTTTATTGCAAAATTATCACTTCAAAGCATTGTATAAATGGAAAACTCATACAGTGGCCCTAAATAGTATTTGGTTAGAAATGTCTAAATGCCATTGCATTAAAAAACTAAATATCAAACCATTTGAGCTCAAATGCTTCAGTAGTTTTTCTAAGATTGTTTTTCTTCATAATATTCACTTTGAACAGTATTTTGGCCCCCTAACCCTTCCCTCCGATGACATCAGCAAACCTGCATATAGGCATAAAGTGGTTCTGATTGGCTAAAAAGTATAGGCCCCACCCCTTGTCTAGCTTAAAAAGTCTGCATGTGCTGTTTTTCTTTCAGAAATGCCATTTGGTTTGACATTTTGTTATCTAACGCAGTGACATTTAGACAGTTGTAAGTGTAACTTGTCCAAATAATTCTGTGGATTCAACTCCACCCACAACATCCCTAGAAAAGTCCCAGCATCAGAGTTTTGCGGCTCATGTAATCAGCTGCCTGCTCAGACTGACCTGTGGGTCAAGTCAATAGTCTCTCTGAAATCCTCACACATAGCTTACAGCAGCAGGTGCCTCTGGCAATTCAAAGGCCCAGCCACGTCGCAGCTGCAGTGCATCAGCAGAAAACACATCACCACACACATCTGCTGGTGTAAATCTCAGCTGAAGTCTGCCAAGATACACAGCGCCTATCTTTCAGAAAGCTGTATCAGGCAGAATACTCGTCCTTGAGGGTGAGTGATCTGCTTCGGACTGTTACATGCTCTAATGGCACCTGAGGAAAAGATGAAACATCCTAGTGGTATCAGTTTAATTATTAGCATTAATTGTCTGTTAGCAACCCATTTTTGAGTACTTTTTTAGGCAAAAGAGGATAGTCATCCAAAATTGGAAATTGATTTGATTAGACTATTTAAAAAATGGCATTGGGGTTAATGTATTATATTTTCTGATGAGAGTTTACAAAGACTCACTGATTAATGCACTCATTAATCATGTGCAATAATATAGTAACGCATGAGAAATATTTAAGGTCAATTTTGATTTCTTGTCAAATCAGGAGTGCATGTTCAAATAGCTGTCATAAAAATGTCATAAAATGCAATAAAAAATAGAGAGAGTATAAAAAATGTTTGAGATTTGAATTTGCGGCCCATTTGACTGCCACAGTTCATTGACTTTTTATTCATATGCTTTAAAATGTGATGTGAACCATGGATCAGTTAAGCTTTGAAACTGACTAGTTAATCAAAGTGTTACCATCTAATTTATTGCATAATTTGAATAGAAAAAGTGCAATGGGTTTGTATTCACTGATAATGCAGTACCATTTAAAAGTTTGGGGTATATGAATAAAGTCTCTTGTGCTCACCAAGGATGCATTTATTCAATCACAAATACAGTATAAACAGGAATATCGTGAAATATTATTGCAATTTAAAATTTCAGCATCATTACTTCAGTCTTCGGTGCCACGTGATCCTTCAGAAATCATTCTAATATGCTGATACATTTGAATGGTAGTATATGTAAGATAGCTGAATGTAAAGATGAACGTGCATGTCAGAATTGTGCTTCACAATCTGGTGTCCCTTGCGTGCTGCGGGTCACTGCCGGAGGAGCTTGAATGCCTCCAGCAGTGCGTTCAAAAAGCGCCTCAGGGAGCTTGGGTTAGTTACGCATGTATTTTACATTATGTGAGCCTCATGTATGGAGAAACGGCCCAATGCAGAAATAACTCAATTAAGTCTGTTTTCTAACCCCTTATATAACATATCTGATGAATCTGACATGATTTTTCCACCAGTGACTTCTGACTAAACGCATAGTTTTGCTCCCAGGGCAATGGAAGAATGGTAAAATTGCAGGGTAAAGGGTATTTATGGAGATGCAGTGTCTGTATTACACTGGGAATCCACCTTTCACCAAGCCAGTTTAAAGCCAACCCATTGACCAGAGGAACTCAGACTGTCTGAGCTGCTGTTACTCAACATCAGATTACAGCACGATGTTGCAGTGCACTCGAGACATTCGATCAGAATGCATGTACCTCGGGAATCAACCCGTGACTAATGACCAGAGACGCTATTCACAATGTTTGATGATGAATGTCCACTTTAATTTAGGAGAGAATAGTAACAGTACTGCTGCAGTGGAGTTTATGGCATCATTCCCACATGGTTTTGGTGACATACTCCAAATTATTCATAGCAATAATATTTTAATTGCAAAAAAAGAGAAGATTTTTGAGAGAGAAAAAGTCTGTGGACTTTAAGTCTTTTATTCATTTTAATTAAGTGTATGTTTTATTTTATAATTATTTTAATTCTGTTTTAGGTAAAAAAATTACTTATGAAGTGTGCTATACAAATACAGACAAATATTGCCTGAAGTGTTGGAAACATGCATGAATGGAAATAAATGTAAATTGGGCACCTTTCTCTCTTCTGAATGCCAATATCCATCTTCCTCTTCTTTCTCTTTTTGCTACTTGGAAATGTTGCAGAAACTTTGTAATTGTTTTTGGCTTTTTTAGCTAATGCAGCTAAAGGCAATGATGCCATTATGTTTGCTATGAAAAGAAAGCACTATAATTAGCAAAATATAAGGATTATGTACATAAAAATATTCACTAAGCAATTCAGTGAGGATGCATTAAAGTGATAATAATTACTGTTATAATGTTACAAAATATGGTCCTCTTTTGAACTTTCTGTTCATAAAAGAATCCTGAATAAAATCACGGCTTCCACCAAAATATTAAGCAGCTCAATCATTTTCAACATCGATCATAATCAGAAATGTGTTTTGAGTAGCAAATCGGCATATTAGTATGATTTCTGAAGTATCATGTGACTTGAATAATGACGCAGAAAATTTTGCATTGCATCACAGGAATAAATTTTAAAATACACTCAAATAGAAAACTGTTATTTTAAATTTGAACAATATTACTGTATTTACTGCATTTTTCAGCAAATAAATGCAGCCTTGGTGAGTATAAAAAGGCTTGTATCATAAGCATTAGAAAAATCTCACTGCCATTTGAACCCTTCCTTAAGGTTGCAGGTTCATTTTGTTCCAGAGGGAACGTCTGCTGGTTTGTTGGGTTTGTTTGTTCATCATCCCATCCCGAAACCACACCGCATGTCAGCTTCAAAACAAACCCTAACATTAACTCAAGCCCATGTCTTGTTTTTCACTTGATGCTTTTCCTCTAGTCATTTCCAGAAGGGTAATTTCATCTGCTGTTCATCTCTCGTTCAACTTCTCTTGAACTTTCTGAAATGATTCTGTCCTAGGCGGCAGGATAATTAGCAGCTATGGAGATTTGCGCACCGTCATCCGTGGAGCGTGTGATTGTGATGCTCCGGTTGCCGTGCAATCCCGCAGTCTGACGGCGATTCTGGATCTCGGGCGGTCGCGGTAATTACCGGAAATGATTTGACTTGATCGTGGCATCTTTTCTGTACGCTCGTGTTTTTTTGTTCGTCTCTCAGCGGTGGAGGTGGCTGTAGCTCCGCTGGTCTTCCAGAGCGTAATGAGGAGTCTACAGGTGCAACAATAGCCCCGGTGGAGGGCCGGAAGATTGATTGACGCTAATGAATTTGGTACAATGGTGTAATCAGTGCTGAACATGGCCATGTGGGTGTCTGTGCGTGTGTGTGTGTGTGGGGCTTTCTGAGCTCTTTTGTTCTGTGTGAATTCTGTCCAGGTCCGTAGGGAGACTCTCTGCAGCACCTGTCCAACATCTCTGCCTTACCTTCACAACGATGCCTTTCTTTCTCTCCTGTTCTCTCCTTTCTCTTTCGTCCTTGCCATCTCTTTTACATGGCTTTTCACATTCAGATTCCTCTGCTTCACGGTCCTTATCTACTGTCTGGATGCAGTATTGTGTAAAGTGCTGAAATATGTTTCTGTTAAGGACATTTTGTGCATGTCTCTGTGGTAAAACGATAACGATCTCTTCCACAGAAATGGCAGTCATGCTCCTCAGAGCAAGCCTTGCTTGCTAGAGCAGTAGATCATCCAAAATAGAACGATTTGTCATCCTTTTCTTATTCCCATGTATTTTCCTTTATATGTGAAACACAAAAGGAGATGTTCGGTGGCTGGTCTTTTTCATACACTGTACCAGAATGGTGGTTTTACTGCTAATCTTCAAAAAGAACTGGAATCACAATAAAAGCACCACCAAAGTAGTCTGTGTGACTATTACTGTACTGTTTTTGAAAGAAGACTTTTATGCTCGCCAAAGCTCCATTTATTTAATTAAAAACACAGTAAAAACAGTAATATTGTGAAATATTATTGCAATTCAAAATATCAGTTTTCTGTTTTAATATATTTCAAAATGTAATTTATTCCTGTGATGCAAAGCTGAATTTTCAGCATCATTACTCCAGTTCAGTGTCACTTGATCCTTCAGAAATAATTCTAATATGCAGATTTGCTGCTCAAGAAATATTTCTTATTATTATCAATGTTAAAACAACTGCACTTACAAAAGAAAAGTATTTATTTGAAAAGTAACATTTTTAGTAAAAGAAACAAAAACGTGGTGAATGGTAGTGCATATATAGCTCAGACTTTTTTGCCTAACATCTCATTATGTTTTCCATAAAGCAGAAGGAAAATCATATGTCCTTGGAACATCGTGCTACATAAATGATGACAAAATGTACTCTTTTTTGGGGGGGGGTTGGGTGTTCACTTCATACCAAATACCCACAACTAAAGTACCACTTTTTTAACATTATTGAGGAAAAATCATTTCACATCCATACTGAAAACCATTTGATATTGGCTCTATATATATTTAGCATGACGTTCAGTAGTGAAAACACATTCAGATTCAAACTGCTCCCTATAGCACTTTTCTTCAGTCCTCGCCGTATAGCCAGACATTGACCCACATATCAAACCTTTTTCTCCAGGGCTGGTTAGTTTGCCTAGCTGTTAGAAAGCACCAACCCTGCACTTTGTGGCTGCTTTAGGATCTAATTTTGACTCCACTGCTATAATTCAAACCCTCAATAACAGAATGCTTCAGAGACCACACACATTTCATATATAAACATACACTCCGACATTAAAAATATACTTGTGCCATTCACAAATATGAGTATGACTGTGAAAATAGCTTTCACCTGTGTTTGTGGCGCCAAACTTGCATTATTTTGAGTCCCTTTATGTCTGAATCTTTTCAGCTTTTTAATCACAGATATGTGCTCCTCTCCCACAATCACGAGGAGATGGTCCCTGTAATCAAGGTCAGTCCACATGACAATCATAAGATGCACTGTGGCTCTGAGTAAAGAACATAACGCCTTTGTTTGACTTGTTTACGACTAAGTGTCTTTCACAGCTATTCAAGCCTACATAAAATAATTTATTTACCTGTATTTCTTATAGAATTTTGCTTTGCACCATCCACTGTATATATATATATATATATATATATATATACATGGACATTGTGTGTGTGTGTTTGTGTATATACTGTGTATATATATGTATATATATATATATATATGGTAACTTGTAGTTCATCAAGTGAGTGAGATTTTGATTCAGCTCTAATTCAGCGAGTTCTTTCTGTCAGTGATTCTTTAGACTAATTCAACACTTTTTTAAAAATGAATCATTGAAAGATCCAGTTCATAAGAGTCATTTGCTTATAAATCAGACTCCACTGCTCATGGCATATGTTGTTTTTTTTGTGGTTTGCAGTTTGTTCAGCTTAATAGAAAGATATGTTTCCTTGTTTTTCTGTAATCATCTATGAATGTTATTTAAATAAAACAATGTTTATGCAATTTCTATAAAAGAAATCTGAAATGACTTTCTGTTTGAGGTGACATCACCAAGCCCTCTTATTTTAGATGGAAAATGGTTTGCAACCAGCATGCCATGTTGACTTTAAAGATAACACACAATGTGTTTGTAGTTGCAATATAATATTCAGCAGTAAATAGCATAGTATATATGATTTGGTTTTATTATTTCAGAGGCAAAAAAAAATTTTTTTTTTGTTTATAATATGTGCACACACTGTATGTGCATTTGTTTAGCATGCATATAGATTCAGTTTTATTTGCATTGTTTTTTGGGGTACATTTGTATTTCCACATCCTCTCATGCATCCAGACGGTCTCACACATTCTGTGTTCTGGCTTGATTTCCTCTTTAAATGCTTTTAATGGGTAAATCTGGGAAGAGGCAGAGCAGGCAGCAGGGGTTTGGTTTTGTTTTGTGGTCTTGTGGGACTGCTGTATTGTTTTGCGGTGCCTCTGCTCTGAGCTTTAGGCTGCACGGTGGGACGAGCAGAGCTTGAAAGGAGTTCGTGTGGCATTTTCTCCAAGGAACGAAGAAGGCAGTGCCTTCCCACCAAATTTGGATGAGAAAATAATCAACAGTATAAAAATAAAACAAAACAAATATTATGTAATACGAGATCAAATAGTGTGGACTCAAAGCACTCAGTTCTCTAAAGTTTCACATGAGCAGATGAAGTTTCAGAGGGAAGCAGCAGCATCTGCTTTGAGCTCATCGGGTCCCAAAAGACACATTAAACGCAGCCTAATAATCCCATCATAATCTGACTGGAAGCTTACTTGGAACAAAAAAAACATCATGTAAAGCACCTCAGTTGGAAAATAAAATGATCTGATTGAGCTTGATTCAAATGAAGTTTATTTCCGACTAAAAATACATGCATCTTAAAAAACCTGTTAAACAGAACAATAATTAAATCATTAAAAAAAAACTCTTGCAGAGACACTGTGCCACATATACACATTTTATTGAATTGATTGAAATCTGTGCATATTAATGGTTGTAGAGGTTTCACAGTGTGCCACATACAGCCGAAAAGTGGGCACTGTGATTGACTTGGCACCCTGCAAATCTTTATGATAACTGGTGTAAATGGATCCAAATGAACTGAAGATGTTTTTATATTATTTTTAATGTAGCATTAAAGAATTTCTAAAAATGCATAAACTTTTAGAGAATTTGATGTGACTTCGTTTTAATGAATAATACACTACTGTTCAAAAGTTTGAGACTGGAAAGTTTTTTTTTTTTTTAAAGAATAGAATACTTTTACTTAGCAGGGACACGTTAAGTTAACCAACAGTGACAATAAGTGCATTTAACCCCCAACCTGTATGCAAATACTAAATGCACACCGTAGAGGATTTCTACTATAAAATATAATTAGAAATGAATTATTTCTGTGCTAAGAAGCATGATTGGTTACACATTTAAGGAGTTTTTGTTACAGTGTAATTATACATTAAAGTACTGGGTAATATTAATTAAGTACATGTACTTACTATACGGTTTAGGGTAAGATTAGGGTTTGGCCTGGGGTACTTGCATGTAATTATGCACAATTAAATGTAATTATAATAGTAAGTGCATGCAAGATGTGTAACAAGGACACCTTAAAATAAGTGTTACCTCATGCTCTTAATATATGCTTCCTACTTGCTACATATCTATGAGATATTCCTTTTGCTGGACTGCCAGTGATCTTGGTTTAGCTTGTCAGATCCACTCTGATAAAATCACAGGTAAGCATAGAGATACATCAAACCATTATCCATCCATTTAGAAGAGCTAATGCACAACTCTTGTAAAATCAAGCAACTTTAAGCAATTTTATGTTTCAGCAACAGGTAGAAATAGAGAAGGAAAGTTGTGGTGCAACTCTAACATACAAAAATATATAAATATGTTTCTTGCAACCTGGTCTCATAAAACTATGTACCTCTGTGCACATTTTATGCAACACCGTTTTTATGTGCCTTACTTTCAAAGAGAAGTGTCCACTGAGTGGCGCTAAAATGCAGGTTCAATACGTGAACCCTGACACATTAGGTTGATATACGTTGATGCACCCGTGTCATTTAAATTTTCTTTTACACAGCTTTGAACTGTTTTGTTGAACCATAGTTACACAAGATTCTAACCGGAGCTCTTCGCCTCTCAAGTACATCTCTGTACTCCTTGAGCTACCGAACAAACCTACTGTCTATAAAAACCCATAGATATGAAGCTGGATGTGTGATGCTAATGTTCAAAAGCATCAGTTTTCAAATATCCCAGCATATTAAAATTGTTTTGAAGTCATGATATTCTTCAAGGAATTGTGCAAAAATTACGCTTTATTAATAAAAAGGAATAAGAAGTGTTAGAGTTTTACTGCCTCTAGTGTTGATACCTTTTGGAAACTGCAGTGATATGTACTTGCTGGTACGTATTTCGTGTCTCGCTAAAAAGTGCACCAAGGTACGTGTATGCCATGAGACCAGGTAGGTTTCTTGACGATGGCATAAGATTGTTTTCCATAAGACATTAATTAATATCTAATGAACTAAAGCATGAATTATATTGAACTCGGACAACTTGAACCCAGAGTGAAGAGTCTGGAGACTTTTCTCATCATTTCAGAAGTTCGCTTTTGCTGTGTGTGCGTGTGTATGTGGTACTGAAAGAGAAATCCATGCTTCAGCCTGGCATCTGACTGGTGTCAAGATGGAGAGGAGGCGGCACTGGCAGAGATAAAGAATGACTGACACATACTGAGAAACCAGAGATAGAGGGAAGAGTGTGAGAAGAGAAGACACTCGACAAAGTCAAGAAAGAGATCGGGGCACCGATCCGTAGACAGGACGGATGGATGGATAGGAGGAAAGAACATGGTGTGTGTCTTGACAGGCCGGTCATACTGTATTCTCAAGTTACTTCCTTATGTAGAGCGGACAGAAATGTGAAACAGAAGAGGGACAGATTTCTGACCGCGATGTGAAGCTGTCTAATAGTTATAACCAATAAATAATGCGTTGTTGAAACATTATACACCAAGCCCGTTAAGGGATGGGAACAAACCAATCAGTCTTCATGAAAGTCTAATGCTGTGGCCATGATACTCTCATAATCGATAGTTCCCGCCTGCTGGAGCTAAGTTTAGCGTTCGGATGGGATGGACAGGGATAATAACCAAGACAAAGGGAGGTATCTTTTAGAGAATGAGTCGAAGAAGCATAATAATGCATGATCAATCACCCTTTCTCCATTACAAAGCACAACTATTGATCGCTTCAGCATGTTTTGTCGTATTTATTGCATCACAGTGATTGTTTACACGTTGCATGGCAGTCATAACTTTGACCTTCACATTGTTGTAGAGCCGTTATTGCTGTTCAGCACTGCTTGAACCTAATTTACCGGTTTTGGCTCTAGTGTGTCTTTGAACGACTGCCAGTATGATATCGACATGGGCTGTGTTGTCAAGCGGGGCCGTAACCACCAAAGACATAAAGCCATGACCAATATTCAGATTAGCGCTCAATCGATATGAGGTTTTTTTTGGTTTGTTTTTTTTTCAGTGGCAGCTTGTTAAACTTTTACATTTGCTCTTTCATATTGGTGGTATTTATTTTGCAAAGCTTGCTTTTGTTTGAAATCTGGTTTATGGTTTTTCTGCTACTTCTTGTGAATAATGCATTGTTCTTTGTGAAAAAATGGGTCTACTTCTTACAAATCATG
Source organism: Enteromius mattozi (assembly GCA_032359235.1). Lineage (NCBI taxonomy): Eukaryota > Metazoa > Chordata > Actinopteri > Cypriniformes > Cyprinidae > Enteromius > Enteromius mattozi. The sequence goes on along the minus strand of JAUMHE010000053.1, from coordinate 5,853,533 downwards.
CATTTTGTGGCATTAAAATACAGCTATTGGTCAGTAGAGCATGTTTCTTTGCATTTATTGCATTGCACTAAGAGGTACAATATATTCCAAATTAATTAACAGATTTTTCATCAAATTGTGCATGCAATTTTTTTTTCATTTAGATTTACATTTACTAATGCTCACTTAAAAATCTTTAGAAACTTCAGACCTCACTTTCCTGTTAAAAAAAAAAAATGAAAATGTACTAATAATTTTCTGCCAGGATGTTATCCATTAATTTTACAGATATTTCCATTAACTCTATAACTCTGTAAAAATCAATCCGGAAAATTCCTTCATTTTAATACAGCACTTTGTGCCCTATTCTTTTACTGATTTTCTTCACAGTGTTATTTTTATTTGACTCTGGTGTGTATTTTGAGGAGCTGCCAGTTTTTGTCAAGATTTGTTTATTCTGTCAGGTCTCACTTACAGTCTACTACTAAAATGTATTGTATTTAGTTTTGTCTTGCACTAGGAAAGTCAAATCTTTCTTACAATATCAGAGCTCAAAAATTGTCCAGTGGTAACCAAACATGCATTTTGTAAAATACTATAATTGACCAACATGTTTTTAGCATTTATTGCATTGCAATATAATATATCTGTAGCATATCCAAATTGAATATTAATTATCTCCTATGTTTGCATTTTATCTTCAGAAATAATTTGATAAATAAATTAATATTTATTTTTAATGCTGAATATTATAATTTTGTGATGCCTAAATTTAAAATGACTTCTTTTAGGATTTTACTGTTCATTTAATTTGATAAAATACTATAGAATTTTAATATACTTTACATTACTGGCCATACTGTGAAAATAAATATCAATGTATCGTATCTGTTAAAATTCTAATAATGTTTATCTTTAGTTTGTCTAGTGCATGGAAATTCTAACGTTCACAATGTGCTGTATCATTGGTGCTCGGCACTGCTTGGATGTGGTGGGACTTGCTATATTTGACTCTAGTGTGTATTTTGAGTGGCTGCCAATGTGGTATTGACTGTAATTGTCAAGGTTTTTTTTATCCTGTCAGATCTCAGTTTCAGTCTACTGCTTTATGCTAAAAATGCATTGTACTTATTTAGAGCAAAGCAGAAAACTATTCAGTGGCACATGAATGCTATACTCTTGATTACTTGAGCATGTTTCTTTGCATTTATTGCATTGCATGAAAATCATATGGTTGATCTTTAATGTAAAAGCCTTTATTGTGAACTCTGCAGGCCTAACTTAGCATATTTGGCTGTAGTGTCAAGTTGTTGTTTGGTTGCATTGTCAAAACTCTCTTCATTGACTCAAATCTGGTTAAATGTTTGTCTGTTGCTTCATCTAAAGAATGCTTTATCATTTGTTTTGTCTGCTGCCAGACAAGCTTAAAAAAGCTTGAGTGGAATGTCCACACGTGTGTTTTGACATTAGCAGCTGTCAGCTAAAAATGCAATTGGTCTGCTTTTCTAGACATGTTCGGCGGGTCAAACTTATCAGGTTGTGTCTTGCTGCTCTCCTCTCTGGTGATTAAGACTTATGTAATGTTTTGTGTGTAGATGTGGAGTGGACTGAGAGCATCTGTATACATGCGGCGACTGCGTGTGGGAACTTGCCAGAGGAACACTGAGTAAAAATGACTGCAATGCAAAGCGACTTCCAAAAACCCTAGCCTGCAGTTTCTCATGGCTTGTGTTATGGCTGCTTTCCGACGCTCTGGAATCTCTAATAAGGGTGCTTTGCGAAGCTTGCTTTTTTAAAGAATCGTTATGCATGAACATCAAAGACGCGTTTTCTCTCCCTCCCCTCGAAACACAACAAACACGCATTTGCACACACATGCATGCTCTCAAACTTCACAGCTCTGAGTTTTACCCCCACTACCACATTACCTACATTTTATAATTAGTGTCAGCTCCTAATTGGCCTCGCAGCGGTGGGTTGCATGTTAAGATCTGTAACAAAATATTCCACCTGCCCTGGCATGACCTAATTATCCAGAGCTCTTACAAACACATTTTGAAATTCAGAAAAAGTGTAACGTTCGGCTCTGCACTTCACTTAGAAAAATGTTGCTCATTACGAATTTACTGCAGTCTAATTTGGAAAACCATTGGCGGCGAGACAGAGACAAATTGTGGATTGACGAGTTTGTTTTCATGCTTGTGTGCAAAGGTGTTTGTGTGCATCGCGCTCGTTTGTTTTGACCCCGGGCCCCGCTGACCAGACTATGTAGCGGTTTGCATGCCACGCAGCGGGACAGCACATATAAATCAAAGTGAGCAATTGAACCTCTAAACAGCAGATGGGGAAAGAGGGATGCTGGACTTTTCCCCAGTTTATTTGGGTCAGATCACTGGCCGTCTTTGGTCCCGTCTCCGTAGACCGCTGGAAGGTCATGAAACGCTCCTCAAATACTTTTGAAGCACCTCGCCTTTGGCTTGCATTGCATGTGCGGAAAACAGTTAACATCCAATCAGTGTCCTGTCACTAGTTTTTATGCTACTAGAATGCTAATAACCGTAACAGGTCTTATTATTGCGTTATGTTGACGTTAATATTTCTCTTGGACGCTGAAGATCTTTCCGTTCCTGCAGAAACTGTTCAAAAAATTCCATGTTTGTCCTGATTTATACTGCGTGACAGAAAGGAAAAGAACATTGACAGGACTTTTCTCTCTGAAGAGCTTCTAAACATTTAATTCCACCACTAAAAGAGAGAGAAAGAAGAGGGACAAGAAAACTGCACAACTCTGGCCCATTTTTTTCAGCCTTTATTCTTCTGTCGCTCTCCAATGGAAAGTTCTTCCCCCGTAGCCGGTGCAGTTAATAACAAGGCGTCAAGCTGCACAAATAAGTAATTATATGTATGAGCCTCAATGTGAAAGGGACACAAATAGCCCTGTCAAAAATGTCCGCATCACAGAATGAATATGCTATGCAAATAGCCTCTGTCAGTAGTGGCAACAGCACGCAGACTCATTTATCGCCAGCACATGTGGCGGGGGCTTTTTTTTCAAAGTCTAATAAAAAGATCAACAAAAACCGGAGCAGGCGTAACAAGCTAACTCCTTTGTAATTGGGATGACTTACAAAACTCTGATTTAATGAGGTTTTTAAATAAACATTTTATATTAATTTTAGTTTGACAATGGATGGCTGATGAAACTTTGCTGTCTTAACTTAGTAGTGAGTAATAATGGCAATATGGCCACGTTCAAAAGTTTACATCCCATGATTCTTAATACCGTGTTGTTACCTGAATGATCCACACTTGTCTTTTTGTTTAGTGATGGTTGTTTATGCATCCCTTGTTAGTCCTGAACAGTTAAACTGCCTGCTGTCAAACCACCCAGACCTAACTGTGAAGTTATCAACATCCATTTCATCCTGAAATACACCATTGTTTGCTTGGTCTGACATTGTTTGGGGTCCTAGATTATTGTAGAAACAAATTTGCACATCCATGGGAATTTAGGTTGTGATTTAGGTAATGCAGTGTGTTCTCCATTGCCTCGGGCCCTGTGGGTTTCAGGGAGTCAGGGGCCACAGATACGTTTAATGAATGTCTGATACATGTCTCTCCCCAGTGGCAACCATGACTGCAAGAACAAATCTCAGAAAAAGAATAAGAAAAAACCGAGGGAACACTAGAAAGACTCTCAGGAAAAGTGATGCATTGTTTGTGTTTTTCTTCTGTCTTGGTACTTAAAGGAATTGACCGTCTCTTCCAGGCAATTAGAGCGGTGTGGTAAAGCTCTTGAGAGCAGTCAATAACAGATAGCGTGAATAACTGAGGGTCTTACGGCCACTGCGCAGCACTCCTTAATCAATTAGGCTCCACAAAGGCCCTTTGAATCAGCGACACAGTCATGATACTTGGCTTTTCCCCTTTGCTAACAAAGAACAATGTGGCTGAATAGAAAATCATTAAAGGGCAGAGATGTCTGATTGCTGTGGGTTCACTTATATACTGTCGCTTTGTGGGATTGCTTGCTTTTTGCCCTGTTTTTCTTTGCCCTCTCTGCTATCTCCAATTATATTATATCTCTATTAATTATATAAAGTATATAATTAAAACAGATATGTTTTAAATGCATTGTTTGAGCGAATGACACACTCAGTCACTCGTTTCGCTACCAAACCAATCTGTGATTTTAAATGAATCATTTGTATACTAGTTTCAGTCACACCTTTGTAAAATCAGTTACTTGTTTCATTCCTGAATGAATCCTTGGTTTTGAACAAATCGATTGAACAGTCAATCTACTAATTATTTTCTAAATGAATCCAAGGTTTACGAGTCAATTACACTTTTGGAAAGCCCTTGAAGTCTTTGTTTTGCTTCTGAATGAATCTGTTTTTATGAGTAAATCATTTGAGTAGTTGATTTAATGACACTCTTGGAAAGTAGCTCCTGAATGAATCAGTTTTGAATGAAAATCGATTGAACAACCGATTCAGTAAAGTTAGTAAATTTGTTTCAGTCCTAAATTAAACCATCATCTGATTGAATAGTTCAATAAACGACTCATTCTTAAGATCAGTTAACTTGTTTTGTTTCTGAACAAATCATTTGAATGAACAATTCACTCATAAACACAGTAATTTATTGCAAATTGTTTGAATGAACAATTCACTCATAAATACAGTAATTTATCACCACCTACAGGTGCATTGCAATGTTGAATACATCTTTGTATAGTAATTGAAGCTTGAATCAGTCTAATTACTAGTGGATTATTCACATGATTGCATCGTACAAGATACGTTTCAGTGTCTTAATGTGAAGGAAAAAAATAGCATGCTGGAAAAATAGTGTTTTTTCTTGAGTTGTCACGCTGTTTTCAAAGTGGGTTCATTGTTCAAACAAAATCCTGCTTGAAACCCTGATGTGGTCTATTGGAGAAATGGCACATTCTTGGCTTAATAAAAACAGTGAGAAAATTTATTACATTCCGTAATCAAATTCCATGAGCTGCTCTCTTGGTCCAGCACTCATGCCCTCTTTTCATAAACTGACCTTTGGTGTCACAGTGGAAAAAATGTAATTCTTCTAGGCCAGCATGAAAGATTTAGACTTCTATAACAATTCACCGCAGTGATTTTCTTGTTCATTTTACCTCACGAAAGAGTCTGTCCTTGAGCATGTTGAAAATCCTCGTCCTTGATTCCTTTTTGAATATTATATTTTCAGGTCAGGCAATGGAGGATTATTGCAATTAAATTGGCAGTGCTTGCAGCTGGCTTGAATGGATGTTCCAGTGTGCTCACTGAGCACCTCAACGGTCCATTTATTTGCTTTTGTGTGAACATGATGGACAATTAAAGAGCCTTAATACTGAACTGATTAGGACCTGAAAAGGCCTGATTGGTGGTGAAAAGTGGTACCTGGTGATTTGTATTGAATGGGTTTATTTTCTGCACAGATGCACCAGTCTGGCCTCTGTGACAGTGTTCGACACATTCTCCTGACTGTGGCCTTGGTGGCTTTTTCTCTTACTTACTGCTTTGACCAAGAACATCTAGAATCTCACTTTGCTACAAAACACTTCAAATGTGCGTTGCTCAAAGAGATCTGAGTGATTTGAGTGTTGCACACTTAAATAATTCTTGTCTGAGAATTATAAATGAAATGAGCTATAAAAACATGTCTGCTAGTTAATTTCATTTTATGAAATACCTAGTGGATACATATTCTTATTTAATTTAATTACATTTATTTTTTCCAGTAGTCGCTAAAATTTAGTTTAATTTAACTTGTACTAAAACAACTAACATTAGAATTAAAATAAAATTAATACAAATATATATTTTCAATGCTTTTATTTAAATTTTAATATTAGTCCATTTGTTTTTGTCAAGTTTTTTTCTTAATATGTCTCTCTCTCTCTCTCTCTCTCTCTCTCTCTCTCTATATATA
>JAUMHE010000053.1:5822807-5836374 GCA_032359235.1 Enteromius mattozi | reverse complement strand
CCATTAAACAAAAAATAAATATATAAAAAATAAATAAATACACACACACACACAAATATATATATATATATATATATATATATATATTTTTTTTTTTTTTACAATCTAAAATCCACTTGAAGGTTTGTTTATTTTATGGGATATGACAAGGTTTGGAGAGTTCCCACTCATGGGTGTGTATGTGCAATTAATTATAATGACAGAAATTTTAGCATCTAGATCTCTTGTAGTTTGTCTCTCCTCAAATCGTGTTCGCGAGCATGTGTTTGTTTCTTCGTAAGTGTGTGTTTGAGTGATGGATCTTTCAAATGTTCCTTGGGTTGTGGATTTTGCAGTAGGCGTTCCTTTCCTTCCTTCCTTCCTTCGTCATGACCCTTCAAATATGTTTGACCTTTGAGATTTACAAAGAAATGTTTCCACCAGCTTCAAAGTATTTTGTTCCATCACAGTTTTAGCCCAATTGGCAGGACTTTGTACAAAACCTTTCTTGAGTTTGTGCATTCATGACAACTGTGGCATTTAAGGGTTTTTGTTTATACATTTTAGTTTTGACTCTGAAATGTCCATGTGGTTTTTAATACTTACACATTGTCAATAGATCAGTGCATTGGCTCCACGTAGAGTCAGATCTGTGTGCAGTCATGTGTTCATGAGCATCCAATGGCTGCAGGTGTTCAGGCCGCGCAAGTGTGATGCTCATTGCTCTGAGATAATTATACCTCATTATGATACATCTGCCAAAAATGTTAAAATGACTTATTTTGAAACCACAAAACGCTGTCAGAATTGCACAGAAAACAGCATCAAGGGTGTGAGAAGTTTTCAGGATGTAGAGGAGGCTAAGGAAATTGACAACACCCTGTTCATCCCAGTTTATGTGTTACATTTTGCCAGTACAAATATGTAATGACAACTTAATGATTACAAAGATGTAACGAGTCACAAGACCTAATGATCTTTTTGCTCTTTGGGGTTTTTGTATGTTTAAGAAATATAATATACTACTAGATTTAGTACGCTAGTAACACTAAATGTTTCATAATTTTCAAAAATGTTTTTAAAAGGCATTTCTTACACTTACCAAGGCTGCATTGTTTGACCACAATATAAAAAAATAGTAAAATTGTGAAATATCATTACAATTATTAACTGTTTTTTATGTGAATATATTTTAAAATGTAATTTATTTCTGTGATGCAGTGCTGAATTTCAGTAAACTTCAGTGTCACGTGATCTTTCAGAAATCATTCTAATATGCTGATTTTCTGCTCAAGAAACATTTAATATTATTATTATTATTATTATCAAAAACTAATATGTTAATATTTTTATGTGCTAATATGCTAATAAAAAACTATATATTAAATAGTATATATCAATTTAATGCATTCTTGCTAAATTAAATAAGAATAATAAGAATGAAAAACTTACAGACTCTAAACTTTTATAAATAATAATACAACTGCTGATATTACATAATACATTTGCATTTAAGCAATAAGGCCCAAGAAGCAGTGGTTTACAGGGAATTTATAATCCCCTTTGCTGTTATAAATTCACTGTTAACCACAGCTTCTTGGGGCTTATTGCCTTTATAAAATGGTTATTCCATATACATAGTAAGGTTTCACTAAATAAAACCGAGCAAATAAAATACAATGTTATAAATAAAAACATTATTATGAAACGGATAGTCCTTGATTCTGATTGGTTGAGCTGTGTTCAAAGCTATTGTAAAATACTCTACAAACATACACCTTCTGTTTATGTCTGTGTGTTGCTCGGAACTGTTTCTGAGGAACTGCATTGTTTGGAGAGTAATGTTTTTATTAATATCATTACACTTTATTTCCTGTGTTTTATTTTGTCAAAACCTTACTATGTATACGGAATAACTGTGTTATCTAACCAATAAGCCCCATGACCGCTTTTTAGCTGTTATAAATTTGCTGTAAACCACGGCTTCTTAGGGCTTATGGCTTTATTCCTCTGCCAAACAATGTAGTTCCTTAGAATCAGTTGTGAAAAGAACATTTGAAACATTGTAATTCAAAAACATAAAAGCGCAATGGGACAATTGCAAAATTGCCAAGATTCATCCCAGTTATGAAGACTGCCACAGCCTGCCACACATTACTAATTGTGTTCTACTGTCGTTTATTCGAGCAAACTGAGAGTGAACATAAAAAGCAAATCCGCAGTTAAATGTCTCTTATTCAGGAGAATAATGGCTGATATGCAGATCACCACCTGTTGGTTTTGGAAAAAGTATTAGAAGGAAAGCAATGGATTTGCTGGCAGCCATCCTGCTGAGCGCTGGGATAGCAGATGAGATGACATGAGGAATTAAAAACACTTTTGTCACCGGGTTATAGCACGGCGCTGACGGCTTTCTGCTCACCAGTCGACCGTATCAGCACTTATCTCCCATCACGACCTGTACCAGCAAAGTGTGTTTGAGAGATATACCCCATGCATGCAGGATTCGTAACATGTACAAGTAGTGCACAATTGCTCAATTAGCTCCAAAACCAGCTGCGGCATACTGGTTAAATCAATGATCCTGCAGGTGTGTCAGTGGTTAAGCAAAGTTTGTTGCTTCTTCTCTGTGTTGGGGAATAGCTAACTAAAAGCCATGCGACTGAGGTATCATTTTTTAGTAGAGTAATTGTTGTTTTATTTGCACTGTGGTGAGTTTAAACAGACAGTTCTTTTCAATCATGCTGAAAAAAGCTACACAAATTTATTTTTGCCCCAGTGCAGCATTTTGTGTGTGAATGTCTAAACATTCTGTTTAAGCGAAACAACTTGCTAATCTTTTCTTCTCTGTTTAATAAAATGTGAATTTGAATAATGAATAAGCTTTTATTGTTATATTTTTGTTTTAGTTTAAGTTTTAGTAACTTTGTAATGTGATATTGTAATTTTTATTGTTTTATATTTTTATTTAACCTCAATTGTTTTGTATTTCATTTTTATTTTATAGTTTTACTAACTTTAGTTTTTATTACAGATTTTAGTATAATTACAGTTTTCATATTTAATTTTTATTTTTATATTTCATGTCACTTTTTTATTTAACGTTTTAGTGATTTTGCTGTTTTTGTCATTTTTAATTATTTATTTATTTTTTAAATATTTTTAGTTTAATTTTGTTCGTAGTTGTTTATTTATAGCTAAAACATATTAATGTTAAATATTAATTTATTTTTCTTTTCTATTTATTTTAACATTTGTATTATTTCAATTAACTTTATGGTTTTAGTTTTATTTAACAGCCTGGTTAGTACTTCAGCTTTGATGAGACAACATTTCTATTTTTTTTCATGTTATATATAACACTTTAGTTAGGTTTAGTTTTAGTTAACAACATTGATACACAAATTAGTTGTTGTTAGATACTCTTTACAATGCAATTTCTGACCGTATACTAGCAAAAAGATACATCTGTTTTCTAACAGGTTGCAGAAATTACACACTTCACCTGTAAGGTATTCAAACTGAGTAGGTGGTCCAAAGTGGTCTACATACTCTTAAGTAGCTTTACCGTCTACCAGATGAACATGAACCAACTGGTCAACCATCATCTCATCCCAGCAAATCTCATCTCACATTTCAATAAGCCTTTGAGAACGACCTCCACATCATGAGGTTTTCTAACGTGAAGTGCTCAGTCCATGGGCGACCTCCATGAGCTCCGTCGCTCTCAGGTCAGAGGTGCGGTGCTGTGTTAGCAGTAAAAACTCTCCTGTACTTGTCACCGACCGCATCCGTCAGCACAGCGGTGCGCCTCAGTCTCAGCTGGATTACAGCGTCCTGGAGAGAGCCGGCTGTAAAAATAGCTGTTTCAACACCAGCTCTTTCTGAAGGCTCAGATTCCCCCTGGCCTCCGGAGAGCAGCTATAACCTTCACCGTCTTCCGCTCTCTCCCGGTTAGCACACACACCGCTCTCATTGAATTAATCATCACCGCTCATCACTCTAGAGGCCGTCGCACCTTTCGCTTATGAGCAACGTACAGCCCATCTTCTCTCAGGAAACGCTGCTGAATCAAGGAGTTTTATGCTAGTATTTTTTCCCGCTGACCTATGCATGGATCTTGCAAGCCGTATAGTTTAAAGAACATGCATTCAGATCTTGGCAAAATATTAATGTAAACAGCCATTTATGTCTGAAGTGAATGTAAACTGACGGGCTGAAACATCTGATATGTCATCATTGATCTGTACTGCATGTCTTGTGGTGCAAATTCTGCTTAATAGACCTTCTGCTCTATGTGAGGTGATTAATAATAATCAAACAGCAGAACTGATGAGAAAAAAAGAGAGAATCGCTCACTGCTCTCGACTGGATAACTTTAAAAGCTTTAATCAGCCTCTACAGTTGCATACAGAAACGCATCAAGTGCTCTCTTTGTTCTTTTGTTTGTCATTTGTTGCTTTGTTCTTACTTTTATTGCTGATGGTTTACTTGTCTGTTTGTGAAGCTGTTCAGTTAATTGAAAAACACTTTAAAGCTATGCTATTGTCATCATTTATTATTTATTATTTATTTGTTTGTTAGTTCAGTTTGCATTGATAATACTAATACAAAAACATTTTAAAATAGCAACATTTATGTGTTTGCTAGATGCTTTTGTTCAAAGTAGTTTACACTGTATTCAAAGTAAACTTCGGACATTTTATTTAATGAATCAAACCCATGACTTTTACATTGCTGCTTGGGCTACAGAAATGCAAAATAACTTAAAAGAATAAAAAAGAAAAACATTTTCAATTTAAATTTACATTTATGGATTTGCCTGATAAGTGACTTACATTGCATTCAAAGTATATTATGTCATGCATATCATATCATTTATATAAGTTCATGCATTCCCTGATTTAGAAGTGTCATTCTATTTGAGCTATATCAACATAAACGGACTACATAATTTGTTTTTGGGGAAAAAAATATAATACACATTTTAAAGATTTACCTTTATGCATTTGACAGATGCTTTGATTCAATGTGAATTACACTGCGTTCAAACGTAGGTGCATGTAACATGATTATCATTAAAAAGAGTAAAATAAATTGATTTTAAACTCAGAGCAATACAGTGCATCTGCCAAAAGAGGCATTCAGAGCAACTTATATTGCATTCAAAGTTTATATTTTATATCTGTTCATGCATTTCATAAATCAAACCTGTGACTTTTTCATTGCTGTAGTGTTGTGAAAAGACTAAACTTTTATATAAATTCATGCACCTTTGACTTCTGCATTGCTATACTGCTCCTTGATATTTTGGTCCTTTTTTTTAGTTAATATGGGCTACTTTTATGATGCATGTTATGCCGCTGGTCACTGTCATTGTATGCAAAAGAAGCTACTTCAACATTCTGTTAAACTAGCGGAGAAAATCAGACAGTTCTGCAGCGACATGAGGGCAAGTAAATGATTGCAAAATTTCACTTTTTGTGTGAGTTATTACTTGAAGGTGTCACGTCAGCAGCTTTCTCTGCCACCAAAGCTTCCAGAAGCGACTCATTTTTATGTGTCTGAGAGCCTGTTTGACCCAGCAGGCTGATGAAAATGGCTTTTAATCTGCTCCGCAGTAGTCAGTAGTCCCAGGACTTTTATAGGCTACGGTAATTGCATTTAGACATTAAAAACTTGTGGTTCAGGTTTCCAGTGAGTATGTTTCTTACATCATCGCAGCGACTGCTCTCAAAAATGCTCTAGATTATAAAACCCAACATCGCAGTTAAATAAATGAGGAGTTTTCCTATCAGATGTTCCTGCTGAAGTTCATCCACAGTGTTTTCCTGGAGTGCAACCGGAGCGCAGAGGCCCACCGAGCTCGTAAAGGTTCCTTTAACTGCTGCTCTGGGTCAATCCTGTTTGCTCCCGTAAAAGTCAGCCAGTATGTTTGCAACATATTTCAGTGTAATGAAAGGGAACAGAAAAACCTCCCATCCTTTTGTGTGCATTACCTTCCCTGATCAGTATGATCTCATGTTCCTGTACAGGACATATTTTGCTATACCATGTACGACATGGCATATCCAGTATATATATATATATATGAAGAGTTTATTTGCAAAAATCATGTTTTTTCATTGTGTATTCCAATTAATCTCAATCAAACTGCAGTTTGAAAATATTTAAAAATACAGCTAACAAACAATAATAAAATGCAATTTATTTTGGATGTGATTGATCAAAATTAGTCGTTTGACAGCACTAATAAATATAATACTATTTTTATATATAAAATTATATTTTTCACACACACACACACACACACACACATATATATATATAATATGTATGTATGTGTGAAAAATATTATTCCAGTTTCAGATATCTGTTTTCTATTTGCATATATTTTAAAATGTAATTTATTCCTGTGATGCAAAGCTGATTATCAGCATCACTACTCCAGTTGTCAGTGTCACATGATTCTTCAGAAATCAGTCTAATATGCTGATTTAAAAAACATATATTATAAAAACAGATATGCAAATATCATCTTAATGACAAACTCAATTACAAAATGGCAGGAAATTAGGAAAGTAGGCGGGAGTTAGACTTCATTGTTCAGTGATATGAGCCCTGCTCATCTGCAATATTGTCTTGTTGTCACATTGATATATGCAACTAATTACTTTTAATTTGATTAATTAATCTTCATACAATGTAATTAATTCTATTAAAATTTGAATTGATTGACATCCCTAATACAGATCGTTTTTCTTCACTGAGTTTCCAGCTATATTTTGACTGTAACTGTAGTAGAAACCCTCAGATGGTAGACTTTTTGTTGCGTGTGAGTTCCTTTGCTCTGTGCTGATAGGACAGGGTCAACATGAAGGACAGGGGTGGAAGTGTGTTATCTGCGAGGGCCACGGAGGGCAACAGTCTCTGTAAGAAGATAGACAGCCCAGAAAGAGATATTTGACTCAGACGCAGATAGCATTGGGAGGTAAATCCGGGAGGCGAGGTCTGGATCGAAGCAAAGCTTGTCTTCACTAGGGTGATGTAATGTTTTGGAATAGACTTTCTTAGTGTTGGGGATTTGTAAAGAAGTCTTAGAGGGCATGCAGGAGTGGCAGACCGGTCTGCATCAGAGCAACGTGAAAAGAAACTCAATTTGTACGCTTTCTGGAGAAGATGTGAGGTGAGCTTTATTGTGCCAAACTCACCACCTTGATGCTTGAGTGTTGTGGGTCATTGCTAAGGTTTTTGGGTGATTGCTAGTTGAGACCACATCCAAATCTCTGTTATTCTGCTGTCTAGACTGAGTTCTTCCTATTGGATGTTTTTGTTTAGTTTTTTTCGTGTGAAGCGAAAAGTTGCATATTTGTTAGAAACAAGTCCATATTTAAGATGTTTTAACTTTAAACAGTTTCTTATGGTCAAATGAGACTGTTTTGTTTGTAATCAGTGCTTGATCTGTGCATATTTCTCTCCTAATTCAGACAACGCAACATTTTCACTGGCCAAACCCATTTTTATTGATAGAAGACTTGTATTTTAGCTGGATTCAATTGCTTGAAGGTAAAATCGCCTTAAAGATTAATCATTTCCATGCTGTTCATACACCTTTTTACTTCTCAAGATGTTAACTGATGGATGTATGTTAACTGAGTGGTGTGGATTACCTGTGAATTGTTGTGATGTTTTTTGAACGCTTACAGTATTCTGACAGCACCTATTCACCCATTCATTGGAGAGGAAGTGATGTAAAGTACTATAATGTAATTGAAATATACAGACACTAATAGATAAATTATGATAATACAAAAACACGTAAATGTGTATTGTGGATGTTTTCTTTCCACTAATCTGAAAAAAGTATGTAAGCAAAATAGCCCAAAATCTCCAAACTAACTTAAAAACTACGGTTTTGCTAGTAGAGTCTAACAAAATGCATAATTTGAGGTACAATATCGTGCATGTATGTAGCACAAATGGTGATAGATGAGTTGAATTTACTTAGTTTAAGTAGTTTGGTTAGATTGCTAACTATAGGTATGAGTAAGATTAATCATGATGCTTGATTTAGCAACGCTGCTAATTATTTGTGCAGTATTATCTTCAGATGGTCATTCTGCATACATTACATCACTGGGCAGCTGGCTAAATCTAAAGATAGATATGTGTGCTTGCGTGCAACATCCAGACAGCCGGTCCACTGCTAACACACATGGGCAGAAGATTAGAATGTGCTTAAATGAAGAGAAAATTGCGGTGCTCAATAATGCAGATTTATGTTAAAAATGCATGCAGAGCTGTGATGAAAGATGCATGTCACCTTTGAGCGGCTCAGCAGGCGTCAGCCTCGTAGATCTTGTGGTATTTGGCTCAGGGGAATCGACGTGCATTAGAAAACCCAATAAGGGGATTTTTTGCCTGTCACTTTTCACAGAATTCCATCAAGCCAGGCACAAAGTCAGTGTGCTGAAAGTAAGAGAGCAGTCTGCTGTCTGCTGACTTTTACACTTTAACTGCAGGGAAAAGAGAAGGTGCTGCTATTTTTGTGTGAACTACACCACAACATCTATTTACCCCCAAAACTAATTTTTCTCTCGGTGTGCTGCAAATCTAAATGTGATTTTGAAATGGCAGTTTTTACAGTGTAAGATGGATTTGCAAACTCTAAAATGCAAAGTCAGACGGTTTTAAACAGTGTAAGCAATATATGGAGTCATTCACATGATACTGTATGTGCGCTGTGTAAATCTACACTGCTCTGTGTGATATGCTGCATTTATTTAATTAAAACTGCAGACCATAACTTTTTTGTGTTCAGAATTTGCAAAATGTATATACTGAGTACACCATGTATATATTTTCCAAACCGTGGTTTTGCCTTGTCTTGAATCACTAAGATACACCTATAATAAGTGTTTATATTCTGACAATTTAGAATGAATCAGGCAGGTACTGCTACAGAGTAGTCCTGTATCTGCATGATTTGCCACAGACATAAACTGAGCAGGGTTGCCAGGTTTTTTCAGCAAAACCCGCCCAATTGCTGCTCAAAACTGGTGCAAAACTAGCCCAGTTGCTTTTCAGGGGGGAGTCCCGGTAAATCTGCATTCCGGTGGGGTAAAATACATGTTTTTGATGGGGTTTCCCTAAAAAATTGATTTCCAGAGGCCAAATATAACATTATTGGGGTTGTTTCAACCTGCGGACATGAAAAACATCCCGCGAACGAGCATCAAAGTAGCCCAATTACTCTGGAAAACCACAGACTTGACAACACCTGACACGGACAGAAGTAGCCTACTTGGTCTCATGGCATGAATGTACCTTGGTTGCCTTTTTTTTAGAAAGACTCAAAATACGTACCAACAAGTACATATCATAGCAGTTTTCCAAAGAAATTAACACTAGAGGCAGTAAAACTCAGACACTTTTATTCCTTTTCTCACAAATTAACAATTTAAAGTTTTGATTAATAAAGCATAATTTTAATATAATTACTAGAGGAATATTATGTTATGACTTCGAAAACAATATTAATATGCTGGGATATTTATAAAACTGATTCTTTTAAATGTTAGCATTACACATATCCAGCTTCAGACAGTAGGTGTGTTCGGTAGCTCAGAGAGGCGAGGAGCTCTGGTTCAAATCCTGTGTAACTACGGTTCAACAAAACAGTTCAAATCACACCAAACATGGTTTTATATGAGTTTTGCATTTGTCAGGGTTAGGTTTAGGTTTAGGTTTAGGTTAGGATTTGGTGTAGGGCATATTTCCAACATTATGTTTTTGTTACAGTCCACAAAAATGTCAAATCTGAACCGCAACAAAACATACAGTACCTATATTAATGTAATAATATGTGCCAGGGTTCATGTATTGAATCTGTGTTTTAAATGTAATGTATTGAAATCATTCTAATATGCTGATTTGCTGCTCAAGAAGCATTTCTGTTTATTATCAGTGTTGAAAACAGTTGTGCTGCAAAACAATGTCTTTAAGCATTTATTTGAAATAGATGTCTTTGCAACATTATAAATGTCTTTACTGTAACATTTAATGGTGAATACAATTCTCAATTTATTTTGAAAATAATCTTACTGATCCTATAGATGTTCAAAGAGCTGCATGCTTCATCTTTTATTTAAGCTGTATTGTTTTGTCAGTGCTCCGTCCATAATAACTCCTCATTTTTTGCAGGTCTCATGTGAAGTATCTCTCATTGGCTCTTTCAGGAAGAGGCTGTGTGTTTGACCCACCTGTTGTGCCAGGCCGACATCTGATAGCAGAATGCATGACCACGTGGATCACTGAAGACTCAAATAAAGTCTCACTCCATCCAGCACAGACTCCAGTTTTCATTTTTCACTGTTATTGCCACAGTGTCGTCGCAGGCATTGTTGTGAGCCACTTTATATTTCCTGCTGCGCTATCAGATGCACTTAAATCTTAAAGAGATAACGCACCCCAAAAAATGAAATTTCTTTCATCTGCTCACCCTCTTGTTGCAAAAAGACATTTGACTTTTTTCCTTTTTACAGTGCACAACAAACGGAAAAAGTGTCTAGACTGTTCTTTTCTGGAAGTCATGAGATTGCTTGATTGTTATTTGTTTGTTAGTGTTGCATGTAAGAAAAAAAAAAGACATGAGAGTCAGTAAATGAAATATTTGGCTGGTTATCAAGTCCAATTGATCGTCGTCTTGCTGGTTTATTCACTCTTGCATGTGCAGCTGTAAAATATTGTCACTTGCACTGCGTTATGAATAAACCAGACAAACAATCTTTGCAATATTCCCACAATCCTTTGCGCAGACCCAGATGGGAACGGATTGCGGTGCCAATATGATGAGAAGCTGGCAGTTGCAGACCATTATTGCTCAATATATAAAAAAGACAGCAATGGATTCGCATGCTACACGGAGCAGATGCATAACAGCGCAGGCCTGACACATCGGACTGGTCATGATGCAACCGTTACTTTGGGACAAGGAAGCCATCACGCCTCAGGCAGATTGGCAGTGCTAATAAACATCACAACATGATAATGCCAGTGCAGAACATAAACAAAAACAGCTCATTTAGGCTGAATCTGCAGTGCTTTTATGTGCAAGAAAACATTTAAAATGGCACGGGTTAGGAAGCATTGTCATGTCTCTTTCCTCTTTGTGTAATTGGTCCGTAAAGCGTAGCTGGAGTCTGCAATACCAAAACCAGGAAAAGAATCCTGTGTATGTCTATATGGGTTATGTAACTTTTTATGTAACTGCATTTAAACAAGCACACCGTTATTAGTGAGGTAGTACCTGAGCCCTCGGCCCCTCGGAGCCTTTGATCCTTTGTGGAGGTTCAAGTCGAATTGCTGGCGCTCTTGTAATCTCTTTGAAGATAACCACGTAACCTTCAGATCTAGCACGTTTCAAAGGAATGCAAAACCGGGGGTCCGACACGTTCAGATTCTGGCGAACAGACAAAATCGTTGGCCGGTTTCTATGGCAACTTCACACATGCTCAATGACATGTTTGGTCATGGCATCATACGTGCCCAGAATAAATAAGGTCTTCTTTTTTTTTTAATGGAATACTCAGATTACAACTCAGTATGCATTGGGACAGGTCGATTTACCTTGAAAATATGAATAATTCACTCTGAACGTCTGTTTGGCTGACCAGTGGCAGAACAATAATTATTTCTGCAATTACGGTTGGTCTGCACAGAAGTGACATGCTTCAGCTTTAGCTGTAAATGAAGTAATTGTGTGCTTTTTGTGCTTTTGTGTTGCAGGTGAGGTGCCTTTTAAACTCTGGACCAAACCAACAGTGCTGAAAATGAAGATCTGTGTTGCTTTTATTGTAGTAGCTGTTCTTCACATCGCTCAGGCTGGTGAGTTTCTGGCTCTCTTGCTCTCATGAATCAGTTTTGCCACAAAGTGTTTTAGTTTCATGACTTTTTGCATAAGATAAATAAATAAATATAAATGTATTAATAAATATAATAAATATATAATGAATAAAATGTAGTAGAAAAATAAAATAATAAATTAAATTTAAAATAAAACAAAATAAAATAAACATTATAAATATATAAAATAATAAAATATCTATAAAAATGAAATAAATAAAAAATAAAGTTAAAATTGTATCTTTAATCTACAATAGTTAATGTGAAAATGTGAAGTATACTTTGAATAAACATAAAATATAACAAAGTAAACAATTAAAAAGGATTTTTATGACAAAAACATCTTTAAAATGCATGAAATTATAAGTAATACTGAGAATTCCTTTTCTATCTTTAAATTAGAAGTGTTTTTCTTCTTTAAAAGTAGAGTATGAAGTATACTTTCAAATCCTTGATTTTCTGACATATTAACATAAGCATTAAAATAACCTTATGTATTATAGCCTATATTGTAATATTATTAGTTGCCCTTTCTGCTTGTCATCCCTCTGTTATCTGCTGTCACTTCACAGGCTGAATTGTAACACTGCCTGATGTACAGTATCAGAGATTAACTAGCATGTGGCCATCCAAAATATACCGACATCCTTTCAGTCTCATTTTAATCCGGCCGACAGAGAGGGACCGCATGACTAAGAGTCTTGTTACAGAAGAAGAGTCTTGGATTTAGTTCGCCAAACCCACAGAAGCCTTTTGAGATTTTTATTTCCACTGTGTTTCATTCTAGTCCAGCAAACTCTGTTTTAAGCCCAAACCCAACAGCACAATCTGTATCTTTACAGGCCTGTAAATGTAGTGCATTTCTGCTCTTTTCAACTTTGCTCAGCAAAGTAGCTTTATTGTAATTTAACAAACCAAAGTTGCTTTTAAACCTTGTAGTTGGAAATGTGATTTGCAGTGCAATGCAAAAAAAAAAAAAGAAGCAGCACAGCCTTCCACATTAAAAGTCAAAAGTACAGTGGATGGTAATAATGGTTGCATGATTCAATACAATTGCTCAAATGTGAAAACATGTTTTATGTGCATTTAGAGTGAGATCATTCTTTTGGGTCTGTGGTATTTCCAGAAATGCCTTTGAGCGAGTGGATTCCTCTGGGAAAATCTGCATTTGAACAGCTTTTTTGTTGACGACACAAAGCGTGATGGCTTTTCACAATTTTGTTTTGCGGCATGGATTCTGCATATTGTAAAGGCTGGTGGTGAGATTAATGTATCACTTCAGGACAGCTAGTTAGTGGTCACATAAAAGTGTTTGTTTGAAACGACAGGCTGCTGTGTTTTCTTTGATTGTGTTGTTCTCTGAGAGCTGAGCTCAGGATAAATGGGGTAATTTATTAAAGGCATGCTTTATCTAATAGTGGCTTTGTTGTTCTTTCATTGCCTGTCTCTTTAGTTAGTTACGCTTCCAGCTTTTATATATATATATATATATATACCTTACTGATCCCAAATTATATATATACACTACCGTTCAAAAATTCGGGATCAGTAAGGTATTTAATGGTTTTTAAAGATGTTTCTTATGCTCATCAAGGCTGTATTTATTTGATTAAAAATCCAGAAGAAACTGTAATATTGTGAAATATTATTTCAATTTAAAATAACTGTTTTCTGTGTGAATATA
>JAUMHE010000053.1:5812113-5822707 GCA_032359235.1 Enteromius mattozi | reverse complement strand
AAAAAACTATTAAGCAGCTCAACTGTTTCCAACACTGATAATAAAAAAATCAGCATATTAGAATGATTTCTGAAAGGATCAAGTGACACTGAAGACTGGAGTAATGATGCAAAAAAAAATTTCATATTAATTTCATATTTTGCAAAATAGGCTTTTACTTATGCATCCACATTGTAAAACTGATATTTTGGAAGTGTGTGTGTGGTTTTTAAACCTAGTAAAGGCCTATATAAACAACCCATTCACCAACAGATTTGGTGAATGGGTTCCAAACAGGAGTCCAAACAGCTGATAAAAACATCACAACAGTCCGACAGTCTTGTGAAGCGAAAGTCTGCGACTTTGTAAGAAACAAAACCATCAGTCAGATGAGATGACTGTTTCACTGGAGAAAACAATATTACACAGCGCCCGTATGTTGAAAACCACAGTTTAAACTTAGAAATGTGTTAAAGGAATAGTTCACCCATATGACTTTCTTCTTTCAGATGAACACAGTTGGAGTTTTTTAAAAATTTATCCAAACTCTTCCATGCTTGGTAATGCTGGTGGAGACTGCCCATTATTTTGAAGCACCATAAATCGGATATATCCACAAGTACTGCGACATAAAAATAACCTATATGCCTCCAGGGGTTTATCACATGTCCTCTGAAGCAGATTGATGGGTTTTTGTAACAAAAATATTTTACTTCCATACTGACTTCCATTTTTTCCACGATAGCGGCAAGTTCTGGCTTCTTGGCTGTCTTCTGACTTGGTATAGGTCAGCCAAGAAGCCGGAACTTGACATTCTTGCAGAAAAAATGGAAGTCAGTAATAATGGTCACTACCAGCATTACCAAGCTTGGAAGAGCCAGGATTAAAAAAAACAAACTGTGTTTGTCTGAAAGAAGAAAGTCACATACACTTAGGATGGCTTGCGGGTGAGTAGTAGTTTATGGTGTAATTTTAACTTTTGGGTGAACTATTCCTTTAACAATGCATTTATTTCTTACAAAAAAGCAGCTTTTTTCTTCACAAGACATTAAATGATGGACTGGAGTACTTATTATTATGGATTATTGTGATGTTTTTATCAGCTGTTTGGATTCTCATTCTGATGGCACCCATTCACTGCAGAGCAACCACTGGGAGAGTATAGATTTAAATTATTAGGTGAACTATTACTTTTCATTTTTGGATAAATGATTCCCTTCTTGCATATTTTGATTAATAAAATAAAAGACCAATACATGATTGTGTGTTCAGTATTTACCAATACCTCTGCACTGCTGTTAGATGACCCTCCATGTCAGCTGGGCACCCAAAGCAATGTTATATTGAAATAAGTAGCTATTGTAAATTCTGATTATGAACTTCATGATTGGTCTGATGCAAATCTCTCACTCCCAGTAATTGACTGTGTCCTCCCAATCATCTTCACAATGTGCTAGATTCATCATTTTTTAATTGCAACTTGGGCTAGTACTCCCGTAGGTCAAAAAAAAAAAAAATATATATATAAATATAAATCTATTTATATAATGCACTTTTAATTCTGAGGGTAAACTCTACACTGGTTCTATTTCTGCTAAATGTCTGGAGAAAAACGAGTTTATACTTAAATGAACATAACCGATACCCTTGCTGAGCTGCTGAGCTATGAAAGAGCAATAAGCCGTTCCTCTGGGTGATTATTACTGTCATTATTTTTGTTGCTGCATCTCAAGGCTTTGACTTCTTGTATCGCAGAAGAAAATGCATTAGAAAGCTCAGTGAAGCCCTTTACTCTCATTTCAAAGCAGAGATATGGAAATGCTCTTGATGAAAGTTCTCAGCTGCTCTGGGTCTGAAGATGTGCCGTGTGTATTCAAATCAAGTGCGTAGCTTCTCCGAGGCTTTTAAAGCATTAAAGGGAAGAATGAGACCCTTTTAATATGTGATGACACTTAAAAGTCTGATTGCAGTCAGAAACATCCGCCTGTGGTTCAACTGCTGACTTCTTTTTATCAGCGCAGTAATAGCAGATGAACTGAAAAGTTATCATGGTCAATTTTTAGTCTAGACATCTGAGATGTAGGTCATTTCTGTTGACATCTCAAAATGTTTGTTTCGTTTGAAGTATTTTTCTTGTGTATATATGTATATATATATATATATATTTGTGACCCTGAGGTCGATTTATTATGGTCGTGAAGTTTTTTCTTCTTGGAAAGGACATTTTGAGTTCTTAAAGTTGTTTTCATAGTATGTTAGGCTTTTGTTTTATCTCATTAGCTCAACTAAAAGTTTTATTTTTCATGAAATGGTAATCTAATGAAAAAGTGACTGTATTTCCTTAAGTTGTTTTAACCTTAAGATGTCACTTGTGCATTTTGGACTATATTTTAATTGTAAATAGTCCTTGATCTGTGCACATTTCCCTCCTGATTCAGATGAGATGACTGTTTCACTGGAGAAAACAATATTACACAGAGCTCGTATTTTGAAAACCACAGTTTAAACTTAGAAATGATATAACAATGCATTTATTTCTTACAAAAATGCAGCTTTTCTCTTTACAAGACATTAACTGATGGACTGGATTACTGTACTTGTGGATTATTGCAATGTTTTTGGATAGCTATTTGGACTCTCATTCTGACGGCACCCATTCACTACAGAGAAACCATCTCAAATGAGAATCTAATGAAAAGATGACTATGTATTTCTGAACATACAGCTTGGCTTTTGTTACTTATTCACATTTTAATGCCCGAATCTTTTCCAGTGTGTCCAGATAAGCTGCCTGGACTACAAACCTGGGCTCCCGGTCACAATGAAGCCCACAGAGTTACCATCGGTTATGGCCGCAAAGTCATCCTCACCTCATCCGCGACTGTCCATTCCATCGAGATCCTCAATGGAGGTAGGTCTTCCTAATAAAAGTTTTTCAAACATCGCCACAACATTAAAGTGCCATGAAGATTTACATCTGTCATGATGAAGGCGAAGCTTGACAAGAGCCTTGACAGGTTTAAATCAAAACACATTTTATCTCTGTGTCGCCCTGAGTGTGGAATTTTTGATGGGGGAATTTTTGTTCTTTTAGAACTAGAATTAGAGTTGGAAAACATCCTCGTTGGTTGAAAATCAAGGGTGAAAGATCAGGACTGACTTGATTTTGTTTGTTCTTTTTAGGGAAGCTTGTGATTGCCGAATCCAGTCGACCCATTTTTCTGCGGGCTAAGCACATCCTCATCGGGAACAAGGGTGAACTTCACATCGGCAGTCCAGAATGCCCTTACAAAGGCAACCTCACCATCTCTCTCTTTGGCAGGTATGAATACAGGCTTTGAAATATCATCAGGCCTGCTGAAACACTACTGCAGCCTTCTGCAGCACTTACAGAGGGCACAGAAAGTTTTGGAGGAGAATTTGACGGACGGAAATGTTCTAAACCTGTAATTTTAAGCAATCTTAAAGGATTTGGGCTAAATTCAGAATCGGTTAACTGACTGCCTTTCGGTTCTTGACTGCAAATTTGAATTGGCCAAACCTTACTGGAAGTTAAATGGTAATTTGAAACTCTAGAATGGTGATTTGAATCAAATGGAATTTGAATGCTAGAAAAAAGGAATTTATTGAATTTCTAACTACATGCAATGCATTCTGATAGATCTGGATTGATTCTGGATAAAATTAGAATACTTTTTTTTTTTTTTTGCGTTTTTCTTGTTTAGAAACAATCACAGTTTCGTCCAAAGTATCTGATTCACAACATTGTTGAATATTAGTCTACCAAACAAATTAACAATTTACTGGAGCTTCTGGCAAAAAGTTCTTTGCTTTGTTTAAAAAAAGGTATAAAACATAAAAATTATATTCAAAATTAAAAATGATTCAAAAACGTAAATTAAAAGTTTACAAAAAATATTTATCTTACATTTTCCCAAACATACTTAAACAAAAATATAATAGTGTTGACTTGAAATCAATTGTCACTAGGGTGTAAGACTGCTAAAACTTTAACAAAGTGTAATTTAAAAATTTGGGCATGGGAATATTTGTTCAAATAAACTAGTTTGAACAACATGGGTAAATGAGTGATCCAATGACTCACTTACAAAATGAACCAGTGATTTTGAACATGATTCACTGTCTACAGTTTTTGCAGTCATTGCTTTTTTTTTTCTTTTTTTTTTTTTTTTTTACACTTATGAATATATAACCATGGTCAGTGCATATATTGCTTTAATATGAAAAATTATCACTAGTTTCCCATATATGGAGATGCATTATTTAATACATGACCATATATTTTCCAATATATTCCAATGATTCATTTTTCCAAACCCCTCCAGTGATTGGTCGATTTCATTTAAATAAGCACACTTCATAAAAAGCAACACCTAGTGGCAAAGAATGAATTAGCATTTTCATTTAGACTAATGTGAAAAGACCAACAAGTAGGGGGTAATATGGTAATGTTTTATCTTGACGTCAAAATGAAATGTCATGCATGGAACTCATTTAAATAAAAAAGCTTGTTTTAATGATTCAGAGTCGATTCACAGTGCAGTTTTGGATTTAAAACGTTGCAGGATGTTTTCATTCAGCCGTGGTACACATTGCATGAAAGCTCATTTTCAAAAATCCATAATAGATGCACTTCAAATCAGGATTTTAAAATGCATTCTCTTAAATTCTGAAATCATAGGACTGTGTGATAATCTGATTCTTGTTATTTTGAAAAAGGTCTGATGACACAGAGGTCGAACACAGTTATTTTGGCCGCAAGTACATTGGCGTAGGAACCGGAGGAACCTTAGAGATTCACGGCAAAAAGAAGTTGTCCTGGACTTTCCTGAACAAAACCCTCCATCCTGGGCAGGGTAATGAGAACAGTTACCGTTTCGAAAGGAGCTGGGGCAACAGAGGCATCATCATTCACGTCATCAACCCCAAGACTGGAGAGGTGCTGCACACTGATAGGTCAGTGGGACACCAACTCCCCTCCACATTTTCTGCTTTTAAAGTTCAAGTCTAATTAATGCATGCTTGCTTCTTGACAGATTAAAGCTTGTTACTTCAGTACATCATGTAAAACCAACTAACTGATGGTTTTAATGTGTGGTTGGAATTAAAACGGTAATTACAAATCGACTGTCAAAACAAACCACGCTTCCAAGTTGGCATCATTGCAGGCGACTGATCTACAACTATTTTTCATCACAGAAATGAGCATCTGTTATTGAATCATAGCCTTTAGAGCAAATCATTCATACTCAGTATGCTTACTGGGTTCTGTAACATTCCTTGACTGGTCTATGATTAATCTCCGTGACCCACTTTTACGTTTGTGTGTGTGTGTGTGTGTGTAGGTTTGACACATATAGGAGCAAGGACGAGAGCAGACGACTGGCCCAGTATGTAGACGAGGTGGAAACTGGGCAAATCTTGGCCATGGTGGTTAATGACGAAGGATCCAACAACCTGGAGGATCTGGCTAAAAAGTCTCTGACTAAGCTGGGAAGCCAACACTTCCATCGACTCGGATTCCGGTACTATGACCTGTTTCCAACTTAGCAATAGTTGCTTATCCATGACTGGTCTGGAATTTGCTTTAACAGTTGTTGAGAATTGGACACTGAATTTGGAGCAATCTAGTCCAGTCAGGTATCAGCTTGGCTGCGTTCACATTTTCCTCTTTGCATCACTGCTGGTCTGAAACCAGTGAAATATATTTCTTGAAATAGCACCTAAATAAGTGTTCCTGTAGTTCTACCTGCCTGCACACAACTCTAATAGAGCTTACAAACTAGAGAAAACCTTTATGGAGCGTTTGATGGAAATGCATAAAATATGCCTCAAGGGTATGGAAAACAAAAAGAATAATACTTGTATAGCACCTTTTCTGCCTTCATACATAAACTGCAACTCAATAAAAGTGCTTGACACACTGGAATATAAAAAGGGGTAATAAAAAGAATAAAATAAAATAAAAAAATACAAAGCAAAGCCAGTTTGAAATCATTAGCTACAATTTATTCTGTTGCACAAAGGATTGTGTGCTGTAATAGCATAAAAAGCATGCAGATGCACATCATGACAATCTACCAAAGTATACAATCTAATTCTAATAGCACACTATTTAGGATGGATGATAATGAAATTGGGATGCAGCACGTGATTGGCTGGTTCAGGTGTGTTTGATTAGAGTTGGAACTGAATTTTGCGGGATGGTCCATCTCCAGGAACAGGGTTTGGGAAGCCCTTTCAGTTTATGGAATATAAATTGCACAAATTTATGAAGTCATTACTAGAAAATGACTAGAACGAATCCTAGTATGTTGCAAATGGACTGCGGATCGTTATGAATTAGGAATGAAAAATCACAGACTTTAATTTATAGCTGCACGCTCTCTCTGAACATCAACAATTGTCTCGTTTGAATTTTTTTTTCACTTATGGGATTTTAGCAGAGACAAAGCTGATATTTAAATGAAACCGAAACCTCCATTAAGTCTCCTAAACTATGAAACATCAGCTTCTGAGTGATATTTTTCTCAGGGTTGGATAGGAAATGCTGCGGCTTGTGTGAACGAAATTGTTGTTTACATGAGTGAAGCTTGGCTGTGAGAATATTATCAGCATAGCTGTGACAGATAACAACTTTGGAGTAATTAAAATGTTTAATGAAACACCGAGCTACCATCCAGAATCTGTGCAACATGTGATGCCTGGGAAAGTCATTTGCTCTTAAACTTTACAATCACTCACATTTAAATAATCCCACATAATAACTTCTGTTTCCCACACACAAATCCAACCACATTAGGAAAAAATGGCTCAATTCAGATGACTTTTAAGGACGGGGCAACATATTTTCACAATGATGTTAAGTGTGCCTACCTGATTTTGTGTATATATTTATATATATATATATATATATAGGCAGAGTTTCTACCTCTAATCTTAACTCAAAATTGCGCACTTGCTTAGATGTGAAAATGATGGAGGCCAGTGAAAATGGCCAGTGGCACATTGGCAGGTTTATTTGCTAAGTGCCTTCCTATGAAGCTATAAAGGGTATCTTTCAAACATTCACTGCCACTTATATGGCAAACTTGCAACTGTGGTGATTAGTTGAATGTGCTCTATGCAGCATGCAGTCGGTGAATAGAGCGGCTGGATGTGAGTCATAGCAACACAAGATAACACGTTAAGTATGTTTAGTTTGCATAAACTAAAACAAAGTATTCTGGCTTTAGTCCTCATTATTAGTTTCTTTTCTATTAACTATTAAAATTACATTTACTATTAATTGAAAACATGATAACACTTTAGAATAGGGAACACTTAATCACTATTAACTACACATTTTCCTTCCTAATTTACTGCTCATTAATAGTTAGTAAGGTAGTTGTTAAGTTAAGTATTGGGTAGGATTGGGATATAGAGTCATGTAGAATAAAGCATTAATGTGTGCTTAATTACTACTAATAAATGGCTAATATTCTAGTAATATGTATGCTAATAAGCAACTATTTAAGAGACTCTAAAATAAAGTGTTAACAAAAACATATATTTAAAAATTAATTAAACTATTGGTAGCACTTAAATTAAGGGACCAATTATCACTATTAACTAGTTGCTTATCAGCATGCATACAGTATTGCTAGCATACTGGCTGTTTATTAGTATTTATAAATCAAATATTTTAGATCTTATTCTGCATGACCATATACGCAAACTTAACATCTCAGCTATTAATAAGTAGTAAATTATGAGTATAACACTTGTAATTTGGTATTAACTAATGTTAACAAATGTTATTAAATACTGCATCAAATGTTTTGCTCATTGTTAATATTAGTAGTATTAGCTAACAACGAGCATTGAGACATGATGCATTAACTTATGTTAACTAATATGACCTTATTGTAAACTATTACCAAATAAATACAATTATTGATATATAATAAATTAATACAAAACATTAAAAAAAAAAAATATTCAAAAATAAATTGCATTTTGTTTTACAATTTTTATTAGTTTGTTTTCTAAAAGGTACAGCTATATAATTTAAATTTTTCAAGTAGATGACAAGGAAACATTCTCATTCTTCTAAAAGTAATAGTATAGTACAATATACTTTATACATCCACACACACACACACACACACCTATATATATCAAATTTACGGTTTCAGACCAGTAAAATGGGTCACATTTTAAAGTCTATGTCGACAAACTCTCAAATCAAAATCTATCTGAGCAAAAAGTTGGACTTCTAAAGAAAGAATTATGTACATCGTCTCGCATGTGGTGGGTGCTCTGGCTGGACAGATGGAGCAGCGACACCTCTTTGGCATGTCAGTCTGGTCTAGCTGAAGAAAATTGTCCTGATGATGGTGTCAGTCAGGCTGCTTGAGCAGGGGCTGATGGGAAACTCTGGCGTTGTAATTACCAAGTGCTCTCTGAGAAGCGCAAGCCGCCAATCACACCTTAAGTCAACATCATTTACAGCAGTGAAAGTCAGAATGTTTGTCTAGGAGGGACAACTTATTCATGGCCAGATCTTCTGACTTATTTGTCTCTCAAACAGCTCCCTCTCTCTCCTGTGTGTGTTTCTCTGCAGGCATCCGTGGAGTTTTATTACAGTCAAAGGGGACGCGTCCTCAGTGGTCGAGGATCATGCCGTCTATCAGGGTGAGCCTCTTTTGCCCACTTGTTTACCCAGCGATGGAAAGCAAACAGCAGATTGGAAAGGAAATATCTGGAAGGCGAGCTGATGCTGGTGTTTTGTGTGTGTTTGTGTGTTCAGGAACCAAGGCTTCGTCTGAGGCCAGGAGCTCCCGGGTGTTTCACTCAGGCTACGGAGAGCATTTCACCATCACCACCATCAGTCAGTGGGTTCAAGGTATAAACACGTCTCACCACCTCCACTAAACACACACAATCATGACTCATTTGCAGCTCCGGGTTGGTTTATGGTGGACCAGCAAAACTTATTGGAATAGTTCAGTCAATTTCTTTTTTCATTTACTCACTCTGATGGAGTATTATTTTCTTCTGTGGAGCACAACGGGAAGTTTAGCAGAATAGGGGCTGTTAACGTTCAAAATAGACAAAACAATAAAATAAAATAAAATAAAAAAATTATCTATGAAAATAATAATACTTTAATGAAGTAAGGATGCATTACAAATAATCAAAAATTTTATCAGTAAAAAAAACATTTATAATTTTACCAAAAATATTTATTTTTCAAATAAATGCTGTACTCTAAACTTTATTTCATCAAAAAATTCCAGAAAATTTCCACAAAAATGTTCATGTTTTCATATGAATACGATATATTTTTCAGTCGTATAATATTAAAATATATTTCATTCTATAAGAAGTAAATATGTGTAAATGTATTAAACGAAGTGCAATTTATACACACACACACACACACACACATATATATATACTAAAGAACCCCTTAAGGGACATGGTGGAGGAAAAAAATCGGGGTGGGTAAAAAAAATTATATCTTTTGCGTTATCTTGCAAAACTGCGTTTTCTTGCAAGACTTTGCGTTCTCTCGCAAAGATATTTGCGTTATCTTGCAAAACTTTGCATTCTCTGGCATAACCAGTTGGGCTCAGATAAACACTTTCTGTTTACTTTACGCTTCCAGTGGATTAGATAGCTTGGTAATGGAGCAGTTCTGCATCACTAGATGCGGCGCTGCAGCGACCGAAAGCGAGAGCGATCACACGCAAATGGAAGCATCAGCTGTCAAACGCTCTCGCGTTACTTTGATGTTATACACCAACTGGTGGCTGCACTGCCGCTTCAAGTCAAACACACCTATTGTCTGTACGGATGCCAACAAAAGCCCGAAGCACTATGCAGATGCCCCGCGAGAGAACAACAGGTGTGTTCGACTTGAAGTGGCGCTACAGCCATATCCGATGCTTTTGACCGCTGATGCTTCCATATGCGCATTATGATTGCTCTCCCTTTGATGTTATACGCCGATCGGTCGCCACAGCACCGCTTCAAGTCGAACACACCTAATCCTTTTTCACATAATATCCTTTTCAGGTGCCTTGAACTAAGCGCTGACCGTATTTCTTTATACTTTAGTCCAAATTCGAAGTAAAACTATGAATTGCTTCATTATGAATGCACAGAGTCTGAACCACTGGAAGCGTAAAGTAAACAGGAAATGTTTATCTGAGCTCAACTGGTTACACTAGAGAACGCAAAGTTTTATGAGAGAACGCAAATATCTTTGTGAGAGAATGCAAAGTTTTGCGAGATAATGCAAATATCTTTCCAAGAGAATGCAAAAGATTTGAAAAACATTTTTTTCTTCCATGTCCCTTAAGGGGCTCCATACTTAAGGGGCTACGTAATACACACACACATACAGTATATATATACACACACACACACATTTATTTATTTATTTATTAAATTATATTCAAATACAGTTGGTACGGGAAGTATTCAGACCCCCTTAAATTTTTCACTCTTTGTTATATTGCAGCCATTTCCTAAAATCATTTAAGTTAATTTTTTTCCTCATTAATGTACACACAGCACCCCATATTGACAGAAAAACACAGAATTG
>JAUMHE010000053.1:5789065-5802739 GCA_032359235.1 Enteromius mattozi | reverse complement strand
CACAGAAACAGGGATGTTGGCGTGTGAAGTGTGGCTGAAATAACAGCTAGCTGATTGCCGTCTTTGTCTGTGACACTTCAGTGCTGTCAACAGGATTTCATCATGGCAATTCACAGAAACTAGGTGATTGGAAGCATTAGATGAAATTTTGCATCAGAGAAAATGTCGAGTTCCAGCAGTTAGAAAAAACGCTTCCTCACAGGCACAAAAGTGTTCGAATTTCAAATAAACGCCTTGTAAAAATCCCTTCATCCTCGTTCTCTGGGGGTTTGGAATGTCTTACATCAGATTCAGGAAAGCACATCGCCCTCAAAAGAGAAGATGACTATTATGGAGAACTTGTCTTTAAGGCAGAAGAATGTGTGTGTGTGTGTGTGACTTCTCATTCTGACGTTTAAAGCTGACCTGTGTTTATCTTCCTTTGGTTTAATTATGTTCAAGAATTTTTCTCAACAAAAGCTGACGTTCAGAGCCTGCAGAAAGCTCTTCCTCTGTTGAATTCCTTTAGAATTTTTTTTTTCTGCTACACCTCCTGATTTTAATGCTAAAATAATTTTCTCCAAATTAGATGTAGCGCATCAGTGGACTGCAATTTCAGCAAGTCATACCACCAATTCAATTGGATTGAAGCCTGTGAAGTCTAGCTGGGCCTTTCCAGAATACTAACCTTTTGTCAAGCTATTTAATAGGCTCTGTTTCAAAATCTCTTGAGCCGCCTACATAGGCAGCATTTTAATGCATCAAATACGTGCTTCATATGCACCATTAGGTACCTTCTTTTTGGTGATTTATTTGATGGAACAAAAATTCCAGAATGCACTGCAAGGAGGTTAGTAAAAAAAAAAAACATCAGTTATGTTTTTACAGCAATATTCTGGGTTCAATAGAAGTGATGCACAATCAGCACAATGTTGGCTAACATTTAGTTTTGAATTTGTTGGCATTTAGTGTCAGATTTGTTACACAGGGCAAATTTTGAGTCTGCTAACAATACAGGCAGACAATGGGCTAAGACATGCTTTTTAGGGTCTGCTATAAACCGACTACGGCAAGCCTTAGTGAGACACCTTGCATTAAATACTCTCCTCCCATTAATTTTACATCTGAAAAGGAAACTTCTACAAATTCACATTCAAATAAAAAATAACTGATCACGGCTTTTCATCTGTAATATTTCACTGCATATCTTAAGTAAATCCTGACAGTAGTTTTTAAAGGCAAAAGAACATTTGTGTTGGTGCAAGCTGTCTGGTTTAAGTTGTCTCTGATAAAGTAAACAATATGCAAGAATTTTGTGTAAAAATAGCACCTACAAAGATCTGTGTAAAATTTTATCCAATTTTAGCTGCCATAATAATGCAAAAAAGAAGAAAAAAATTGGCCCCATTTACTTCCATTGTAAGTGTCTCCTGTAACCTGGATTTTTACTTTTTTGATAAAAAAAATATGTAAAAGCAGCGAATTGATAAAAAAAAACATTATGGTCTGTAAAATTATTGAAAATAAGAAAAGAAGGGAATAAAACATTAATAATAAAATTTCCGCGATCAAAGCTGAATTTTTTGCATCTTCAGTGTCACCTGATCCTTCAGAAATCATTCTAATATACTGATTCGCTGCTCAAGAAAGATTTCTGATTATCAATTGTTTCATATTTTTGTGGAAACTGCAATGCAGGATTTAATGAGTAGAAAGTTCAGAAATATATTAAGAAATATAATTTGTTGTAACATTATAAATGTCTTTACTTTCACTTTAAATCAATTTAATGCATCCTTGCTGAATAAAAGCATTACTTTCTTTCAAAATAATCCAAAAAATGAAAAACTGTTTATACTTCTCAGAGTATGACAGCTTTAGCTTGTAACTGTAGGCAGTAAGCAGCGATTCAGCTCCAGTATATGTTTTGAAGCCGAGCCATAGTTTTTGCTTTGCTTGAGGTCAGTGTGCTGCTGGAGGAGGATTTTACCCTGAATGCATTTCTCTGGTTGCTGACCATGATGCTGGTTGGTTCTGAATGGTGTTTTGTGGGCGGTTTGCTTTGCACTAAATATAGTACTTCACTTTCAGATCAGAATGCTCAGAGTTAGTGCCATCAGGCTGCAAAAGATTGTCGTGTAGCAAACTTCAGGTTGAATTTAATGTTAGCCTTTCCCAGAAGTCACTTCTTTCTAGCCGCTCTTGACGAGAATCTCTTTTAAAGTGTTTGAACGATGGGTGATGTCAGGATGGCTTCTCTCATTGCATCCAATATGCTTTGCACTTCTGTCAGGGTTGTAGCTGCTGTCTTGTTCATTTCGTTAACAATTGCTCCTCTTGTTCAGTTGCTCAATTTGGTAGGATGGTCTGATCTTAGATGTTTCTGGGCTTTGTGCCATTTTTTCCATTTTGCTACAATGAGCATCACAGTGCTCAAAAGAAGAGCCAAAACGATAGCAATCACATACCTAGTTTTTTTTTCCTACTCCTAATAACTTTATTTCAAAGTTCCACAAACTGCTTTTTTTTCTTTGTGAGGTCAAAAACGATCTGCTTTTCATATAGACTTTAGAATGGCAAACAAATTGATGTTTATTGTGCAGCAGTGGACAACAATTGGATATGGATTGGATGAAAACAGGTGTACCTGATGCATAATGCATAGCTCATTGATTAAAGATTTTTGTAGGCTGAACGAAGTTGTTGGGTTTGATTACGGTTAGCAGATCCTGTTGAGATGCTCCGCTTTACTTATTTAGCTTGGCCTAATCTCTCAAGAAGTCTTCACTTAGTATAAAGTATTTTAGGATTTTTCAGTGAAATGCAACTTTGATGACATCTAATTGCTGTACAATTTTTTGGAAAATATAATTGTTATTTAATTTAATTATTTTATTTTATTTTATTTGTGCTGTGCTGTGCTTGATGATATGGTTTCACAATTTAGCCAAAATGTTGTGAATTTACATTTGAACATACATACATACATGAGTATAATTACTACGTAAAAATATCAAACATCAACTACAAATATTATTACTGTAATATTTCACTGTTCGATTAATTTTTAAAAAATATAATAATTTGACAGAAATAAATGTACTTATTTGGAAACACCTCAATATGACTTTGCAGTATGAGAAATGAGAAATCGGTGGATGCTTTCTAATGGCACTGTTTTGAAAAACTATCAATGCCAAGGAAGATTAAATAGTTCTCAGCACAATATTGACATTGATTTTCAGGTGGTTTATTTTGGCCGAGACAGAGATATGTACTGGCAATCCTTCTCTCGTTCGCAGCAGAGAATCAGCGACTGCAGGATTCACTCTGTGCTGAGAGAAGAGACGCTTTTGTTTCTGAAGCAGAATCTTGGTTCCTCCTAAGGTTTCTCGCTCATCAAACCTGCCATCTAGGGAGTTTTTCCTCTGACACAGTCACCTTTGGCTCACTCACTGCTGGTATTGAAGCACTATTTTCTGGTTTGAAATGCTGCTTCTCGGGTATACTGTAATGCTGAAAAATGGTTGTAGACCCTTATACATGATTATTTTGTGCTGATATTTTATTCAGAATGCCGTAAGTAATATATTTAAACTAAATAAAGTCTATAAGAAACGTTTTTTAGGTTATGTGAAGGCATAAAGACATCCAAATGCCTTAATCAGGATAATTTAAGGTTATTTAAAATTTGGCGGTGTTAAAATGTTTATAAATATCCAATTTTCCATTTTTTATAACTTTATGATACCATTTCTGTAAAAAAAACCAAAAAAAACTATTGTAGTCATTAATTAGTTGCAATCTAAAGTTCACCCTTTGATGCGATTTTATGCTGCATTAAAAGTCTGTCTTCAACCAGATTCCTTCGAAAATGCCTTCATTTATACAGCCAGATTTTATTGTGATAGACTAGGCTTATTATAAATACCACATTGATATGCATGCATACATTGACTAATTCATATATACCATGGTAAAATCCGCTGTTTGATAACCGTAGTGCAGTCTGCTCATTGTGAGGTCTGTAGAAATTTGAATCCACCCAGCAATAGTGGACAAACTTCTTCACCAAATCACTTTAAACTCCTTGTTTTCAGTCAGACATTTGCAAATGGCGTATCTCTGGATAAAGAGTGGCTTATTTAAATCTGAATGAGTGCATTCCATGCACATAAAGGACACATTTCTGTTTGCTGATGCACCTGCTGGGTTGAATTAAGGCAGGTATGGATTTCATAAGGGATTTAGATGAAGGATATTGACAGTATTTGCACACATTTGCTGCGTTTTTAGAATTTTTGAATATATAAACATAACACTTTTGCTTAAATATATCCATGCATGTGTTTGTATTTATATATACATAATAAATATGCACAGTAGGCACACAATGTAGCATTATATTACTTGCTCACCAATGGATGCTCTTCAGTGAATGGGTGCCGTCAAAATGAGATGCATTCAGATTTAGGCTCATCAAGATGTTAGTTGATAGACTGGAGTGAAGTGGATTACTTGTGGATTATTGTGTTGTTTGAACTGTTTGAACTCTCATTTTGACGGCACCCATTCACTGCAGAGGATCCATTGGACAAGTGATTTAATGCTACATTTCTCCAAATCTGATGAAGAAACAAACTCATCTGCATTTTGGACGCCCTGAGGGTGAGCACATTTTCATTTCTGGATGAACTGTGCCTCTAAACATGAAAAAATGCCATAGGATATGTTCTCTAAAAACAAGTCTTATGCACATTTTCATAGTTTAATTAATGTTGTAAAGGTTTAAATATTTGTACTGACAAAAAGGATTAATATTTTTTTGCTGCGTTGCATTACTACAAGCAGTAGGATTTGAATTCATCATATTTCTATTAAACAATTACGCAAAACAAGCACGTCTGCAGTCAACTTTCAAATCTCAAAGATAATTGCTCTCTCTGAAGATGTTGTGGTGCGAACAGTCTTCCATTACCTGCTCATACTAAACACATGCAACTGTTCTGTGCACAGAAAGGACACAATGTACTTTCACATTTTTTAACAATTTGCCCTTATTATTTGTTCAGTGACTCAGGACTGCTGACAGATCCCATCACTCCTGTCCTCATCCCTACCTCAAACAATCTGCTTTTTTTCCCAGTGTTTTTTACTGATGCATGCCAGACGGAAAATTAAACCAGACAGAATCAAGATTCACTTATGATGTTTTGCTCTGAAAGTCATTACAGATATCTGCACAAAGTGTGTGAAGTGTTCTGGATGTATTTTAACACCGAAAAAAACACCTTTAACTCTTGTGCTGAAAATTTTTTACCTAAATTGGTGTTACCTGTCAAAAATGCCCATTCCTTGTAAATCTCTCATTATGCTAAATTATCACTAAGTCTTGAACATGTCTTCTTGGAGTTAGTGCAGGTTTTGTATTTCTTTTTGGAACAGGTTAGTAAGTCCTCATCGCTCTGAGTTTTCTGAGTGAAAAGCGTATTATTTTTTGGCAATGTTCGCTGAAAAACTGAGGTGCATGAGCTCAGATCAGTGAGGACTACAATTACTCAGTTCCAAAAAAAACCCCCCAAAAAACCTGTGTTAATTGAAAGAAAACAATGTGAAAAAAAGATTGAAACCTGTATTTGGTAGTAATGAAGCACAATGAGAAATTTAGAAGCAACTTTTTGTAGGCCCGTTCATTTTTCACAAGCAACAAAGGCACAAATTTTTAACAAGTCAGTAAGTCCAATGCGATAATATTAACTTCTAACATTTCCAGGAAAAATAAAATCCTCACATAGTCAAAACGACTAGAACACAACATGAGGGTTAATTAAATAGAATTCATCCATGTAATGCATGATAAGAAAACCTGCATGCACAATAAATAATTTCTGATCAATTCTTTTACACCTGCAAAATAAATGTTAGCTGCGTTGTTGAACCTTTGCCATATTACAGAAGCGTGCCATCTTCAGTCTCAAGATCTGAGAAGTTCAGTGTTCTAAATGGCATTTTAACTCAAATCGCCATGGTTACTCAAAAGATTCTAATTTAGAATGTTCCTGTAATACAACCCCAAGGGACTATGTTGTTGATATCCAAACATCTCTAAAACAAATGCTATATTCCAATTTATTTCTTAACTTACAGTATTTCGATGGAACTATTTTGTTGTTGGTACTGTATATGAGTCTAGAATATTCCACGTAATATTTCACAGACTTTGAATGGAATGCAGCATTGGTAGCAATTAGAACACCTCCCAGTAACTTCAGTGTTTTTCCAAAACATTCCAGAGTATTCTTTTCAAAACATATCAGCAAGTCAGCAAAGTTTTCTTATTGGATAACATGCATAGTTTGTGCTCAGGTTCTTTTTTGCTGTTTAGAGAGCCTAGGAAGGGTGTGATTTCTCATAACACCTATTTCCAGTGATATTTCTCAGATGAGACATTTCATGTGTGATATTCTGCAGAGAAAAATGCTTTAATTCCCAAACAAAATATATAGTAGTAGAAGCCTATATAGTATGAAAAGCATGTTGTTTCAAACATAGTCCGTTCAAATTCACCACATGCATCCATAATTCCACTTGAGGTATTAGCCAGCTCGGTTACTTTGCATGTCATTGCCAAGCATTACTCATATTTAATAAGCAGTTTGGCTTTAATATTTTGCTTTCTCATTGAGGATTTTCCAAAGAGCCTTTTCCTCTTTCCATACATTACGTTGCGGGACATCAGTGTAATTGCTCCTGTCAAGTAATAGCAAGACGGTTCCTCTTTTCAGATGCCGTCTCTTTATTTCTAATGTCAGCTCCTTCTTGTTTTCCTTCTGTTGGAGTAGACTGTGTGTGGCTTGTTAAATGTATGTTTTTTTATGTTCTGAATAATTAATCCAGCCTTCTATTACGATCAACCACAGAATGTCTGGAAACAAAAGCTAGTCCTTTATGTCTTTCTTTGCACATCTTTTGCATATCAAAGGAACTAAATACTTAAAAGAGGACACGTAATTGTAGTTTAAGCAATCTAATTACAAAAAAAGAATTTAACAAATAAAAAGAATGAGTGTGTGATAGTGTAAGATAGTTCAGCTATTTTTACTTGGCAAGAGTTGTCAAAGTCATCAAAGAATTACAGCTCAAAGTTGAATTAAATCAAATTGAATTACTGAAGCTAAAAGTAGTTCATCCACTTACATTTGAAAAACATTTGTTTCCATCGTTACAAGAAGAACTTTCACTAATGCCTTATTTTCCTTATAAAAGGCCAAAGGCCATTTATACATTTAAACTATGATTAATATCTGATTATTCACTGACTTCTTTAGGTTTTGTTTATTCCTTATAACATGTTTTATATATTTAAATTTTATATAAGCCAATTTAATATATATATATATACATATATATATATATATATATATATATATAGCTATGGCAGGTCTCAATCCAATTCATGCACCTTATTACATTAAATTTATTTCTAATATTTTTGTTTGTTTGTTTGTTTGTTTATAGACTGTAACCCCCTTTATAAATTAAAGGTATGGCAGATTTCCATCCATGCATTTTTATTCAAACAAACAAACTGGTTATTATTATTATTAGTTTTGTTGTTGTTTATATATTTATTCATTAATTTATTTTAATCTAAAGTGACATACAGTGTGTTCAAGCTGTGCATTTTACCAATTCATGAATTCTTTGGTAATCAAACCTGCAACCTTGACATTTCTATTTGTGCTACAGGAATGAATGCATGTATACATAAAAACCATAACGAATAAAATTCTGAAGAAAATAAGTGATGCTTGCCATTTATAGCATGCAATATTATGCTGTTTCTTTTATATTTATGCATTTTAAATTCAAATGTGTTTAGTTGTTTGTAATATGAACAGTGCAAAAGAAATCTAACATTAGGAAATGTGTGTGATTTAAAATCAGACTTTTGCATATTACAAAAAAAAAAATTGTGCCATGGGCGGAGCTAAAGAGTGCTATGGTGGTTAATCTGCGAGTAACATTGTTGTACGGGAAACGTACCCCATGTACTCCTTTGAATTAAACTGGCCCACTTTCAAGTATCTAAAAGCATACTTTTAAGTGTTATTTAAGTAAACTTCGGGTACACAACTAATTTATGTTTTAGCTTGTACTGCGAATATATTAAAAGTGAACTTAAATGAATACTGATAGTTTACTAATTAAATACTTGTAGTAGCGTTTTAGTACACTAGTAGTTTTATACTGCAAGTTGTCTTTAAAAATACGCTACTATGAACCCTATGTAGGTATTAATTGCTTGTAAACAAAAACATTTTATTCTAGCTTCATGGGTTCTTTTTTTAAGCACTTGAATGTAGGTACATTTCCTTAATAAAAAATAAACTACTAAACAAAATTATAACAACATTATAACAAAGAGCATTATCACCAAAGTCTTGAACATGTCTTCTTTGAGTTTGTTGAACTCAATTGTTGTACAACAACCTCACTCGGTGTCACCTGATGCCTGCTTTATTAAGATAGCAACCAGCACAATGCTGCCAAAAATGACTGTCTGTACCACCTGGACACACAGAGCCAGTTTGATTCCTTACAAATGAATGATTGAATCTGAAAAACCCTTCATCATATGAACATGCCAACTAACAGGAGCAGGTTTTGCTGAGAAATGTGCTTGTGTGTGCAGGAAAACTCTTGTTCTGTGAGTCGCTTAGGCTTTGTTGTTGTTTTCCAAACTTTGCACTCTTTTTATCTGTCTCTATAGCCTCTCATCTGTCTTCTCATCTCTCGCTTTCTGTTTCTCTCCAAAACAACTGTTTCAACATCATTAAAAGCATTTCCAGCTGTTCCATTGTTGATTCCTCATCTCAAGCCTCCTAATTTTTTTTGGTGACAGCTCTCCGTTCAGCAGACAGGATGGATCTATTTTAAGAGCCAAGTCAGTCGCTCCTTTAGCGGAGTGAGTCATGCCACCAGACAAAGCTGCTGTTTATTAAACCCCAATAATGTCTGTTCCTGTCATTGCACAAGTTGCTCTGGGGGGGTTGTGCAGGTAAACGCCACTGATTCACTTGGACAATTGTATTTATCACATTGTCTAAGTCATGACAGTTAGTGCATTGCGTTTTGAAATGCTGACATTTGTTGTTTCATTGCCAAGTCATAATGCGACATGCATGGCCGTGTAATGGGAATAAATTTATGTCAGTAAGGTCTTCAGCTGCGTCATGCAATGTTGTCTATAATGCATAGAGACTTGCATCATCTGGAAAGCATCTTCTGTTTTAATTGTCATATTTGAGTAAACATCTGTCAGATGAAAAGGCACACATTGAATAGATGTATACATGAATGCAATTGGCTGATGCTTTTATCTAAAGTGACTTACAGTATAGTGCGTTCAAGCTGTGCATTTTATCAGTACATGCGTTCTTTGATAATCAAACCTGCAATCTTGACATGTCTAGTGCCATTGGAGCTACAGGAATGAATGCATACATGTATCTATATAGAAAAGCATCAACAATAAATGAAAAGTGGGCGAATGAAAAATGAGTGATGCTCGACATCTATAGCATACAGTATTATGCTTTTGTTATAATGTTTATACATTAAATGCAACATCATAATATGTATGTACCTATAATGTATTCTTGTGATATAAAGCTGAATTTTCAACATCATTACTCTAGTCTTCAGTGTCACATGATCCTTCAGAAATCATTCTAATATATTGATTTACAGCACAAATAATATATTATATATTTGCCTTTTATTAATTATAGCTATGACGGATCTTCATTTTAATATTTTTGTAAATATGTATGTACAATTATGTTTTGCATGTGTGTATGCATGTATACACGCACACACAAACACACATAATATGCTGATTTGTATTCTAAAACGCTTGATTGCTATTTTGCAAAAAACAGTTGTGCAGCTTCATATGTTTGTGAAAATCTTAATTTAATTTTTTTCAGGATTTTTAATGAATAACAAAGTTCAAAAGAACATTTGTTTGAAATAGGAATCTTTCGTAACATTTAAATAAAATTCTTTCCTTTAATTTATTTTCTCATGTATTTCTTTCTAACCCCAAATAATAATTTTAAATAATAATTTTAAGCAATAGTGTACGTCTTTTATTCTCATTACATTACTTTGGTCACGTATAAGTAACTTAACTAACATAGATATACCAGATATTGAACAAACAGAACAAAAATTACAGTCCTTAAATTTTAACAATTTCTGTGCAGTGTGAGGGAAGAATAATATCCTGAACTCTATGGCTTAGCTTCCTTGCTCAGTGTAAGTCAACATTTTATCATCCAGCTTTAAAAATCAAGTCTAGTTGCTTAGAAAAGTACCACTTCATTTGAAGTATCCAAACTTGCACAGTTTGGAGTTTCACACCAAAGTTAATTACTCAGTGTTAGTGGTTTGTTCAGATCACTAATCGTAAGTATGAGCAATGCAGACATGTTTTCTAATAGCTGTGTGTGTGTGTAAGCAGTGCCTGTCGTATTGGAATTAACATCTCATCTCGTATACAGTTTGTTCCGTAACTGATTTAAAGATAATGAGGTGTTATTCTATATATAAATACATATATCTATGATGTTACTGGGAGCACAGGTCAAGGTCTGCTCAGATTGTGTGCACGTCACTCTGACTCACACGCACACAACACACTAATTAAAGATGGACACAACTCAAACCGCATTGAAAGTCTGCTCACGTAGGTCCTTCCGCCAGCAACCCCTGGCTGTTCGGTGTGTGTGTGACACTGAATGTGTGTGTTTACTTGGTAATTTCTCAATAGAGCCCATAATTAAGACCTTAATGGCACCGAATGCATGTCTGCTTGAGAATCAAGGCCTGGATGTGTGCATGTGCACGTGTTTGCGCACAGAGACCTCTGGTGGAGCAGAGGTCACGCATTCATTATGCGACGGGGTCGTAATTTGTCTTGACTGCCTGCGTGATTAGAGCAGGTTTGCGCGGCACGTGGGCGACGGCAAACAAGGGAAGATGTCACAAAAACAAAGCGCCTGGTGTATTCATCACGACGAATTCAAAGATGCGTGTTGCTGATACGGCGCTAATGATGCTCTCACAGGAGATTGATGGTGAGCGCTTGTCTCTCCGTGTTTCTGTCTCTGATGCGGAAGTGTGGGACGCTCTCTCACTTTAAGACTGCTATGAAAGCCATTAGACAGTTTTCCAGCCCTGAGGAAACTCATTTAATCCTCTTCAGTTGTCTATGGAGATGCCTGTCTCATGCTGAGCGAACGCGCGTGTTTGTTTGTCTGAACGCGTATCGCTTTGCGTCAGAAACGAGTTTGATTGTATCAAGTGTGCGAATCACACAGTGGAAGCATTTTAAGGCATCGTAGGTGCACTTACAACACAAAAGGCTGTTCAGAAAGGTAGGCAGCGTGATTGTTCTGTCTTCTGAAATGCCTTCTATACACCAAATTTAAAGAAAACAATCCGTGAATGCATTTCAGTACGTTCAGTGAAAAAAATAAGACCGACAGAACAAGAGAAATGTTGATTATACACTTCATTCAGCATTGAAAGATATAGCTAATGCATTTTTATACATATTAGAGTAGTTTATTGTTGGCTTGGCAGGATTTTAACATCAAACTCCTATATGATATAATTTATTACTAATGTTTGGAGCAAGTTCAAAAGGCTTTATGTTTTATTACATTATAAAATATGAGTTTTTTATTTTATTTTAGTTGCTTTTTTATAAATTTATATTATTCTTGTATATTTATTATTGTTATTTGATTATTTAATTGTTATTTATTATTATTATTAAAATTATAAAAAATATTTTGTTGATTGTACTTATCATTCAGTACATTATATATGTAACACTATTTATATAATATATATATATATATATATATATATAATATTATTATTATTATTATTATTATTAATTTATTTTTTGCTATTTTATATTTTTTATGACTTAACACCATTGGTTATTATTAATGTTTGGAGCAAGTTCTAAAGGTTTCATGCTTTATTACATAACAAAAATTAGTGTTTTTTTTTATTGCTACTTTATTATATATAATTGTTTTTTTTAATTATAAAATTACATTATTTTGTTTTAATTTATTGTATTTTATTTTATTCTTTATATGGAGCGAAACTTTAGCCATAGTAC
This sequence comes from Enteromius mattozi, assembly GCA_032359235.1. Lineage (NCBI taxonomy): Eukaryota > Metazoa > Chordata > Actinopteri > Cypriniformes > Cyprinidae > Enteromius > Enteromius mattozi. The sequence continues at coordinate 5,790,555 of JAUMHE010000053.1, read as the reverse complement.
TTATAATGCATAACTAATTCAAGTTCACTTCTCAAAAGTAATCCCACTGTTACAAAGACAACTTTTATATAACTTTTACAAATGTCACAGATACTGGTGTTAGAGCTAAACTTAACGAAGAATTCTCTTTTAATTAGGAGGGTCAGACTTGCACAAACCCTCCCATCATCCCACCCTGATTGGATCATTCTATTTGTTTATAAGTGAAGGCAATCATGTGTTGATGGAGCGTCATTCTGCTTGCATGTGTCATTTAGCTGGGTGTTGATGGGCGGTGAGTATTTTTGCTTGGCTGTGAATTAGGTGTTGATGTTTTTTGCTGGAGTGCGTAAGTATTTTTCTGGTTGTGTGGGTGTGGATGTGGAGTCACAGGACGAGTGTGTGCATGTGTGTGTGTGTGTATGAGGGTCTGTGCTTGTTCACTTCTTTCCTTCTTCATCCTATTTTTTCCGAACACCTCATTTGTTCACACTCTCTTTGGGAACTAAATGCAAGTGATGACGAATCGTCATTCTTTTAAAATGATTCTGATTCTGTTGAGCTGATGACACTCGTTTTAATCTTTCATCTTTTAGCAGAGTGCTAGCAACAAACCAAAACTCTGTCTAAATGCAGTGAGTCAGATTCAAACTCATAATGCCTGCATGAGCACCAAAGCTTATTGTGTCAGAGAAAACTGGTTCAGACTTAAAACATAGATTTTGACTCAGTAGGCTTTGCAGGTTCCTATGTGTGCGTGTGTGATGGAATGACACCCATCTGTTGGATTTGCCCCACTGCTGGCCGGGAAGCAGTTTCAATCTGTTGACCCCTGTTTGTTCTGAACCTTGACCCGTTCCTCATCTGTGTGTTTGGTGCCAGCTGGCCATCAGCTCATCTGATGGTGATTTTAAGCATGCAGATACACTGAGGTGTGTGATTGAAATAGATCGGTATTCATCTTATCAGCATGCAGCCAATAAAATGGCGTGCAGCAATTAGACAGCTGCAGACTGCTGTTTGTTTTCAAATGAAAACAGTCAGGGACATGAAATCTGTCTTTATTTTAAAAAAACCCCAAGGAGCTTCTTTCTAAGCTCAGGAAACTCAAGTTCTCAATTAAGTGAACAGGGAGGATTTTGATTAGAAATTTTGGAGCTCATAATGAAATGGATTGCATACTTTTGATATTTGCTGTCATCTTCTGATATTTTAATTTAAGTAATCTCATTACTATTTTACAAAAATTTGGGATGTAAAAGATACAATATAATTTGCGATTTACAAAGAATTATGTATGCAAATGAAGCCATTAACAAGCTGGAGACAACAAATTTCACAATGTTTATGCATTTTCACTTTGTCTATTGCAGAATTGTACAAAAAGTCGTTGGAGACTTAGTTTTGAGTTCTCTTCTGAAATGTTCAGAATTATTAATGACGATTAAGCAATTAATCGAATTTCAGGAGGACCACGAACAAACGATCGCAGCTGCTTTCAATCCCCTCGT
>JAUMHE010000053.1:5704130-5754904 GCA_032359235.1 Enteromius mattozi | reverse complement strand
TATCTTTATTTTAATTTTACTCTGTATATAGCTTATTGTATTATTGTATCATTAAACCTATTGTTACCATGCCTAAATCTTAGATATCTAATTTCTTGATTTATTCTTATCTAAATTTTGAATTTTATAGTAAACACATGGTATGCACTAAATCAGGACCTATGTTGGACGGAGGAGCCTGAGTCATGTGACCTCAGGCGGCGGTACAGTTGCTTTAACAACGTATGCATGAGTGTGTGTCATGTAGTTATTGTTTAAAATTACTACATGCTGAAAGTGGTGTTGGTGTGGGAGGGCAGAGAGAGGGGGTGTTCCTTTAGCAGGGCAGCCAAAGTACAATGTCTTCCTCTTGGCTCTCTCTCTCTCTCCCTCCCCCTCTTTAAGGTGGGGTTCATTTCCTCTGACACACACACACAGTCTCACTGCAGAAGACCATCACCGTTTCTATACTATACAGCATTGATTAAGTACTCTCTTTACTGTCTCTCTAGCACCACAGGATGACAGTAAGGTCAGTAAGAGAGCAGGAAAGTGAAACTGAAATAGGCACGTCTTAAAGAATCCAAAGGGCATGTGTTTGTTGTATTGTGTTGTCTTCAGAGGCATCTATAATGGCCCAAAACATAGTCCCACTTTCTTACCTAATGAAGTATACTCAGTCAGTCAAGATGTGGAGTCAGCTAGCTGTTAGCTTTCACGTGATGAATAATAACTCTTTTAGTATCAAGAAAAATACTTTTTAAAAAGCATTTAAACACTGGACATTCAGTGGACTAATAAAACAATATTAGTACATTATATTTGTTAGCTGGGATACTGCTTAAAACCACAGCATATTATAGTAGGCCTACTATTTTATTTATTTATTTTTTAAATATACAGGTATGTGGAACAATGCATTGCATAAGTGATTAGTCACATGACATTTACAGCTCATGTGATTGGCTCTTACACGGTCCCACAAGTAAAGATCTCAAAACATGTATGTACTTCGAAAAAATTCTGTGCTATTAAAACAAGTGTGAATGTCAACTGACAACTTTCTCTAGATGTTGCAGACCTGCTTGGGCATTTTGGATATTTGTAGGTTATGTTTCTAGAACATGTGCCTACGGTGCACAGTATACATATTACATAATGGTATTACGGTGGCATGCTATTCTGAATATAGCCAGGGTGTCTTAGGTGAAAGAGAACGTGGAGCAGTACAGCTGAAGGTCACCAGATGGCAGTAACAGACTGGAAATCCTGTGCATGTGTGCTACAGAAAGTTTATAAATAATACTGCTGTCAGCCAGGAGAGGGCGTCACTGTCTGCTGAGCAATGAGATCACGAGGATGTGAGTTTGCCTGTAACGCACTGTAATAATGGAAAGACCCATCATGGCCCACTCATAACCAACATAAGCTGAATAATGACACTGTTGTTTGAAACTGTCTCATATTTGAAGAAATTTGCATCACTGTTTGTTACTGTGAATCTGATATGAAACTAACTGTATTGTAGAAAGTGCTATAGAAAAAAAAGAAGAAAGAAGAATGGGCCACTATAACAATTATTGTTAATATTAATAGACGTTGTAGTAATATACCAGTAGTATTCTTAAAATTACATACTGAAATTAATGCGTAGGAAATATAAAAGATTATTATTATAAAATAGACTAAATAGGGAAAAAATCAACAATTTTGTAAAAAAAAATAAAAAAATGAAATACTCAAATCAATGTAACAACTGTGGATTACTGATGGAATCTTTAGTTTATTATTTTTTTTTATTATTTAATCATTTGAAACATTTTTATTCTCCCTACCAACAACATTATCAGAACAACCCATTTCCAAGACTTACAAAGCTGATGGTAAATTTTCAGCACTCTGAAAAATAGAATATAATAAAATTAAATAATGAAATTAAATAAAATTAAATTAAATGTACAATTAGAAATGAAAAAAAATGATTAAATGAAAAATGCTATGCAAATGGAAATTTACTCAAATATTAGTCTATGCAATACATTTATATGGAAACTTGTTTCCAGCACGTGAAAAAAATAAATACATGTAAAAAAACAGAACTGTGATAAATAAACTAATAACTGTAGAATGTGCTAAATGTTAGCTGTATTTTTAGTTATTTTTCAACCTAATCAGAATGCAGAATTGAAATGCAAAAAAAAACATGATTTTTGAAAATTGTTAAAAATCTGTTATCTTGTTAACTTTTGTTAAAAGTTATCAATGAACTCTTTTGCAAATAAACTCTTCATATATATATATATATATATATATATAAATTGTCTGACTTTATGCTTGCGAGTCGATCTATTTGTGGAGTCCTCCCTGGGCTGTGTATTTGCACAGGGATTCCTGTTTATCCAGTCAGAAATACACTGCTCTGCACACAGACTCTCCATTCAGGCCAGGCGTGTGTGGCAAGGGTGAATGTTAGCGTAAGTGTCTACATTGAGAGACTCTCTGTGCAATAAGCCTGGGGTTAATTACAGTAAATTACTCCTGCAGTTCATTTAACACCAACCCAGTATGTACAGCAAAACTGCATCTATTCACTTAAACACACACTCAGACAGAGAACTCCTTCACATCTACTAACTCTCCAGATCTGGACACTGTGGACTTAAGTGAAACCACTGCTGGATAAAAACTCGTACTGTTCCTTAAAAAGACTACTAACTAAACTTAAGGCGCATGTATGAAAATGATCAGATTTGACTGCTAACTAGATTTGCAATTCTTGAAGGACACTGCTTGCAGAGCAGCAAAACAATCATGTTGAAGTAGTCTTTAGTTTTTGGCTTGTGGCATTATGCATTTTGTTTTCTGTCAGCTGCAGGAGAAGCAGAACAGTTGAAAAGGTGACTAAATCACAAGTAGACCAATCACAAACATTAACAATGATGACACAGCTGTAAGTTCATTGACTGATTTTGAATAGCTAAAGATTCTTTTTTTTTTTTTTTTTTTTTTAAAATAGGATTATAAAAAACTTTTTTAAAAAACTATATATATATATATATACATAAAGCTAAAAACATAAAGACTTTTTGACTTTTTCCCCAGTGACCTATATTTTAAAAATAAAAAGATGGTGTCATGGAGATGGAGTTGTAGATATACATTTATAACAATATCCTAAACTGTGATCTTCCGTTAGTGATCTTCTCATCTAAGTTAATTTTACAACACTTTACTCCCTCTGTATGTCAACTACTGATTCATCTGTATTTATTTTTACGTCTCCTGGGGAATTTTAGGAAATCACATGAGACAAACCTGATACTTAAATGAAACATGACAGAGAACCCCATTAAGGTTCCTGAGCTATTAAAGAGCAACCTCGTGGCAATCAGATATTCCTCTGGGTGATGCTAGTAACTGCAGCAGTGCTAGTATTTATAGCATTACTGTAAGCTGCCATCGTCGCCCCGCTCTTCTTACAGACACAACCAAATCATAAGCATAAGAGTTTTGCATCTTTTGGTCTCTTAGCTTGATGCTATACTAAACGTTAGAAAAAGGTATATTCCTGTGATCAAAGCTGAATTTCAGCATCATTACTCCAGTCTTTAGTGTCACATGATGCTTCAGAAATCATTCTAAGATTCTGATTTGTTTATTAATGTTGTTTTTCAATATCAATATTGCTTAACATTTTTTGTAAAAGTATAAATAAAATAAAAACATTGAGCATTTTTAGGATGTATTGAGGATTAGAAAATGAATAAAAATAAATACAAATATGCTTTTTAAATATATATATATATATATATATATATATGTATATATATATATAGCAGTTGAGGTATTAATGTGTCCTATGGTGTAACAGCAAAAATGTCCACAAAAAATTCTCACATTGAAAATGATACTCATGCTATTTGTATCTTTAAGATTGAAGATAAATCTTTATGTTATTTGTATGTTATGTTTTTTTTTTCTACATTTTTGCTATGTCACACCATAGGAAACAGTAAAAAAAATTATTTGTCAACTACCCATATAAAGAAGTCATATTTATGTTCATTTTTTAATACATTTTCTAATCTAAAATCTAAATATATATGTACACAAGCAAAAAAAAAAAAATATATGGATGATCCATCATTCTTTTTCAGATTTCTGTCCAATAAAACGCTTGCTAGTATGGCAGTTTCATCTTTCCCAAATGATATCTACTTAGAGTCATATGGACTACTTCTATGATCCTATTATGGCGTTTTTATGGTCTAATTTCCATCCAAGTACACTGTAAGCATCACGAGCAAGCATCAAAACTTCTCCTTTTGTGTTTCACAGAAGAAAGAAAGTCATCAACATCAGCAAATATTAACAGAAATGTACTTTCTCATCCAAATATAAATCCATGTATCACCAAATACAATTACAATAATCTATTAGTTAAGAATGCAGTGATTAAATCCTCTTCCTGGTCATCTCTGGTGGCCAGCAAAAGAAAGCCTTACGTGTTGACTAGGTGTAAGGTCACTTAGAGATGGAAAAAGCCTCTCTCTCTTTAAACTGTCAGACAGGGAGAGGGCTGTGATTTGGTGGCCGGCTCTATGAGACGCACTTGTGTTCTGCTGGCCGCTGGAAAGGGAGGGTAGGCGGCAGTTACAAACGCTCCTCTTAACTCACATACAGCCTCTGGCACTACTCTGAGTGAGGGAGAGAGAGCGAGAGGGAGACATTTCTGAGCATAGAGGGGGAACTTGTTCAGCAGTGGACTTTTATCATGCTGAACTGACCAGCAGGGTCTTCCCTCTGGAATACTCTACAACTGCTAGGGCGAGACTTGCAGCAAAGGGATCACTTCACTGCAAGACGTCAAAATGCTCAGCTTCGGTGAGTCTTTCATTACTCTTCGGTGGAAACTTGCATGCAACATTTAGCCACACCTGATTCAGAGCTCAGAAACAGATGTTAAGACACACACACACACAATCTCATGTCAAATAGCATCAACCAACACAAATGCAAATAGCATTGCATTGCTGCATGCCTATCCCAGAGCTTGTGCATGTTTCCTTTGATACTGCACTGAACTCCAGACGCTAATGTTTGTCATAATTAGATCGGATGGAGACAGATCCATCAACGTGGTCCCAGCTAAACCATGCAATCTGTCCAATGCATCAGTGGAAGCATAACATGCGCTGATTCATATTGCAGTTATGAGAGTAACGTACAATTTATTACCGTTATAAAAAAGTTAAATGTTGTGTCTCGGAGTAATTGAATGCAGAGTTTGCTGGGACGGCTTTTAGTCATTGCATAATATGGAAATGGATTAGAAAAAGCACTGCTTGCTGGGATCTGACAAATGCTTTTGGTTAAAGGAGGAATTGTTTATACTTTCATAAACAGTGACAGAGGTGTTTAAGAGAGAGGGGTAATAAACGAGAGAAACGTGAAAACGAATCTAGGCTAGTTAAACCAAAATTCTGTTAGTTTGCCAATTACCACTATTGTGTTTCATGCGTTATTCAGTTGTGTTGTTGTTGGTAAAAGGCTGTCTGATCATCAGGCGGGATGGGAACAAACAAACAAACATATTTTCTAAAGGTTTCCATCAATGATCTATTTGGATGCTACTTAAATCATCCTTTCACTTCATAATTTCCATGAACCAGTGTTGCATTTGTTCTATTTTTCTTTTAAAAGTCTTTAAACTAAACAGCATGACGGCTCTGCGCCATTACATCAATGCTTGAGTCAACACATTTCAAACGGGAAACAATTTCATACTGTGCCACTGAAATTACTGCAAATTATATTCTGCACACAGTTGGAAAATATTGCTGCAAATAACATAAAAATAGACAGAATTTGGCATTAAAACCCTTTACCTACATCCTACTTGGGCCAGTTTAATTTTCTTTCTTTCTTTTTTTTGACATTTTATTCAGCAAGTTTTAGTACAGCACATACACACTGCAAACACAGTTATTCTGGGAGGTAAATGAAATTGCATCGCTCAGATCACATTAATTTACTCGTATTGTAATGCGGCAGACCTTTTTAGCATATTTTTCCCTTTTTAAAAACCTGCTTATGATGCTTGCAATGAAGAAAACATGTGTTTTGTTCCAGGATCAGATTAAACAATTTACTTTAGTCTTAAAATGTTTACAAAGGCGATCGACAAAGTGAAGACGCTTGTTTCCTCATATGTTAGATGTTTTGGATGAAAGCATCTGCTAAATGAATAGATGCAAATGTAGACTATCAGCCAGAGAGCTGATCTCAGTGATTGCAACACATGTTGGCAGATATATTGCTACTTTTGCTCTGGCCTAACAGCAGGCAAGCACAAGGCTGATATTTCATCATGAATAACCCACTACATCTCAGTGATTCATCCAGACATCCATTAAGAAAAAAAGACCCCACAAACATAAAGGCTCTGTTTTAAAACACTGTGAGCTGTCCTGCTGTCTATACACATACATCTGAAACACCATCCAAAAGCAGGAGCTCAGCTCAAAATGGGTTTAATAGATTTTGGTGTAAGCTAGGTTGACAATATGTTTTCCTGTTCCTGGATATGTGTTATCGGACATCTAAACTGCCTAAAATATATATATATTTTTTTCTTGCTGAAGGTAATGACTGAAAAGTAATTTGACCAATAAGTGTGCAGGCTTTGATTGATCAATTCTAAAATCTAAACATTTTTAGGCATTTCTGGTGTTGAATGAATTCGAAGTATATTTATTATTAAAAGCACTTGTCTCACTCCATTGCCATCTTGATTTTGCCATATTGCTGTAGCTATATAACTATTAGTCAAGGAAAATAGCCACAATAATTTATTCCAAAGATGACTAAGAGCACAATAACAGAATACCTTATAGCTTATAAAAAGTGAAACTCAAGGTTTAAATCGCTAAAAGACTTGCTTCGTGAACTGAACAGTTACATTCACATCTCACACAAAAGCCAATGGAAAATTAAAGTCTGCATGAAATCAATATTTATTTTGTTAGCTCACATTGCTATTGTTGTGAAATCTGAAAATGCTCCTCCTGTCTAAAATGACTGGCCTACTTTGATGACACCAGCTTGACGACTTGGGCATGAGCATGCCATGCTTAACCACACCCCTCCAACTGTCAGTGTTCATTTCTAAATGAAACGCCTACTTAAAAAACCCAATCAGTTTCAGTAGAAAAAACAAGCCACACCCTATATTTTCCTCATTCAATATTCAGTTTCTTTCGGAAGTACTTCACAATACTGAAGAAAAAACGGTTGCAAATTTCGGTTGCACTCTGACTTTAATGCTGCCTTCAACACATTGTCATGTTAACGTAAGTGGCCATGTTTGAACTGTGCAGGTCTGCGGGTTTGATTTGAGTGTTTCTGTGAATTGGGTGGCGATCACCTTGTTCCTTACACCGTTCATTACACAAAGCAATCGCTTGACCTCGCAAGACTTTTTTTTTAATAAAAAATATTTTGACTACACTTTTATATTTTTTTATATTGAGATTGTTTAGTTTTAGAAGCTGGTCATGTGCTAAGACATATCTACATAACAATACAATGTGACTAAAATAATTCAAACTGACACTCATCCTTTAATGAAAAAAATCCCCATGTCTTTGGCACCAGTATATTGACACCAAAGGTTGCAGTTTATTCAAGTCCTCTTGGCATAACTATGATATCAGAGGTGGCAATGCATGTTCTTCGTGAATTCTTCAAACCTGATTCTAAAAAAAAAAAAGATAATAATTTCATTAAATTTCAACATTACATTACATACAAACGCTGCATCTTTTAGGCAGCGTCCGCCATATTTTCTCACTGACACGCCTCCAACTCGGAAACTCAGGGCTTCAACAAAGTTCCAGGTTCCCTCTATCTTAGAATTACATCATTGAGGCTGCATTGATGTGCGTTTAATTTGTAAATGCGGTTTTTCCGACATGACTCGAACGCACCATAAAGGACTGTGTTTTGTATCTTGGCGCGTGTTTCTCCTACCTTTCTAAACTTCCTTCACATCAGCAGCACGTCTATGATGACTTTAAATGCCGTGTGTGCACGTGCAGCTCACTGTGTGCTGGAACAGAGCCACACTGTTCCCTGCATCAGTATCCATGCTGCTAACGAGCCCAGACAAAGCTCTCTCGGAAGACTAATTACGCTATCAGACTTCAGCAGCACCAGAACACTTCGTGGACGCAGGAGTCATTTGTCAGTATTTGAAGTTGGGACTTTCAGTGGCAGTCAGCGCCAGAGAAAACAAAAGCGCTGCTGGGTAATGTAGTGTTTAAAGGCCAAGAGTGGGAGCTGCTCTCATAAAGTTTCATTGGTGGAGGTCATAATAGTTCTAGACTTCAAAGGGGGGAAATATTTTAATTCTCATATGAACAATCTGAATAAGACTGAGGGTAATGTCTTTCCATAAAAGTGATTGATGTAGAAGTGATGCAGATTAAATGTCAAATAAATGTTTTGACAGGTCTCAGAGTAAGTGAGAGTTCACCCAAAAACTGAAAATTTACTCACCCTCATGTCATTCCAACCCATATGATATCCCCATTGGTGGATTAAAAAAAAAGTTTATTAAATCGATCAATCAATCAGTTTTTTTTTTTTTTATTTGGAGTATGCCTTCATGCAGCTCATTTCCATTGATACTAATATTGTAAGCAATAGCATGACTATATGATATTAATGACTATATGTACACTTGAAAAAGTTCTATTAGTTTTTTTTCTTTTTAGGGTAAGTGGTATTATATATTTTTTATTTATTTTAAAAACAAAATTTGTTTATTTAAATGTAGCTAAAATAAATTGATTGCAACCACTTTCCTTTAAAAAATGCAGTAAATTCATTAAATATTTTTTCAAGTGTAGATACTGTACCCAAATGATGCATAGTCACAATAAATTATTAATAATAATTAAATGATAAAAAAATAAAATAATTAAGCCTACATCTGAGCTCACAATTCACTGCATAAAATTTTGTCACAAATTATAATAAATATTTATTGTTATATAAATAGTTTATGAATATTTTATGCACAAAAGGACTTGATAATGCGTCAATATCTGAGAGGTCATGAAAGGTTGCACATGCAATCTTCTCTTTGTGGTGCAGTAATGCTCACTATCACCAGCAGGTGATTATGACTTCATCCTCACCGAAGTACATGGCGCTTTATATTCTAGCAGTCACCGTATATTCCCACATGTCAGCGTGAATATGAGCTCATCTCATGACTGGTAATGTATGTGCAGCCGGTCATTTATAATGCATGACGGATACCGTCATGCCTGTAAAGAAAGTAAACAACAAAACCATTAGGATTCGACTCCTCAATATTATACTGATAACATATTTCTGTTGAGAGATTCACATCAGACTGGGTTTTCTAATTTAAAAAAGTAACTTGACAATCTTACATTTAAATGAAGAGCCAAGATCAAAATGTTCAAAAACTCTTAAAGGGACAGTTCAACCAAAAATAGCATTTCTGTCTTTGTTTACTAACCCCAATGTCAGTTCAAACTTGTATGATGTTATTTTTTCTTTCAAAGGGAAGATTCTGAAGGGAAGAATCTTTATGCTAGATTAAAGTTACTATATTTGTCAAACTCCAAAAAAAGGATTAAAAAAGCTCAAGTTTTATGGTACTACTTTGTCACTATGAATGATAGTTTGTTTGAAAAAGAGCTGCATGATGCAGAATTCTGTGCTTCATAAAAAAAACAAAAAAAAAACAACATTTTGAAGTACACTGAGAAAAAAAAAATTGATACTCAGAAATTGATAGTAAATTTTACAAACAATTACGAAGAAATGGCAAGCAAAACTGAATAAAATGTGAAACTTTTAGAAAGTCAAAAATAGTATTCTTTTAAACTATTTTTATAAATAATGTTTTTACAACTTTGAAAAAAAAAGTTTTTTGCAGTGTAACTTTTTTACAATTTGTAATTAAAACAGCACAAGGGTAAATAATCAGAGATTTGTTTTCCATTTTATATTTTATTTTATTTTATTCTATTTTTATTTTTATTTCAATTTGGTTTTTATATCACTGTAATATTTGTATTATTTTTTACATGTCAGTGTATTTCCCTCATTTTTGAATACACACACACACACACACACACACACACAACTCTCTCACAGTCATGGGGCAATACTTTTTCCTCCGTCATGGATCAGAGAAGAAAAGCACTCTTATCTGCGTCTGTAAGGCTCTGTGATTTCTGAGAACACTTAGGACAGGGAGGATGGCAGAACGGACTCTAACTGAATTTTCTAATTGCTCTCGTCTGCAGAGCGGCCCCCTCCATTAGCAGTGATGCATCCTGGGAGAGAACCTCCCTCCGTGGCCATCCTGCCTCTGAGAAACACCCACCACCAGCAGCTGCATCACAGGAGGAGAACCAAGAGGATGGAGAGGGGCAAAGTGGGACTGCGCTCCAAGAAACTGGCCATCCTGTCACGCTCACTCATCATCTGCAGCTCCAGCACCAATGAGGATGCGTCCAGCCCAGAAGAGAGGTACCGTGAGCCCTGGGACGGTGGGCTGGAGGAGGCGCTCCGCAGAGACCCGCTGGAAGGGTCCATGGGAAATTCAGAAAAGTACATGACGAGGAGTGTCAGCATCCAGGTGCCTCAGAGGAGCCAAGAGGCCTCCAAAAGAACTATGAGAAGGTCCTTCTCCATCAAGGTATGTGTTACTTGTGACATCATAGCAGCTGGGCTTGCCTATTGATTCGATCTGATGACATCACAGAAGTGGTGACACAGGTAGAATGAACTTCTGTCAGTTTCCATCACTCTTTTTGCAAATGTGAATACTTCTGGGTAGCTATAGATGTTTGAACACTTGCATTATGCATTTAGCACACTGAGGAACTAAAGCAATTGGTGAAAGAGCCAACAATATCTTTTATATATATATATATATATATATATATATATATATATATATAGCCTATATATTGCTAGGTTTATTAAACTATCTACTTATAAGAAGTAAAGACTAACAATTATTATACTATTCAAGAAGGGCTTTCTAGAAGTTGTTAATGCACTGCTTTCCTGTCATATTTAATTCATGAATGAAATATAAGCGGTGAAAGTTTTATATTTTCTTAGTGCGGGTGTTGCTTTGGATTGCATAGGATTAAAGTCATTTGTGTCCGCCAGTCACTGAAGTGGTCATATATTAAGTAAAGCAAGTTTATTTATTTTATAGTATTATATATTAAAAGAAATGTTTACATAATGAAGAAAAAGTCAAGCTTAAAACTTATAAGGAAAGAAAAATATACTCAGTTATTATGCCACAATAATCCAGTGCAGGGAAAATTTCTATAACATACGCTGTATGACATTCTGCAAGTGAGTTGTGCAGAAAATGTATGTGTGTGTGTGTATGTGTGTATGCTAAATACAGGTAAAATGTTGTAGGTTAATTAAAAAATTGCACTAAACTTAAAAGAACTCTACAGTATGAAAGACTGTGGAAATTAAAAGCTATACAGTATGTAAAATCTAACAACTATTATGTAAGACAACAATAACATACAGCATTGAACTGTGATGCTTATGATCTTCTGTAGAGCTGCTTTACATCTGAAATTGAATTAGTTTCATATTTGATGAATCCTGATGATGATATTTGAGAATGCCAGAGTATTTGTCTAAAGTTTTCTGAGCAATCTTAATTCTGGCTTTCCTGCCTGGATCACAGGGACATCTCCTGCTGAAATGAATCATTATCACATGGCTGGTGTGATGTGAGATTCTGTGGTTCTGCCCAACTCATTACTCCTGCACAAAAGAGAGCTTGTTGTGATACACAGAGACACAGAACGCAGCTCACAAACTGTAGGACATTCCTGTAAAGTCTTAAATCATAACATGCTGATAAAACACCCTGTGACCTTTGCTCAACATTGAAACAATATTTACTTTATTTACATTGACTGTAATGGCACTGCAGGGACTTTATGAATAAGAGATATGCTGTGTTCAGAAAGGAATCATATAATCAGACAACTGATTTACAGCATAAAGTCTGATACACGTTGTAACATATTCTGGTCAAAACCAGCCAACTGGAAAAAGAAAGACCAACCACAGTTGATTTTGCTCCTTTTAGCTGCATGCAGTTACAATAAAAACACTGCAGAAAAAAGAAATGTAATATGGTCCATCACTTTCTAAAAGTGAATGGTACAGAAAATATAAACTATTAAATTAAATATTATATATAAATATAATTTCTTATACTCTCTCTCTCTCTCTCTTTATAAAAAAGTATATATCTGTGTGTGTTTTGTAAATATTTGTATTATTATTTCAGAAAAATGTTTTGTATATATATTAAATATATTTATAAATAATTTAAATTCTATGAATATAAATGTACATATTTAAAATATATATATATATATACTGTATGTGTCTGTATTAATATATACATAATAAATATACACAGCGCACATAGATATATTATGTAAAGAAAAAACTTTTTTTTTTTTAACGAATAATTGTTTGACAGCACTATTATGCCCTCGCCATAAAGGGGAAATAACATCAAGAAGGAGATGTAAAAATCACAGCCAAATGATTTATAACACTAACAATGAAAGGTCAAGTCAACCATACTGCATTGTGGGATACAGTGTTTCACAAATTGATCATCTGAATATTTTATGCCCACAAAACATTTACATACTGTGCACAGCAAGCATGCTGCAGAAATAGTAGGAGTAGTAGGTTAGTATGCTATTTTAAGTAAAAGCGGGACTGAAGATTTTACCAGTACTGATTTTCTGTTTTCCCAAGCCCTTCACATGTGAGGTTACCCTGCTTTCTTTAACTCTCATTTAGCTCATTCTGTGAAACATTGCAGCTCTTTATAGCGGGTCCTGTAAAGGTCACTGATGTGGTTCATGGTCTAATAAAGCACAGCTATTATGGTCACATTTACCTCAGCTGTCAAACCGTAGATTTTTTTTTGCTTGTTAACAGCTCTTTTTATATGGAGGAATAGTAGTGCCCTTGTCTGACTGATCTGATGGCTCCTCTGGAACAGGAAAGCAGTTTCTGGAGAATGTGTGTCGCCACGCGAGAGGAGGGTCTGCAAGCGGCTGATAACAAACTTCAGTCCAGCAACAATGCTGCTTCTGTTGGACAAGATTTACACAGGTAATAATCAGCTCATTTGGACTGCTTTATATGTTGTCCAAACCCAGAGTTCAACAACGAGGATCTTTCTACTGGGTCAAATGAGCAGGCAATTTCACTGAAGCAGTTTGTATAGTGTAAAAATAAATGTATATATATATATATATATATATATATAAAAGATAACAAATCTTAGTGCACAAGTTTGACAGCACTAATAAATAAGTGACATATATATATATATATATATATCACTTATTAGTAGACAGGTGGACCAGGGTCAGAGTGAGCACTTATATAAGTGATGTGTGTAATATAAACACACACACACACACATCACTTATATAAGTGCTCACTCTGACCCTGGTCCATCTGTCTATCCTTACTGTTGAACCCTCTAACAAATGTCCTATTCACATGTTCCCATGAAAAATGCATGTGTGTAAACATACACTGCACATACACGCAGCTCTCTGCCTATTACAGCATAAACATAAGTGCCTTAATGCTCATATTTTGTTGTCTTCTGTCTCTAGGGACACGTACATCTACTTTGGAGACAGACTTGCCCCATTTAACGGACAGATTATAAACAATCAAGCAAAACTAGAGGCTGATCCAGAGAAAAGACCCGTGCTGAAGACTGTGTGTAGAACCACCAGCACTGAAGTAAGACTTTACCAGCTGTTTGTCCAAACATCCAAACATTCCTCTAAACTGATCTGAGGCCAGTTCTGTGGGTTGGGAGAGATCAGCGTCTATTCTAAGCATTCTGAAAATGTCAGACGTGCAGCCGAGATCCCAAATAACTCCTACACTCCTACAAACTCAGCTATGCCTCTGACATTGCCATGCAAAAATCAGGAGGATATTTCTCTGAAACAAACCATCTATTGTTCTTGTTTCATTTGAAAAATCTAACAAATTGAGTGTGCTGTTTTAGTTGAGAATGGTTTCAATTAGTCATATTACAGAAATACTTAAACTAATCAGTGAAGTTCAAAAATATCAGGAAACTGTCTGCTTTGGAAAAATGTAGGAACTCAAACCATTTGAAATATATTTTATTATATCAATCAGGATAAACATTACAAAAAGAGGAAAATGTGAATGCAAACGTAAAAGTAAATATTTTCAAATAAATGTAAAATATACACACACAAAAAATTAAATATGTTTTACAATTATATGTAAAATATTTTCTATACTTTGGCCATTTTTTAAAAAAGTAAAAAAATCTCACATTTAAAAAAAAAACCTTTGCTATACCTCATGTAAACATAACACCTTACACAAATGCACACACAAACTAAATTTATTTTAATTTTTACAAATCTAAAAATATATTTAATTGAGCTTTACTGTTTGCAACATTAAAATTATATGGTTACTAGGTGGGTATTTCCTGGCATAAGTCCAAAGGGCCCACCATAAATTCACAATATGGTTTGGATCCTTTTTCCAATGTAAAAATTGTAGGTCTAATCAACTAGGAAAACAAAAATACATGATTCATGATTTGAAGTATTATCTATTGCATAAATGATTTGAGATTTAGAAGTTACAGCCAAAGTTTAAGTTTCCTCATGGGTGTTTCCTCAAATGACTGACCCTAAGTGTATTGGTAATAGTGAAGCTTACCTTAGCAAACCGCACATAAGCAGCTAAGCATACTTGGTTCGACCTCTCTTCTAGCCGATCTGAAACACACGAGTCAAATGTGATTAAACAGACCTTAACCAACACAGAATTCATTCAAGACACTGAGCAGATCCCAGATGCAGCAGAAACTAATTTAATTCAGGACGGAAAAAGAGTCACAGAATAGTACAGAATGGTACAGGGTTTTTTGGTACGACTCATTCAGATTTTGAGGAGAATGGAAGCATGTTTAATCTGTTTGTACTGCAGGGTTTCTCTCCATGTGAAAGCAGAGCTCTGTTTGCTAATGTCAGTGAATCAGACCAGCTTGGCTACACTTATGGAGAAAAGGAGGCAATGGGAAACAACAATAACTTGAAGGTGGGGAGCATGCCCTGTTTTTCCCTTCAGCTGGAAAATCCTCAGATTCAAAGTGATCTTTAGCTTAATTAGGGTCATATGTTGTGTTTCGAAAGTGGGGTGGGCGGGCTGAAATAGATATGCTATGGATGCCAGTTTCTGCCTGATTTATATCTTATTTCTTATTATAAAAAAGTCATATTTTGATATATCTACAGTCTGAACATTTAGGGTTGGTAAGATCTTTTGTTTAATCATTATTTATATTTTTAATTTTTTTTGAAGTATCTTATGCTCACCAAAGCTTTAATTATTTGAAAAAAGGTACAGTAAAAAAACTGTAAAATTATGAAATATTATTGCTACTTAAAATATTTATTTTCTATTTGGATACATGTTAAAGTATAATTTATCCCTGTGATCAAAGCTGAATTTTCAGTGTCACATGATACTTCAGAAATCGATCTGATGTGCGGATTTGCTGCTCAAGAAATATTTCATACATGTATGTATGTGTGTATGTACAGTTGAGGTCAAAAGTTTACATACTCCTTACATAACCTGCAAAATGTTAATTATTATACCAAAATAATAGATAATACTAAATGCAAAAAAAAACCTGAATAAGTTATTTCACATAAAAGACGTTTTCAGTTCACAAGAGAAAATAATAGTTGAATTTATAAAAGTGACCCTGTTCAAAAGTTTGTATACACTTGATTCGTCATACCGTGTTGCTACCTGAATTTTCCACAGTTGTTGTTTTTTTTCTTTCAGATGCAACAAAATTTGTTTATTCAGCATTTTTTCTGTATTTGAACCCTTTTCAAAAATGCCTGAATGCCTGATTTTGAGACAGTTACAGAAGGTTCAAATGCTCACTGGTGCTATAGAAAGAAAAATCAATGCATTAAATGCCGGGGGGTGAAAACTTTTAAACAGAATGAAGATTTTCTTTTTTTTTCCACCTAAATTTGTTTTCATTTTGTACTGCCCTTTAGAAGCTACAGAAGATACTTACATGTTTCCCTGAAGACAAAATTATTTCACTGTACCCTGATCTTCAAATTCAAAAAGTTGTCATCTCTGAGCTCTCAATGCTTGTTTTTTTTCTTCTATAGCATCAGTGAGCATTTAAACCTTCTGTAATAGTCCCTCAGTTGTCCTCAGTCTGAAAACATGTATCTCAAAATCAAACAGTCATTGTTGGAAGGGATTCAAATACACAAAAATGCTGGAAAACCAAAGAATTTATGGGAGCTGGGCATCATTCAGGTAACAACACAGTATTAAGAATCAAGTGCATCTAAACTTTTGAAAGGGGTCATTTTTATAAATTCAACTATTACCTATATTTATACTGTATCACAGAATGCATTTTTGCATTAATCTGTGCTTTTTGCTCCATTTTACATAATTGTGCAATGTCCATGAAGATACACACTGAAATAAAGAATACAATCTCTTTTGGCTGACACATATATACAGTATTTGTCATACCACCTAGCCCTATTTCTAAAAGACTTCTGTAATACTATGTCTTCTAGCATCTTAATAGCATGTGCATGTTTGCAGATGCCGATTATTAAGGTGTCAGACGATGACAGCAAGAACCTGGACAACGAGGATCAGAGCTGCCAAGAGACGTCCTGCAAGAGATCTCGCTCCAACTCCACCAGTGAGACAAACCTGCATGAACACAAGAGTCACAGCACTATCCCAATGCATCTCTCAGTATTTGTTTGTAGTATAACTCAACTGTACTAATCCCAGTTCAAGCACTGAAGAAAAACGGCCCTTTTCATTACATGACTTAAACTCTTGAGAATATGCCACAGGAGATGTGAACGTGTTTCTGTGCTCCTGAACATAAACACATGATGTCGTACTCTTGCCACACTGATGCTGTTCACATCATCCAACATCCAGAGCACGTCTTATGTAACTCCACATATCCACATGGTTTTAGGCGTTCACCCGTACTGGATCGGAAACTTGGATACCATCATTATGAAGACGCCAGAGCTGTTCCCGTGTCCCGCCCACGCCACCGCAGGCTTTTACGGCAACAGGAAGTCTCTCTCTCAGCAGCTGGAATTCCCTCACAGCATTCCACAGGTGAGGGAGCGAGAGCCACATTAAAGGGGTAAATCACCCAAAAATTAAAATTCAGTCTTGGTTTACTCACCCTCAAGCTGTTCCAAACCTGTATGAGTTTCTTTTATCTGTTGAGCACAAAAGAAGATATTTCAACCTCTGAACTGTCACCCCCTGTTTTGAACACAGACATTAAAGTTCACCATTCAAACTTGAATTGTTATAATTAATGCGTTTTTGAAAACAGACCTCTTTTTTTAAAGTGCCCCTATTATAGGTTATGAAAGGTTTATATTTTGGTTTTTATATTCCTTTGAATTTTAAATGATCAAATTAGGAATTTTTACAGATTACAGCTATACCAGATGTAGCAAAATTGTAACATTTTTATCCCACAGTATACAACAAATAATGCAAATCAATTAATTGTTCAAACAAGCTTCAAAAATGTGCTAATTACTATTTGTCTAGCATAATAGCCGATGGTGAGTGTAAAATTATGGAGGATGCAATCTAGTGACTTTACTGCGAAAAGAATGACAGTGAGTTTAATTATATTAAAGTGCCCGATTATACTTGTGGATGGTTAGTGAATAAGTCATGGGTGTTCACACTGAAATAAATCAATGGTGCAGCTGTTTAGTTCTAAGGTCAGATGGTATTTTGCCTGAACAGTTCTGGATGAGAGAATGCCAGTGATTGGCTGTTGCACTTTATTTGATAAGGCCATCATTATACTGCTAATCAAATAAATGGCTGTTGCAGTAAGTGCTCAAAGCATCTCTCCTTCTCTAGAAGTGCCCTCTACAAAGTGCTTTCCCTCTAGGCTTCAGAGTGGCTGTTGTTAATGAATGTCATGGGGAATGGCACATGTAACTCAAATACAGTATGCTCTGGGTAGCAGAATTTCATGAAATGAAAACATCTCATATTGTCCTTTTTGGCCCCAAATACAGGCCTTTGACCTGCTTACCAAATTATTTATGCTCTTTTTGGTCTCTGCAGGCTGTGGTTAGACCGTCTCGCTCTTTAAGTTCAGCACATTTGGTCCCGTCGTGCAGCAGCGTACAGGCTTTCATCATCTCTAACATTGTCCTCATGAAGGGCCATGGAAAGGTATGTGTATCTGCAATAACGAATGCAATGCATTGAGTAATGTAGATCAATTAACCGCTATCCTGGTATTCCAGGGCCTGGGATTCAGTATAGTAGGAGGAAGAGACAGCATGTATGGTCCAATGGGGATTTATGTAAAGACCATCTTTCCTGGAGGCGCAGCGGCTGCTGATGGAAGGCTACAGGAAGGTAAGCTCACTAGTTAAATATCACACCGTAATTGGTAATGCATGAGTATGTCTATCCAGATCTGTCCAGACACTTACTTCAAAACGAAGCTTTCCCATCAACACTCACAGCTGCATTACCCAGAAATGGATAGAAAACTATATTAGTGTTTCTGGTTTGCAGGAGACGAGATACTGGAATTGAATGGTGAATCTCTGCACGGCCTGACCCATGAAGATGCCTTACACAAATTTAAAGTGAGTAACCTTACCGGGGTGGCTTCGTGTTTCAAAGCTGGCCTGTAATTAATGAACTGGCACACGTAATAAAGAAACACATAATTCATATTGATAGACTGATAAGAATTGTTTTAGGCCTGATTGATGACAGTAATTAAATTAAAATGCCACAGTAATTTGGCTAACTGAAAGTGAAAAATATATTTCACCCTATATTTATTTTAAAAAATTTATATTTTTTTTCATCTAATGTGTATATTTTATTTTAGCATTATATTAATTAATATATATATTTAAAAATTATTTTATTGATTTGTTTTTACTTTTCAATAACAATACTGGTATGTTCAAAATTATATATTACAGTCATTTTTAGCACAGTAGTAGTGTTTATACTTATTTTAGCTGTAAATATAAATTTAAAATATAACATTAAAAATAATTACACTAATTATAAAATTACAGAATGTTTTAGAAGATTAAATATTGAAATATAAAATTAAAATGTAAATTACATCACAACTATGGTTGATGTTACAAACAAGCTTACAAATATTGTGCTGATCACAATTTGGGCAGAAAAATTCCTCATTTTACAAATACATTTAATTATTTTAATCATTCTATCTCTCTCTCTCTCTCTCTATATATATATATATAGAGAGAGAGAGAGAGAGAGAGAATATGACCCAATGTCAGCTGATTAATACACTTTGTCAATATGTTGATCTGTCAATAATCGATCTGTTTTTACCAGCTGTAAACTGTGATTGTGTTTCTGAAGCAAGTGAAGAAGGGTTTGTTAACGCTGGTGGTGAGGACTAGTCTGCGGATGGGTGCCGTGTCGGGCAGCCATGGCCAGGTCTCTCAGTTATGCCGATCCAGATCTCTGAGCTCCAGCACTGGTATCAGTCGAGTCAGTGCTGACCTGAGTGACTATAACTGCCTCAATAACCCTGCAAAAGCCCAGGACAGAGTCATGATGGAGATCATGCTGCAGAAGGGTGAGTATCCATATCTCATTGATCAAACCTTTGTCACACACTTCAAAGGCAGTGAAAGAATTTGATTTGTCTACTATATAATGCAAAAGTTGTATGGACTAATTTTACAATTTTGTAATGATGGTTTATCATGCTTTTTGAAGTCTATTGCACAGTACAAAAGGCTAGAATTGCTTCAGAATTGCTTGTTTTGTGTTTTACAGTAGAAAGAAAATGATACAAATAACAGACATTTTATTTATCGATGGACTATCCCTGCATTTCTTATTCTGACTGGTCTAAAAAAGTGCTTTGCAATTATTGGTTAACTCTGCTAATGCAGAAGACTCAGAAACATACACTATTAATACTGAACACTGTCTTGGGTATAATAAACACTGTGATGAGCTCCAGCCAGCTCTTGCTGAAGTTTCAGGTCACACAAACATGTTCATTTTTTGCTTATTTAGTAGCTGCACAACAGCATAAATACACTTACTTACACTTACAGTTAATAAAACTACTTACCTGAAGGTAAGGACGTTGTCTCATCTATACTTATCTATAATTTTGTCATTATGCCATAGTTCACTCAATAATGAAAGTACTGTCATCATGTTGTTTGATTTTCTCTCCTATAATGGGAAAAAGAGAGATACGTGGTATGCTTTGAAAAAAGTAAAAAGTAAATTGCACTGTCAAACTTCAAAAGGACAAAAAACATCATAAAAGCAGTGTAAAAATAGTTCCTTGTGTGTTAAATGTTGAAGCTGTGCAATAGCTTTGTGCCTTTGTTTCAAGAACAGACATGTATCAAATATAGTTTTCAAATGCCATCTCTAAACTTCCAGATTGTAAATATGTAGAACATTAGGGTGGAACAATTTTTTTGGGACATAAAATAAAAATAAAAACCAAACAGGGAATGGGCTTAAAGGAATTAAATAAATCAATGATTTAAATGGATTTAAGATGGGAATAAAGAAAATGAACATTAATAGGACAATAATCATTTTTTTTTTCTTTTTGCAAATTAGGCTAATCTATTCAAACTGTTTGCTTATATCTAGCACCACTGGATATTATTG
This sequence comes from Enteromius mattozi, assembly GCA_032359235.1. Lineage (NCBI taxonomy): Eukaryota > Metazoa > Chordata > Actinopteri > Cypriniformes > Cyprinidae > Enteromius > Enteromius mattozi. The sequence goes on along the minus strand of JAUMHE010000053.1, from coordinate 5,734,018 downwards.
TGTCATTTGATTTTTTTTTATTAAACAGCAATTTCCAGATATTACATGTTTAGCTTCTTACCGCACTGAAAAAACTCTGCATTCAGTTTTTGTGGAAAGAAAAGAGTCGTCTTCTTTGATTTGATTGGCCATCTCAGTCATTTTGGCATTGATGAATAGCAGATGAGCACAAAAATGTGACTTCTAAATGTTTTTGTCAAATATCAAATATTAAAGGGGACAGTTTGGCCATTTCTACTTTACAGCCCTAAAATTGTATGTTATTATAACAGATTACGATACAATCAATTAAACATGTGAGTATTTCTAAAAGTGTGTTTTCTTCATTGGCTCAGAGTTTGGTGTAGGTTTAGGCATTGGCCTGTGCTGTGTACCTTCTGCTGGCGGCTGTCCAGGAATCTACATTCACACGCTGTCACCAGGATCAGTGGCCCACATGGATGGACGATTAAGGTCTGACACATCTGTGTTGCCAATAAGGCGCCCTAAATCAAATCATACGAGTGAGATTGTATGAATTAGCCACCTTGTAAAATACTTAAGAATTAGTCATGCCTATAACAATAATGCCAATGCAAAGCTTGCTGGGAACTACAGATCCACTGCCAAGTTAGTTACCGTGTATATCTGAACAATTTAATGTGGTCTGGTTTTTATTAAAGCAAAAACAATTTAAATCAATGCTCTGATGCTACTTCAAGGTAGACACTTTTAAAATTGAGATTGGGAACAAGCTACATTTTCAGCTAAAGTTGAAGATGAGTACAGTTCATTTTTGGTGAACGTAATATATAAACTGCACATCACGTTATAAATGGCAAAAATAAATATTTTATGTTCCTAAGTGTGGTTTCTGGAAGGTTTTAACAACTAAGCAGACTGCAGCGCTGTGAATTGTTGTAATAATGTGTGCGGTTGCTGGGATGTTGTTAGTAAATCGTATGTGAATGTCTGTCAGATGTGGCGATGAGATCATGGAGATCAATGACACGGTGGTTTGCAACATGACGCTAAACGATGTGTACACGGTTCTGAGTCATTGCAGCCCGGGCCCGGTTCAGATCATCATCAGTCGACACCCCGACCCAAAAGTAGGTCTGCTTTCCTTTCAGATGTACAAGAGAGCATAGCGGGTCAGATTTACTCAGCCACACATTAACACAAACTGTGCTAAAACAATTTATACTTCATTATGGCTGCGACCGTTTATACTTAAACTATTGTCAAAATTGCTAGATCTAAGTTGTCAGTGCTGAGTGCTAAAATACAAACTTGCGTGTCTTTGAAGGTTTCTGAGCAGCAGCTGAACGAGGCCATCGCTCAGGCGGTGGAGCACAGCAGACTGAGGAGAGACAGGAGTCAGTGGAGTATGGATGGATGTAACAGCAGTGAGTTATTGATCTATTGTTTGCTTTGAAATCAGCTTGTGACGGTCGTTTCCAAGGCCTGTTTAACGCATCCTGAATTTGCAGTTTTTAAGTAATGTTGCAACATAATTGCAACTGTAACTGCAGCTCTATAGAGCAAGTAAAGTGAATTCGAGGTTAGCACACTGTGAACTTCTTTTATTAATGGCCGTAAAATCGCATGCTGTGTTTAGATTTAGTTAGATTTACTGCGTGTTTGCTGCTTACAGTATGTGCATGTGTGAAACAGGCCAAGTTGAACACTGTTTTAGTTGTAAAGTTATGCTTTAATTACAAGTGGAAAACATGAGGCCCATGAATTGGACTAAAGGTCTTTGCACACTTTTCAAAATTTTTGCATGTTAAAAAATAAATACAACCTCACATTGTGTCAATCACATTTACACACTGACTCTGAAGCGTTGTCCGTCGTAAAAAAAATAAATAAACAAATATATTGGACCGCGTTCAATTTTCAGTGTTTTTGCATCCATAGCAAGCATTGTGATAGGAGAGGATGACAAATAAGAAAAATGCATACAAACTTTTTCTTTTTTTTTTACTTTTTGTGCTAGGACCTTAAAAAAGGCAAAAATATTATGAATAATAAAACTGTTCTTATACAGTCATGGAAAACGTGGAATTCATTAGCATTTTCTAATTTCCATACCTAAAAAAAAATCTCATTGTGAATATTATACATTGTATGATATAATAACATTTTATATATATATATATCAATTATATTTTTATTATAAACTATTATATATACAAATAATAAACATTTATAATGATTCAAAAATTACAGCAGTGATAACTATGTAAATGTTATAAATGACTGGAAATATACTATTAATAATAATATTTAGAATCAAATAGAATTTAATTATGTATAAAATATTATAGTAATTATAATATTATATAACTAATTTTCTACATTGACACAATAACTTTCTATACAATTTTTTTTTACATTATATGTATATATGTTATATTATATTATATAGACAAATCATATGTTAACAGTGTTTTTTTAACATTGTAATGATATATGGAAAAAAAGAAAGAAAAAATAACCTACTTTTCTGTTAGACTTTTATTAGTCTTAGATTGTAGAGTATAAACATTTTTGCAAACCAGAGTAAAAATATCAATTTGTTCGTAATAATAATGATTATCATTTAAAAAGATTGGTATCAAATGGAAACCTCAATTAATTATTATTATTATTTTTAATTTTATGGTTACACAGTTAGAATGCATATTACTAGAATATTAGCCATTTATTACTGCTAATTAAGCACATATTAATGCCTTATTCTACATGATGTTATTCTAGATCCCTAATCCTACCCAATGCCTAAACCTAAACTACCTCACTAACTACTAATGAGCAGCAAATTAAGAATTTATTGAGAGAAAAGTCATAGTTAATAGTTAACAAGTGTTATCTATTCTAAAGTGTTACCAAATTATTAATCATGAACTCATGTAGTTGTCAGGGAAGTTCATAGGTCAAAAAGTATGGTAACCCTGAACTTGAATCAAAGGCTCAGACAAGCCCGTGTTTGTATGAAATGAGCTTGATTATTTCTCCTGTGAAGATGATGTCTGTATCTGATCTCAGGTCTGAGGAGACCAGACGCCTGTTCTCACAGCAGACAGAAGTGTATGCGCTGTCTGGACCGGAGCACGAGTCAGCTGCCCTGTAGACGAGCACAGAAACCCATGATGCGATCGTGCAGTGAGGGCGCCTACAGCCAGCGCTGTATACCGGCGAGCACCACCACTCAGTCCTTCCTCGAACCCCAACACGTCACCAGAGTCCAGAGCATGGACGTCTCTTTAACAACCAACAGTGAAACTTCACTTAATAAAACACTCTCTCCAGCCTCGTTCACAGACGATGACTATAACATTCCCTATAAGTGTCCGATGAATTTCACTGGACAGCAAACATTAGATGTGCATGCGGGTGTGGTGAGGAGCTCAATGCAAAGAGCAGCAAACCAGGCACGGAGGTACTGCAGACGACAGGAAGTCAGCAGTCAGGAAGCGCTGACTGATTCGAGCGGCTCTAGCCGAGGTTCACCAGTGAAAGAGGAAGATCTGCTGCCTTCTCAAAGCAACTGCCAGGTAGGGCTGGTCACATCAGTGAAATGCACTATTTTTATAAAACAAAAAATATTCAGGGGTTGTTTTGGCTTAATTAAAACAATTATTTCTTTGTTTTCTTTTCCTTGTGTAGATTTGCACAGTAATACATATCATGTCAATGAGGTTATGCACAATAAATTAATTATAAACAGGTTTATATCTACTTTGAACTACTGCTTTTTTGCTCAATTCAAAGATACTGTTTTTGAGTAGGTGTAAGATGCATTGCCCATAAATGGTAGTTGAGTAAGTCAAGACATGATTGGCTTAACTGCAACCCTTGCCTTATTGGCACATTTTTTTTAACAGTTTTTGCATGAGAAAATCTCGCACCATCAAAGTGCAAGTGAGGAGCTGTCATAGTTCTCGAAGAGAAAAAGGGCATTCATTTTTTCCTTATATTTTCTGAATGGATTTTTGAATGCATTTGACTGGACAGCAAATAGAAAAGTATATAAACATAACACAGTGTGTGCAAATAGTTTTTTTTTTTTTATGCAATTTCCGATAAAATTAGGAAATTGTTCAACAGGATGACTCATCGTGATCTGTGAAAAACTGAAATGTGTCAAATTTGCAAACTACTTGCAAACTAAATATATTGCCATTGTCTATTTTCAAATATAGAAATAAATATATGTATATAAATCAACTAACTCCATTACTTGAATATTTGGTCAATTATTGTGGTTAGATGGAGTGACTCTGAATCTGGCCATTTCTTGCTTTAGTGATTGGCAAATCAGGACCCCAACAGGAAGCGAATGAGACATTGTTTTAGTTTTTGAAGGTGCACTCAGTCATCAGTCTTGCACAATGCTTTATTTGATTCATTTAGTTGGAATTTATTTTACAAACAAAAGTGCACCATAACAGGGGTTAACCAAATAAAACTAAGCAGCATTCAGCTGGTCAGACTACAGTGAGTATGTGTACACCATCTTTCGTCTCTCCACAGGATCATTGAAAAGAGTTTAAAATGAAAATTGATTAAAGGACAAATCTAAAACATGCACTTTTTGTTAATGCATTTTCTTTACAAATAAATACATTTTTACCAAAATAGGCATTCATTTTACAGTGACTATAGTTTGCCTTACACAATCTTTTATTGTTTCTCCACATGCATCTAGTTTTTCTGCAGTCTATACAGGGCTTTGAGAAAGATCTCAAGGCTTCTGTTTAAGAATGTACGTAGAAATTCATGCTACTTCTTTCTGGACATGTTCATGTCAGTGTTTGATCTTTTTTTTTTTGAAAATGAATCAGTGTGCACTTTATACAAACATTTATTTGCACAATAGTGCATCATATGTGTGATTCAGGTATTGAAATGCTTGAGCGTTTGGCATGAGGCATGGCTCTGTGTGTGTATATGCTGTGTTTCTGTGTGCAACAGTGATGCATGACAAAATGATGCCCAATGCGTTTCTACATCTTTTCGATTTGTTTTGTAAGACTCAAACTCAGCCAACCATTTCCTGTTTTTGTGACAGGAAGTGGTTGAATGCGCAGAAGTCGGAACTAAAGCATCTGCCTGTATCTCTGAGCCTAAAAGTGACTCAACACACAGAGGGGACAGACAGCACAGAGGTATGTTAACCTAAAATATACCTACTACTGGTTAATACTACTACAAGACAAAAAGAGAGACATATGTCATATAGGTTGCATAACTTAGATTTAGATATTTATGCTATTTTGAGCAAGATCATAAAATGTATGCTGAGACTTTTCATTTCCTGATTCAGCTGATAACAGTAAGTTCCTGTATAGCAAGGTTTTTATAAAAGAAAAGCTTTGTAACATTCATATTATAGTAATATTATAATATTTTCATGTTATATTATATATTCATATCATATTCTGTTTTTCAATGAAAATAAAACAGTTGTTGCAAATATTGGATGTAAGGCAGGATGTGAATCAGTTCTCACTTTGCACTTCTCTGTTCGACAGCTTATTAAAAGGAAATTAACAGGATGCTATTTTATTACAGGTCCAGTGTCCCCATCTAACGTGAGTAGTCCGAGTAAGCGGGTCGGTCTGAGACGTCAGGCTCGTTTGGAGGCCAGTACAGATCAACCACTTGACCCCTGGGTAAAGCTGACTGAGAGCCCGGAGAACCAGTATTATTGCTTTAAAACCATGAGTCAACAAAATGGAGATAGTGAGGTTAATGGCACGGCCCCTGACACCACAAACACCACCTCAGACTCCAAATCTGAGGAATCTCCCAATGTCAAAAAAGGCCCCCCGGTGGCTCCAAAGCCCACTTGGGCACGTCAGAGCATTAAAAGCATTAAGTCTGGGAAACCGATAACAGAAGCTTTGAAGCATCCGGATAGCAGGAGCCACGATACTGGCAGGACCTTTGGTATTAGTCTGAGGTCTGCTTCATCGGGAGCCAATTTGTCAATCAGGCAGAAGATCAGCTCGTTTGAGACTTTCTCAAGTCCTGATGGATCCGAAAGGCCAAGCAGGCGAATGGCCCCAACTACATCTCTTCCTCCAGTGGAGAAGATGACTAAAACCTCATCTGCAGACTACAGCAATGCAGGGAGAACTAAAATTACCACAAGCAACTTACACAATAATAATGACTGCCAGTCCATGCCAACAGTTTCAGCCACCACCCAGCCTCCAGAAGAAGAAAATCAAGAACCAGCATCCCTTGGTTCAGATATCATTTCAGAGCCTTGTCATTCCCCGGCAGAGGAAGAAAATCAATCAACTTCTCATGATTCAGAGCCCTGTAAGCCGATTCCTGTTGAGGAACCTGCTCCTGACTCCACAAAAGAGCTTCCACCTGCTACTGAGACTGAGCAGGAACATTCTGAACCTCCTGAAGAGGATTTGCCTCCTTCAAGCTATGTCCCGAGGAGATCGAGCAGCTCAAAGGAGGGTCCTATAGAAAAAACTGAAGATGCAGGAACTCATGGGGTGAGCTTGAGGACTCGGAGTCTTCCCCTCAGTCCCTCTTCAGATGCCACCATCTCAAGCGGCTTGGATGGGGAGAGCCTGGGGATCATCTTGTCCTTCAGCAACCAAGTATCCAATGCTTTGATGCGATCCATGCAATCCTTGCCGCAGTCCCCTTGCTTTCGGTTCGGAAACCCCTGGGGTGCCCCACCAGTATCCCCTCTTGATGACTCAATAGAGGCAGACTCTCCTGGTGAAAAGTCTCCACCTTCAACAGTACTTGAAAACAACGAAAAGGGTTTCTCTGTAAGGTATGCAACTTATCTCAGCATATTATCTCTGAAAACAATGCAGGACAAATGGGCTTGGAAGATGAAAGCATTTGGGGTATAATTACACTGCAGTGTTGTGTTGGCTGATGGGATGGGATAAGATCACTTGCAGGGACTGGAGCCAACAATGTCAGCTTTTATGTTGAGAACTGGCTGCACGATAAAGGCATTGCAGAGGTTTGAATCATTCAGGAATCTGTTTTAAATGAAACAAGAAGCGGAAATGCAGCTCTTTTGAGTTAGTCAAAAAACAGAGCATTTCACGCTAATGTCTTTCAAGCTCTCATACTAGTCTTTATCGCTATTAGTAGAAAAAAAAAAACACTTTCCTGTCATGCACGTTTGAGCTAAAGTAGTATACAGATAGATGTTGTGTGATGTGATTAAATTGGCCACAACGTTTGCAAGCGAAACGTAAAATTTGCTTATAGTTCTATAAGTCTAAGGCTGGCCCCACACTTAAAGATTATAAGCCTGATTTTTAGCCCTCTTTGCATTTGTGCATTTTTTGTTTTTTGTCCAAAAAAATCTTCATTTGTGTGGTGGAATGATTATTTTAATGCTCCCGATCATGTCAGAGCCTGCACAATCCTGTCAAACATGATTTATTTATAAATCTTGATCCGGGTTGCCTCTGACGTGACACCCGCCAATGAGAGCAAGCAAGCTTCACCACATGCTTCTATAGCTGAAACTTGGCAGCCACAAACATGCCACGAAAGTGGAATATTGAAAAAGAAGATCACCCATATTATTTTATTCTCCTTTGTTTTTCTTTCTTCTTTCAGACCTTCGTTCAACTTCAGAAAACAAATAAAAATATTTTTGATGAAATCTGAGAGCTTTCTGACCCTTTATAAACAGCAGCACAATTGACACATTCAAGGACCAGAAAGGTAATAAGGACATTGTTAAAATAGTTTGTGACATAAGTGGTTCAACCATAATGCTATGAAAGTATGAGAATACTTTTTTTGTGTGCAAACGAAAATAATGACTTTATTCAACAATTTCTTCTCGTCTATGTCAGTCTTCAACGTGTGTTCAGGAGAGTATCACAACGCAACATCCATCTTGCTTAGTTCATCGTCTGTATATTCTGGTTCAAATAAGTAAGGTTAGGAAACAAATTGCAAATCATCCTCTCTGTCGAAATCTTCAGACATGTTTACGAAGACTTTTTTATGTACAGCAATGCATCATCTTTGTGCATCTAATTCTACTAAAAATATGCTTTGTAACATTACAGTTAAACCATTGATGACACATGGATGATTTTAATAATGTCCTTACTACCTTTCTGCGCCTTGAACGTGGTAGTTGCGTTGCTGTCTATGCAAGGTCAGAAAGCTCTTGGATTTCATCAAAAATATATTCATTTGTGTTCTGAAGAAGAACAGAGGTCTTACAGGTTTAGAACGACGTGAGGGTGGATGAATAAAGACAGAAATTTCATTTTTGTGTGAACATGTTTGTAGTCTCCACCAGTTTTAAAATTGGCCTAATGTGTCCCAGGCCTAAGTTGTCAAATCCTGCTCCTGGGTGGCCACTGTCCTGTTTAGATTCAACCATACTTAAACCCACCTGACAGAGCTAAATAACTATTTTGATCTTTTAGTAGAAACTATCATGCAGCTGTATTGGAAACAGACAGGACATCAGCCAACTAGGGTCAGGATTGGACACCCTTGCTCTAGAACCAATATTGTCTTTGCAGTGTCCCAAATGGTGGTTGAAGAGACAGTGATTCCCAACCACATTCCTGGAGCTCCCCAATACTGCATATTTTGCTTCAATGTATATTTTTAATTAATCTTAAACACCTTGGTTTAGGTGTGTTTGAATAGGCTTGGAGCCAAACTATGGATGGTTGTCTTTCTTCTACCCCTGGTCACTTTCAATCAAGCTAACTTATATCTGGTCTACAGCTTGGCTAAACTGAGAGTACGTACCATCGAGAGAGGGGAGGAGCGTGAGAAGGAAGAATGGAAACCTGAACGACCACCCACTTCAGCTACAGATGTCTGTGCCCAATCCATGCTCTCAGCCCTTCCGCCACAGGAGATTCAGCAGATGATCCAGGAAGTCAAGGATCTGGATGAAGACACGCTAAGGGTGGGTTTAGCTCTGGTTTGAAAATCATAGAGCTGATACAACAAAGTACATGCTGTTGGCTATTGTCTGGCGTTGATTACTTCCACATCCTGCTCCGCAAACATGAATATGTATGAGAGGTGTGACAGAGGAACAATCGGTTCTCTATAACGAAACAGCATATTTGAAGTGCTCTTAAAGGCCAATGAGCTTTTTTTTTATGTGCTGCTATGTTCTGAAGCACACTTGCTACCAGAGTGCAACTTCCTGACCGTGGCGGTGTTGCAGTGTCCCTATTAGGTGCATTTTGTTGCACTGTTTTGCATTTATGACTGTTCCTTCTGCCACATTTTATGTCTGCAGTTAAACAAAGCTGTCTATATTCCTTAAGATTAATGAAGTGATGAGCACTCTGTACGTGTTCTTAGACATAATGTGTTTTGTGCTGTAGAAGAAAAGTGCAGAAAAAGAGGAAGTGTCACAATTTTGCAGAAATTTCTTGAGGCCATGCCAGCTTTTCTGTTGGTTATATAAATAAGGGAACTGTAAAAGTATTCCAAGATGAGTGGTTAGCTGCATTAGTCTAGTTAGCTTGGCTCCATTATGTACTCAAAGAATCAAATAAGCTTTTTAGAATTTTCTAATTTTAATTGACAAGATTTTATTGTTTTTTAAAATGTAACATCTTCTATGAGGTCTCTCAGTCATTTTAGAGGGAGTTTAGCATGTCATACCAGAGGATAATTTAAATCGGGCAGCCACTTAAAAAAAAAGATGCTTAAAAGGTTCTTTACAGCGATGAAATACCATTTTTACTTCCACAAAGAACCATTTAGTCTAATATTCTTTAAAGAACTGATGGACACTTTACTATCCCACGAGGCCATGGATGAAGTGTAGGGGCTGACATCATAGGTTAGATTTCAGATTATGACAAGCATGCATATATGTAAAAAACACTCAGTGAAGCAATTTCTTCATAAAATACACAATTTTGGTCCCAAGACAAATTCAGGTGTGCCTCAAAGTCAGGATTTGTACTTTCAGGACACTTCTGTTAAGAAATGTATATTTACAACCAAATAATCTATAAATTATAATTAGAAAAGCATCATCTTTTGAGTGCCTGTTAACACTAGTGAAGGCAATATCTCTATATTTCTCTCAAAACTGCATGATGTAATGGAGTGGGAACAGGATCCAGCCCGTCTGGAAATCATCATTGTGGCAGCTGTTCTTTACAAAGCGATAAACCCGTGTTCACAAATGCAGATTGTTCTTCAGCATGTTTTAGAATAACTGTTTTGAGTCAGTACAGCCACAGATACAAAGGGGTTTCGAACCACAAAATATGCTATAAACAAGTCTGATTTAGATTTCTTAATGTCCATTAGCAACTGGAAGACATCCATGTTGTGATTCTACATAAAGAAGAAGGAGCTGGCTTGGGTTTCAGCATTGCTGGCGGTATTGATCTGGAGAACAAAGCAACTACAGTGAGTGACGTCTCTGTATCTCCATAAACCACACACCACAGCTCATCTACTTCACCTGTCAACAGGAGACAGCCTCTTCAGTTTGCTCACCATTTGCACATGTGTAGATCAGTATCCTTTTCTTGCTTCCCTGAAACACAAAATAAGATCTCAGGTTAGGCAGAATGTCTAAGCTTCAGTTCTCTCATTCATGAGTGTAATAAATTAAAAACGATGCATTCGGACCAGGTTTGACATCACTGACAATAATCTTCCCTTTTGCAGTAGGTTTCAAATGTATTTTTCCACAATAAATCTGAAAACTATGGCAGAAGGGATGATTTTTAGTGGACAAACCACTGAAATCTGAGGAAATTAGTACACAAACAGCTCAAATTTTGGTCTATTTTTTATATAATATGTCACAACAGACTATTTCTGAAGTCCTTTTATGAGCTTAGCAGTGAATATTATCATGCGCTTTGCTTTGCAGAAATAAATTACATTTTACAATATATTCAAACATAAAGCAGTTTTATAACTTTTAAACAGTATGTATTTTTTACAGTATTTTTGATAAACTAAATGCAGCCTTGGTAAACATAAGAAAATAAAAAACATACTACCCTAAATTTTTTGAATATTTTAGGATACAGCTACAAACTACAGCGGTTCCACTGTAAATGCAAAATGAATTGTATATATTGATATTGATTTTACTGCATTATGTACCTTTAGGTTCACAGGGTGTTTCCCAGTGGTCTGGCTGCTCAGGAGGGCACCATAGAAAGAGGAGATGAGGTGCTGTCCATTAACGGTCAAACGCTAAAAAACGTCACGCACAGCGACGCCACGGCAATTCTCAGACAGGCCCGCACCATGAAGCAGGCTGTGATAGTGGTGTCCAAAAACAAGGACCCAGAAGGGAAGGGAGGCGCTAACGCTAATGAGTCCAGCTGCAGCAGCGGGGCAGAGAGCAGCGTCACAGGTGGGCCAACACTGCTGACGTCAACACAGAAATGACATTAATGTTTAATGTCAGTTTTTAAAGGGCACGAAAGGAATACAGGAATGTTACAAGAGCTGCATGTTGTGTAATAAAAGCAAAACAAAACTGTTCGCATGAAGTTAAATTAAAAGCTCTTTGAACTGTTTCACAGATGGACTAATTCTATCCAAATCTGACACATCATCTGTTCATACACAACTTTAGTGGAAATTGCTGAGAACGTTTACAGTTTTAGATAACTTGGATGAAATATTAGAGTTTCACAATGCCTCGTAACTAAAACCTAATTTCTTTAGTCCTTTAAGAGCTGGTGTTTCAATGACCACATTTCAGTGGGTTTTATAATATATCTGGATGCAGTATTAACTTAAATCTAATCCAAATAGTGCTTAACACAAATATAAATATGCAAAATATGTGTTCATTCATTCTATGGTTTCAAAAAATGACTTTTAGGGGATGATGGAGGTGAAGTTATAACAATCGAGCTGGAGAAGAACGCAGGTGGAGTTGGATTTAGTCTTGAGGGAGGAAAAGGCTCCATTAATGGTGACAGACCACTAACCGTCAACAGAATATTTACAGGTGAGACTAAAACTGAACCTTAAATGAATGAGTCATGCAAAAACGAACATTTGCTCAAAGCATACTTATCCTCAAGTCATCCAATATGTAAATGTTTCTTCCTCAGGACAGATTTGGAGAAATGCTGCAGTACATCACTTACTCACCAATGGATCATGTGCAGTGAATGGGTGCCGTCAGAATGATTGTCCAAACAAACCCATTCACTGCAGAGGATCTATTGGTGAGCGAGTGATGTAATGCTAAATTGCTCCTTAAGAGTATTGTACTGTAAAAATTTCACCAAATTATTTTCAGTGTGGCATCAAAACCAAAACCTCTGATAAACTAATAAGGTGTGGTTTTCTCATTTTGCATAAATCTTTTGTAGAGTTATGTGGGTGCAGATTACATGGGGTCCTGCAAATTAGACTTTAACATGAATCATATAATATATACTGTATTTTCTCTGGCAGGGAGTGACGCTGAGCAAAAGGGGCTGAAGTCTGGTGATGAGGTACTGCAGATACAGGACTCGTCTCTGCAGGGTCTCACACGCTTTGAGGCCTGGACACTCATTAAAGGCCTTAATGATGGGCCGTTTACACTCCTCATTAAGAGAAAAAAATGTGATTAGAACTAAACTCCATTCTGAAGCACCCAGAAGAAAATACAGGACTTATCACAACTTTAAATAATGCAAAACTTCATTTCAAGCCTTAAGGAAATGCTTCCTGCTAAAAAAATTACATTACAAACCAGTGTTTCTTAAAAATAGGGTTCCCATATGATTTTAACAATGAATTTTCATTCCATTTTCTTTTTTTTTTTTACTGCAATCAAGACTGCAGTCAAAAAACAATTGCTATACAATTAAAATGTTTTAGAGTTGAGCATGAAAAACATACTGTATATACACACACTGTAAACATTTACATGACTTTTAGCCCCCCAGCTTTTATGAGTTTTGCAGGCCTGGAATACCATTCCCTGATATTTCCAGGTTCTCCATGACTGGGGAACCCTGCTGGGATCATTCAGTTGCCTTGACTGCTCCATTTTGCCATTAATGCATTTTGGCAGTATGACTTTCATCTCCTATATGATGTGCATGATGTGCATTAGAGCATGTTGTGGTACCACATGATCAGGAAAGCTTAATTTTCCTGAGCAGAGTTTTATAGCACATCACTGTGCTGGTGTAATACTGTTTTACTGTTACAATCAGGGATTCATAAAAAAGAATTAAAAAAGAGAGATACGTCTGCCTGTTTTGATGCAACGATTTGCACAAGCCTGTAAATAGTTTCAGATATATTTCTACACCATTTCACCAAAGCAGAATGTAAAGAACATGTCATGAAGCATTTGTGACACATGGTTTTCAGGAGATTAGAAATAGATTATTTCAAAAATCTTTTTCTTTTTTTATCTCAGATGCTCCCCCTAACAGTACATTGCTCTAGTTTTTCATCAAAGCCAGAAATAATAATAAATTCCTTTGATATTTTTAGAAATATGTATTATGTAACATAATACACCTTTCAGTGTTAAAAAAAACCAAAACAAAACGAAATACTGTGCCTCTAGTTCTGGTCTTGTTAGTTTTTTTCCCCTTAATATAAGGGAAGAAAGGCCTTAATATATTGAAACTGTATCAGAACAAATATGTTTTACATGTAATTATTTGTTTGCAAGGTTTGTAATGTGGAAATAAAGTATGACACAAATGATAAATATGGTCATCAATTCTTTTTAATATCTGAAAACAGAATCTAAAAGGAGAATCATACAATGGGTTTTACAAAGTGCAATTTCCTTTGTTTTTGCTTCTTTTAAGTATTGTCAGACAGTACACAGATGTCCCAGTCAATGGCAGGTGGACATACAATAAACTGTATTGAGCAGAAACAGACTAAAACACATTTGAAGTCAACATGAAATGAGAAATGAGCCGATTTCAATCCACATTTCTAGGTCTATCACAGCATGTATTTAAAATACTTTAATATGGCTTTCTCCGCCTTTTACGAATTCCTCATATTGTTCAACTTCTCCCATCTAATCATCTTCCTCCATTCTGGTTTGTACCGCCCACTTTCCACTTTTTCAAGATAAAATGATGTACCAGCAAATGTTTTATTCTAGACACAACAGTTTACGGTTTATTTGCGAATAACATTTTATGTTGACTTTAAGAAAAATTTAAAATCTGGAATAATCAAAAACACACACTTGACAGAATTGACATACTGTATACACTGCTTTTGGAATGTAAATCTGTGTGTATTATTAATATATACAGAGAACTTTGCACAATACTACTGAAGGCAAGCACACACTCCTTGCAAAATGGATGTAAAGTCTAGACTCCCAAAATAATCCTGAAATGCACTAGACTAGAGCATACCGCTCATTTACAGTACATAAAAATAATAAAAAAGCACACATCTCCATGAGCATGCGTTCACAGTAATTTAACTGACATCATATAGGCATAAAAATACAAAGCACCTACTGGTTAAAACGCATGTCAGGAGGACAATCGTGCAGCTAGACACAAACCGGCAAACACTAATTAAAGTAATCAAAAAGTCACGCAACACACCAGGTTCTCTCATATGAGGTCAGTCATATCAGTAATATATTTAACAGTCCCTTTGTCCATGTGCGATTAAGATTACAAGCAAGAAGGCCAAAATGGAATTCATTTTTCCTATGTCTATGGAAAAAAAACTATTTAAATATTTATGAACTGTCTTACAAGGGTTGGGCAAAAATGTGAATTAAAAAACGCTTTCCCTTCTAGTTCTTGCATGTCACTTTGAACTAAGGATGCGAAATTAGAATAGAACTTGAAATTAAATTTGATTCAATTGAAATTCAAATATATTCAACATAATCAAACAACAGAAGAATTCATTAGTCAAACACAATAATTTAGACTTTGGGGAAAATTAAAGCATTTTGGGAAATTTTTACACCAAACCTGTATGGATCTGAACCAAACAGGCTGGTAGCCATTGAATTTCATTGTATTTTTTTTTTTAATTTTTCATACTATGGAAGTTGATGGCTACCAGCAATAATTTGTGTACTCTCATTCTTTTAAATATATTTTGTCTCCAGCCAGAATACAGAATCTCATACAGATTTGGAACAACTCGAGGGTGAGTAAATGACAGAATTGTTCGATAAACTATTCCTTTTAACTTTCTTCCATAGTTCATGAAATAATAAATTAACTCAATAAGTTAATTTAGTATATAATATTTAATGTATAATATTTATTTTAAATATTTCATATGATTCTTTAAATTTCATTCAGTCACTTGTTTAATTCAGTAAATTCTATTTCAAACTCTGCATCCCGTTCTCTACCTCAATTCAAACATTCAAGAACTAAAAAAATTGGAATTTCTGTGATTCTTAATTCTATTAGAATTTCCATTAATCTTAATGGCAGTTGCAGGTCTGGCTGGCTCAGGAACCAGTGGATGTGGATACTTGTACACAAAAACACAAGGATACTTTTGATTGGCTATCAGTGGAAAAAAATGCTTTATAATGGTTCTAATCACCAGCATGGGCCACTGGAGTCATGCTAAGCAGCTAAACCTTGAGCCTATTGGCTGTTCTTTTATCATTATATCTAATATCCCTTTACAATTATTACAATTCTGTCATGATTGTTCTGGCCTTTTTTTTTTTTTTTTTTAGTCAATCTCAAAAATACAGTACATAAACTCAGTTGTGTTAACCGAGTAGAGCAGCAAATGCAATTCTTCAAATTTGTCTGAAGATATGCATCTGTCAGTAAACACTGATTTGCCAAAGCCATTTATGCACTAAAATATCACTATTCAAATATAGAAACACTTACAGAAAGTTTCAACATAATCAACACCCAGACTTGTGTATAAGGGTCAAGCTTATCAATCACTCAAATAAAAGTGTAAAATCTCAAATCTAAGACAACGTCCTCAAATATGTAACTGAAATTCTAAAAACGGCTTATTAATATAAAACTCTGTTCCAAAAAGGAGTGAACTGCCTATTTAGGCCAGACATCAAACATGCACTCGTGACACAGAAGCAGTAACCTTATGTTGCCTTCTAAGATATCTCATTCTAAAGCAGTGTCATGTTTTATGATAACGTCAAACTCTTTAAATCAATCGTGAGTCGAGTCTCTTACGCTTCATGTGAGGAGCATTATTTGTGCTGATTATGTAGGGAGCTCCATACTAGTAACTGCAGATGGCAAAGCAGCTCGCTGCCTTTTAAAATACAGCTGTAAAGTCCAAAAAAATAGTTAACAATGCCCTATATGAATGAAAATAATCTAAATCTATTATCATGCTACACTGATACTATGGGATCACACTGCTGAATTATGGTTAAAAAAAATTTGATGGAATGACTCTGGCAAAGAGCATGATGCTAGCAACTCCAACATCATGTGTTCAATTCTCATGAAACAAACAGACTGATAAAATGTCATTTGCATGCACTATCAGTCTCTTTGGATAAAACAGGGTTTTTGCAGGTTTTTATGAAGACAACATAAAACATCAATTCTCTAAATGTGAATGTCTAGAGAGCAGACAATGTGTTGTATTGGCAACAGTTTGAAACTTCCAACAAACCTCTTTTACTTTTTAATATATCTGACAAAAAAAAATTGCTTATGGCTTAAATACTTCTGCTCCCAACCAAGAATATGGAAATTACTTTTATTGTAACTTCTGATCACACTGCAAAGAGAGATGCTCTTCCTCATTTATTTAGTCTTGTTTTGTGGTGCAAGCTTCTAAAAAATTGTTTAAATCAAGCAGCAAAATGACATGTTTCTGTGAAATGTATCAAAATTGAGTTTATGAATAAAACAAGAACAAAAATCTCAAAAAAGGGGCTCAAAAAAGACCCTATTTCAGCCCTCATTGACAATATTTGCTCTTGTTTTAAGCATAAACTCTTAATTTTGTGCAGTTTAGTTCAGTTTCAGACTTAATACTCATGTTGCATCTCAAGTAAACGTATCTTGATTAAGGATGTTCAGATATTTGATCCGCCAAAATATCAAGACAAATATACTGAAGAAAATATAAAATTGCAGTGCATGCAACATTAAATGCCATAACTCCATGAATTTATAATCTTTCTGTGCCCGTTTAGGGCCTTAATTGAAGACCTTAATTTGTGTAAAACTGGATTAAGACTAAGATCTGCAGAAACCCTGTAAGAGCATCTGCCAAATGCATAAATGTGTAATTATTTTGTGCAACAGTTCATCGTTTGAAGTCAAGTTTTCAGAATTTCTGAAATAATGTGTCCAACAAAATGTTCCTGTACTCTTAACTCTGTATAAAACGGTCTATGTGCAAGTGTGTTTGGACATGTGTAGCTATTGGAAGAATCAGGAATAAATCTAAAAGCAAATTCAATTTCCACTAAAGCTTGATTAAATGCAATTAAGTGTGTCAAATTATTAAAATATTCACATTTAAGATTAAAAGAAGTGGTAGGGGATTATCTATAAAGTGCCATTGGTGTTATTTCAGAGATTTTACGGCTTTGGTCAGGTTGCTGTAAAACTCCACCATACTAGTGGGGAAAAATGAATCGACAACCGAACGAGGAAGCAAACCTCCAAGATCAGTCTGGAAAAAGCTGAACAGCTGTGTTTTGCCTGGTTCCCTACAGAGAGAGGAAAAAAGTAAACATGCTATTGACGAACCACTGCATGAAGAAAGAAAGAAAACAAAAAACATCTGAAATGTAATTTTTTGCCACCATCTGCTGCCTGATGTTTGAATTACATCAACCAAAGACATGAGAAACTCACCCAGGAACAGGAACACAAAAACAGCCACAGGGATGGTTGAAGCCTCTGACATAGCCAGGTTGAGGAGGACAGTTTGGATGGCTTACATTGGTAGCTATAAATCGATAAGAATATCAATAACAGTATTATTAAGATAGATATCCGGTCTAATGTTTATCAATAATGATCCTATGATTCTATTCAGTGTCAGATTCAGATCCAACTAAAGGAGAAAGGTCATGCGTACCATTTGATGAAACTGTGCCATCCTCATAGCGTTTAACGGAAATGACATCAACAAAATCCCGAGGTGATATAATACCCATAGCAGCCGAAGGCGTGACCGTTCGACAGATTGAAACATCCTGTGGAATGAAAAAGATATAGAAATGTCTAAATCTACTTTTGCATCTCAATAGAAACTAGAAATAAGAGTTATTAATAGTGAAGTGAAGGGAAAACGATACTTCTCTAGTCTGACAGTATTGGACAAACTCAACTCACGCTATTGGTTGAGCGAATGTTGCTTTTTGGGCTGGTTTGTAAACTCAACAAACAGATCAATGTGCCATAAACCCAGTGTTTACACCTGATGTTAGCCAACAAATAGCTGACTTATAGCTGACTGTGCACATTAAACCGGGATAAAAGAGTACCATTACTGATCTTTGACAATTTAAGCAAGAATCCTGAAATAAAACACAGTTTCTCACACCTAACTGAAAGAGGAACTGGTCAGGTCATATGGTTTAGCTCAACAATGATCTTCTTTCACATGGGTGTGTATTTGTGTTTTTCTTACCGAAGACACCTGCTCAAGCAGCTCAAACTTTTTTATATTGGCATCCCATTTCACACGTAGCCCATTGATTTCAGGTTTCAAGCAGTCCCACACTTTCTCTGGACTGCCATTGACAACGCCCTCCCCCTTATACCTAAAAACCCCAAAGAACACACAATCACTGCTTCATGCATACGGGACAAAGGTTAATGTCACTGCTGCCATGATCTTTGCACACAATGTCAACATGCTGTGCAAATTGCTTGGAAAAAAGTCAAATATGCAGATTATAATGTGAATATGAATTATGTAAATACAATTAAAAGTTGTATAAAATATCATTGCATTATATTAAGCAATATTACAGGGTTCTTGCCTTCTCCTATATATACGTATATTTTTGTTTTTAGGAACGAGTGCAACTTTGTTTTTTGTTCTGTTTAATAGAAAAAGGGAAGTTTTCTGAAAAGAGGACAAGCCCAAAATAATGAAATTCTGCGAAACATATTTTGTCACATTCTTACGAAAATGCAATTTTAAACAAATGAAAAGAAAATTAAAGCTTTTATTTACAAAATTAAAATTATGTTATAATTAATAAAAGTAAAAAATGAACCAAAGTTTCTATAATAAAAAACATGTATGCCAAAAAATAGCAAATATTCCAAAACAATATTTTCAGTAGGGCCTAAATCATACAAAATATGCTCACATTTGTCAAGGCTGTGATCAAAAAGTCTTAATCGTTGAACAATGTTTTATTTTCTACAACTAGCCCTAACTGAAGACTGAGCTGGTGATTACACCAATTACATATTTATACCTAAGCATAACTAAAGCAATATACTTATTTCCAAAAGAAAAAATGTCCTTGACTCTTCAGGAGTTATTTTTCATTCCCTGACAGCATTAATAAGGCTATGTATTGATCTCAGTCTCACAGGCTAAATAATGCCCAACTTAATGAGCGCATAACATTTCTCATATAATAGCTATGAAACAGGAGTTTCACTAACTAAATTATTTATACAACACCAGCACGAGAAGTCAGCACATATGACGTCACGATGACAAATTCAGGACCATAGTGTAATTTACAAATGTATGCTTACACATATCCCGCGAATTCACAAGAGGGTCTCCAATGCACCACAACATCATTCTGGAAATAAAACACAATGTTTGTTTAGTGACCAACAACTGCAAAAGATGGCAAAATGACACAGTTCTGTTAGATACTTACAGTTTTCTTGCATGTCTTCCATCCGGACTCGTCTTTTCTGTAACTCAAGAGACGGTCTTCCACTGATCTGGCCGTGTGCATGTAATCCATGACGATGGAGAGTGTATGGTCTTATTTTATATTACTTTATCGCTTGTCCTCTAACAGCACATGTATTCAAAGCGTTATATCGCTGGCGACCGGTTGCGATCTGCTAAATAGAGTCAAATTAAACAATTTACCTTCGATTATTCCGGTACGTTATCTTTGTTGAAGTACGTCCAATATCCATACACTAGCAGTGGCTACAGTTAAATATGCCAGTTCGGGGTATAATAGGTCAGATGTTTTCGGTTCATTCATTAGTTACACAGTGACTGTCTTCGTGACTGACCGGCTGCGACAGATAATAATCCGTACAGTTCAATAGAGATCAACGGAACGATGCAATTAAACACGCGCGATCAAAACAATAAGAGACAATTAACCCGTCTAACGCCACAAAATCTCCATAATTAAAAAAAAAAAGAAATCAGTAAAAGGCCACTTCCTGAGTAGGTCGTCACAAGAATGCTGCATTCTGGGAGTTTGAGTTTTCTGGGTCGCTCCTGCTTTACAGTAACTTACACTGACTCGTCCCCATTGGCGTATGTATTATTAAATAAACACAGACACATTATTTAAATATGAATTGGTTTCATCAAAATACATTATTAATATCACATTTAGATGAACGTTGGGCAATTTTAAGTAGATGTCCTTTTTTTCTCATTTTTATCTAGGCTATAATAAACAGGCTAAATAATTCAGTAGTAGTGGTTTTGATTAGTTTTGCTGTTTTGAGGTTTATTATCTCAAAACATTATATCATTTGATGAAGGTAGCTACATCAAAAGTTGACAATCCCATCCAAACTGGTTTTTCAAAATGCCATACATTTTAAAAAGCACTAAAAATGACTTAACTGTCAATACCTCACAGTGCAATCAATCATTAGCCTAAGATTTTGTGGCTGAGCTTGACAAAAATATTCTTGCCTTGTCCTTGATTAAAAAACTAAAGACAAAACAAAAAACTTCATTGTAGCTTACCTGCAACACAAGCATATTCATAACCCTCCTGGACTCAAAGGTTTGTTTGTTTTTTTCATGGCAAAGCTGTTTTTAAGTGCCCCTATCATGGGTTATGAAAGATTTGTTTTTTGGTTTTGGGAGTCCCAAACAACAGGCTCAAGTCAAAAAACACAAATTTTCTTAAATTATGTATTTATTTTTACCTTAATTTTTTCAACGACTCCCAAACAATCCGTTCAACGATTAATTTTTCCAAAGCGCTCCAGTGATCGGTTGATTTCATTTAAAGCAGTGTTTGTGAGCTTTTAGTGCTCCAAAAAAGGCACCTAGTGGCAGAGAAAGAATTTGCATTTTCATTCAGACCAAATCAAAAATCAGGTTTTCCCAGGTATGTGAATGTAACAAGTGGGCGGGCAATATGCTGTTTTATTAAATGGCTTGGGAATCGTTTTAATGATTCAGAGTCAACTCTTTCTTTTGAGAGACAATAACTTTATACACAGTGCACTTTCAAATGTAAAACTTTGCAGGATGTTTTCATTCACTTAGAGCTGTGTGACATGCTGCATGAAAGGTAATTTTCAAAAATCGACAATAGGGGCACTTTAAGAATTTTGGGAGTGGCCATTAACCTGTTAATCTGAATATTGATATTCAAAGTGTTGAGTTGATCATTAGTGCTTAGTGTAAACTTACTAAACCTTTTCCCCAGTTGCCCATGATCATTTGGATCAACACCACAATCCCCACACATAAAGTGGGGGAAAAGCGTTTGATGTGGGGTTTTAACTTAAATTATTTATCTTGAATTCACGTATTCAGCCTTGAATCAGACAGGACAGTCTACAAATATCCAAACAATAAAATTTTTCATATAAGATTTAATGGAAGTCTAGATAGGCTACATGCAAAGTATACTCACATAGACTATATATTTCTATACTATATATTGTGCTTTACAAGGCAAAACTGCAACTTATAATAAACCTATACTGTACGTATTCCACCAAATCAGTGGCTGTGTTCCAAACACTAGTAAGCTGCCATGCTGTCTACTGCTTATATAGGCAGCTAAGCTACAATGCTATTTATAAATGAAATTCATAAATGACTGATTCCATCTCATAGATATACTCAAGTTTGTCATTTGCATGTTGCTACACTATACGCTAACATATTTTTCATTATTTAATGGAATGTACTATATTTATAATAAACATTTCCCTTAACTCTATCCACCATCTTGGTTGGATTTATGCTGTGTTTTAGATAAAGTTAGAGGTAGGAATACTCAAGTTTCCCATTTGGGTCAACAAATTCTAGTCATGCTGTGTTCCAAACAACTGGGAACTGTAACGGTTTCATCACCTACAATGCAATGGATTTTCCAAGATGCCATAACATCGCGCAGCCTCTGGTTGTAAAAAAAGTGGCAAAATTCCTTAAGAAACGGGATAAACTTTCATACGTGAGAATGTGTTGCTTTGTGTTTTTAATATGTATTATTATGGTTTTAAAACTATAGTTTTTAATGCTGCATTAGCTAATGGCTTCATCTGGTTGTACTGTATTAGTTCAGCAAAATCATCTGCTGAAGTCTATTACAAATATAGATATTCATACAAGCATTTAACAATGGTTGCAGATGCAGTCAACTGGTTTGAGTGTAGAATCAGCTACTAATAAGGCATCTATGTATGCATATCTATGGGAGAATCCAAGTTGTTTGAGATGCTGTGTTAATCATGATGTATTCTGGTAAAGGATGCATACAAAGGTGCATTACAATTTGGCCAGAAGGTGGCATTTCAAGGCTAGAATACATTACAGGAGTTTTGCCCTGATTTTTGCCCTAAACAAGTTGATGCTAGTTGCCAAAAGTCTGCAGGGCATTCAGAGTTCACAGAAAATTGTGAAGTTTATGATGGTCCGCCTGATTCTATCCAGCTGGAGGATATCAAACGTGTTTGATATTTTGAACTGATTTTAGAACACATATATATCTGTATTGACTTGAAAGTTGTCCAGATGAAGCCATTAGCAATGCATATTACTAATATAAATATAAATAAGTTTTGATATATTTATGGTAGGAAAATGCCAAAATATCTTTATGGAAAATTATCTTTACTTTATATACTAATTATTTTTGGCATAAAAGAAAAATCGATAATTTTGACCCATACAATGTATTGTTGGCTTTTACTACAAATATAACTGTGCTACTTATGACTTGATTTGTGCCTCAGGGTGACATATTGTTTTATTTGTCACTTCTATCAAGTACTAGGAACAACTGAAAAGTCAGATAAGCTCATGTATGCTGACTAGTGTTGCAACCTACCTTTTGAAACACTTGGTATTGATGTACACCTAAAAAGCTTCCTACATAGACAGTTCACCAGTGTTTTCAAACAGAGCCATAATCTCAGTTGTAGCTCTAAACAGGTTAAACGTTGGAGCAGACAAGATCGTTAGTACCAGACATGTTGAGTTTAACGCTGTTTTTGGATTTCTTTTTGGTCAGCTTGGCGCTGGACTTCAGGTACTTCTCTTTGTTGTGAATGACTTGAATGTATTGGTCAGTGCTGCTGTTTTGTTGGTCACTACTAGACGCCAGCGAAGCTGAATCTGACTCGGTCAGCGACGGCTCCACTTTATGTTTGGTCTTGGGCTTGACGTATGTTTCGCCGTACCTGTGAACCGACTCTGGGCCTCGGATGTTTGTTTGAGGGTTGTTCACCCAATCGTCATCTTGATCGTCCTCTTCTTCATCACCGTATAAACCCTGCTCCATAGACAGCTGACTGTTTATTCTATCGCCAATGTAGAATCTCGCAGTCTGATGGATATCAGACAGTGATCTAGGACGGTTCGACTGTTTGGACGAGGCCCTCCTCGTGCTGCTCTTTGGATCTTCCTCTTCCTCCTCCTCTTCCTCGCTAAGGTGTGGCTGGTGGCTTCGGTGAGGAGTACGAGGAATGTAGCACTTCACGTTGCGTGGATAAAGCTCCACGATCTCCGTCGGTTCGTCCGCGAGGCGGTAATGTCTCGGTATGCGTGTATTCGAGCGCATTAGCTTCTTGCGAGCTTCGTGTTCGTTGACGATGACGTAGCGTGTCGTATGTGTACGGCGGCCCGCGTAGCTCTGAGCCGTGATTATGCCAGGCTCGGTGCGCATGGGACGGAGGGTTTTCCTAAACAGCGGATCGGAGTGGATGTTTTCAGCATACCGTGCACACGGGTTGTAGGCCATGTTGTGGTAGGACTTGGAGCGACAGGAACCGCTGGTGTTGCCCAAGTACCCAGAATGCCTGGATATCAGAGAACAGAGCATGTGAAATGAATATGTATGCTTGCACATATTAAGCCTATCTTTTATAAGCAACTAACATTTACCTTTATGATGTAGCTTGTAATTTATGTTAAAGCAATCGTTCACCCAAAAATGAAAATTACATCGTAATCTACTCGCCCCCAAGCCATCCTAAGTGTATATGACTTTCTTCTTTCAGACGAACAGAGTCTGAGTTTTTAAAAAATTATCCTGGCTCTTCTGAGCTTGGTAATGCTGGTGGATGGTGACCATGATTTTGAAGCTCCGTAAATTGGATATATTTGCAAGTATTTCGTTGTAAATCTAACTTACATCATAGGTTTAGTCAGAAGCCAGCCAAGAAGCCGGAACTCAACACTCTTGTGGACGTGCATACGGCCGTTGGCGGAAGTCAGTTATCTCCATTATAATTTAAAAAAATAAATATTTATATACAAAAACCCATTGATCTGCTTCAGAGGACATGTGATAACCCCCAGGAGGCGTATAGGTTAGTTTTACATAGCAGTACTTGCGTATATATCTGATTTATGGAGCTTCCAAATCATGGCCACCATCCATCAGCATTACCAAGCTTGGAAGAGCAAGGATACATTTTCAAAAAAACTCTGACTGTGTTCGTCTGAAAGAAGAAAGTCATATACACCTAGGGTGGCTTGGGGGTGAGAAGAACTGCGGTTCTTTTTTTTTTTTTTTTTTTTTATCATTTACTAAGTAGTTCCAAAACTTTTATTGTTCTTTCTTTTGTGAAACAAAAAGGAGATGTTAAGCAAAAAAAAAAATTAATAAAAAAAAAAGGATGGTGATTTATACTGTCAAGGACTAAAAGCGCCATAAAAGCAATCTGCCCACACATTCTTCTTAAGAACTCACTTTGTGTTTCACAGAAAAAAGAAAATAATGTAGGATTGGAATGACATGAGAATGAGTAAATGATGACTGTTTTCAGTTTTAGTGAGTAGTTCCTTTAATTATAAGTAGTATGAATGGCATTGCATTTTATGAAATGAATAGTAAAGCCAAATGAAGTTTTACTCTCAAAGTGCAAGCACTAATGACCCTATCTGTGATCTGATATGACAGAGCAATAAGTATAAGAAAAATGAAGATATTTAAGATGAAGATAGATATTTAAGTTTTTTTTAAATGAAGCTCTCTGAAAAGCATCTACATTTACATTTATTCTTTTAGGTAACATCCAAAGTGACCAACAAAGAATATCACAAGCAATCATCATAAGTCGAAGCATCATGAGTGACAAAGTGCCAAATATAAGCCAGTATAACGTTAAACGCAGAAAAGTTTATAAAGAGACAATTATTTATTATTTATGTTTAAAAAAAATAAAGTGAAAAGGCACATTTACAGTACTGCACATAATTTAAGTCAAGCAAGCCAATGCTCTGAATGGTTTAAAAGCAGAAATATAAAGTTTGTATTTTGTTAAAGCACTTAACATGAATTATTCAGAAAGTGTTTATTGCAGTCTTTTGTCTGGTCAGTTTGATCTTAATTATACTTTTTGAGTTCCAAATAATTTTCTAAGTGGATGAACTTCTGGTTATAATTTACATGTAATTTAAATGCAGTTTGCTTTATGCATCCTTATGCATATCAAGCTGAAGTTATGACAAATTAAATATTTAGATAAATTACTTTACACGGACACAACATCAGCAAGTGCTTCTGTCACAGTAGCCTTACATTATGTCAAAACCTATAAATGTTTAAATATAGTGGCTGTGCTTTTTAAAGTGTTTCAAGTGTAGTATTTTACTATAATCCAGTTTTATTTTAGTATTACAGTAGCAATAATTGGGTGCCAATAATTGTGGCCAACATGTATTGGAGAAAAACATTTATTTCATCATGAGTTTTTCTCCCCATTTTCAATTGTTTTACTTCAATGATGGGTTAGAATTTTGTGAATTTTTTGAATGAAAGATCAAAAGGATAAACAATGCAGATTTATTTTCACATCACCTTTGCTTAGATTTACCAAGGATGCCAATATTAGTGGAGGGCACTGTACATGCATGTGTGTATTTATATACAGTATACATACTAAATATACACAGTCCACACACACACATTATGTAAACAAAAACTTAGTGCTGTGAAACAATTAATTGTGATTAATCGCATCCAACTATAAATAATGTGATTTTGTAATTTTTATCATTTTCTGTTTTTAGTTAGCTTTATTTTAGTTTGAGAAATTTGTTTTTCAAGTTAAACTAATCAAAGTTAAAAAAAATTTATTCAATGTTAAATTTATTCCAGCTTTATTTCATTTTACAAAACTATTTTAATAGTTTTCATTTTAAACACAACACAACTGTAATCGTTATGTTTTACCTTTAAAGAATGAGCACAGATATTATTTTCTGCAGTAATCTACATTATGCCACTAATGCTGTTGATAAAGCTTCATTATAGATTACCCTCATAAGTAAAAACATAACTTCAGATTTATGTTTATCCATAATCAAACGTCATAAATATACCAAACCTGATGGGTATGTACTCCACTCGTCGTACTTGTCTTTGAGGAACTGATGGGCTGCTGTACATTCTGAAAGCACTACATGGGCAGAAATGGAGGGCAGTGAAGCTTCATGAACTGCAAATGTATGGAAGCTAAGCAGCAGTGAAATATAAAGCCACAGATCAGCACAGACCTACTGGCCACAGGCTCTGCTTTGTGTTTCTGCCTCACGGGGAAAGAGGGGCTCCGTGTCGCTCCGGCCGCTCTAGGGATGTCTGATCTTGAAGCCGACTGTGTTATGGTCCGGATGCTGTTGCCATGGCAGACGGGAGATTCGAAGTTGGTGACGCTGCCGTTACGGCGCGGAGGAGAGGTGGAGCGGGCGGACGACTCCATACTAGTAATGTCGCTCTCTTGTTCCTGCTTTTTATCGCCGCCCTCAGGTGCCTGGAGACGAGCTGTAAATCACACATTTTCACACCCAAATGTCCAGCCAACTGGTGACAAGCTGATATTGGCTTATGACGTTATATATTGTAAGTACATAACTTTGGCCGTTACTGTTCAGAAGCCTGAAATGGGCTTGAAACGTTCCCTTGTATTCGTAATGAAGATAGTTTATAGACAAAGTACCTGCAGCTAGCTGAAATACTTTCTTCTTGTCGTCTGTCCTCTCCTGCAATGGGAGATTTAATTAGTGTTATAAAATAAACTGCTGGAAAAATTTGATTATATGAAATCCAAAGACCTCATCCTGTTTCGCTCGGGTTCCTTATTGTAAATCACGGATCTGTTAAATGAACTGAAATGCATCATGATGATATTCGGTTTCGAGTGCTTACGGTCTGCAGCTGCAGTCTTAGCTGGCTGTTGGTGACTTTGAGTGATCTGGCGATGGACTGGAGGTAGTAGATCAGCATGCTGAAAGAGATAGTGATGAACAGCACACGGTTGATTAACTGGATGCATCTGTCCTGCTCGCCTGGTCGAATTATGTTGGCTTGACAAAACAAACATGCTGATATTGTACAAACAGGGGTAATAGACATTTTATAACTCTAACCATAGGCCTAACTTGTAAATGTAACTGGTAAAGTCTTCGGTCTACATCCTCCAAACTCAGCAGAAATGAAGCTATGCTCTTTCTTAATTGTTTTTCCTGCAGCAGACTATGAAAAACACCTACATTATAAAACTGTAATGTAATGAATTACATTATTGCTGGGTTAAAACTGACACCTTCAACTAATCAAAAATTACAGGTATTTAAATTCTAGCTGCCAAAAAACTATAAAATAGAAATATATATTAAAAAAATCTATAATATATGTATACATAGTGCTGTGTAAAAGTCTTAGGTTAGTAATATTTTCTCCAGCTAAAAAGTCAGTTATTTCTATGTTTTGCTGTGGTATATCAGTAGTAAATATCAATTTACATTTCCAGTGAGGTTTTGTTTGCACAACAGCCAGTGCTCCACATAGAGATCTGATCTGATCATCATTCAGTCTGTCTGAAAATGACACGAAGGCACAGAAGAAACTGAGACAGGCTAAATGCAGAAGAACTGTGGCAATGTTTTCAAGACGCTTCAAAAAACCTACCTGCAATAATTCCTGAAAAAGTCCACAGAGGGCAAAAGTTTTAAACACAAAGGATGCTCACACCAAATGTTGATTTCATTTAGTTAACAGAACTTAATTGATAAAGTGCCCAACAGTACTGTGGTTGTATGTAGGTCTCTTGAAGCACACAGACGAACTGGATGATGATCAGAGATCTCTGTATGGAGCACTGGCTGTTGTGCAAACAAAAAATTACAATTAATGGCAAAATTAACATTTGGAAATGTAAACTGATATTTCGCACTGACACACTACAGCAAAATAAATAAATAAATAATTGTCTTTAAACCATTTTTAGTTAGTGATTAATACTAGTGGCCTAAGACTTTTGCACAGTACTGCATCATGCGCAATGGATCATGTGACTGGAGTGACGATCCTGAAATATCAGGAATAAGTAAAATGTTCAAATATATTGCAGTAGAAAACTGTTATTTTAAATTCTAGTAATATTTGCCAATCTTTCACTTTTTACTCTATTTTTTATCAAATAAACAGCCTTGGTGAATAAAAGAGATTTTGAGGTCTCCTAAAGCACCTTAGTAGCCATCCCTAAACACTTATAACATTCTAAGAAGCAGCTAATTTTTCAGATAAAACATTGTCAAGCCAACGTCTGTTTGTTGTTGGTAATACTGTGTTTTTCTAGTTATTTTCTCAGTGGTAATTAAGGCCATTGTAGAGAGAAGTACTTACAAGAGTAGCAGCAGAGCGGGCAGTACCACCACAGGACTGGTGACGTAACTCATCACTTTACTGAACCACAGCGGAAAGTCATTTGCAATGGTATCGGAGATGATGTCGTAAATCTTCTCCTGGCCACTACAGAGCAGAAGAGGAGATGTGAAAACATGCAGCTTTGAACTTTAATGCAAATTTGAAACAATTCTTATACTGCGCTAATATTTGATTCTGAATGGTGAATCATTTTGCAGTGCAATATTTTTGTATAATTAATGCTAAACTGTAGCAGGCAAATGTTTTCTATATATTGGTGCTGGTCACATTTTAAAATTTCATGTGCAGTTGTTCATTTAGATTAATAGTAGCTGTGTAGTTAGTGAGATAATCTACAGTTTACTAGGCATCTTTGCAAAATAAACCTCTTGAGGGTGAAGTCAGATCACGCAGATTTATTTTGCAAAAGATTAGTTGATTGTGAGCAGTTATTAATAATTAAACTGAGATACTACAATAGTTTATTCATTTTTAATTAGTGCTGTCAAACAATCGCATACCAAACAGATTTTGTTTGCATAATATGTGTGTTCTGTGCATATTTATTATGCATATATAAACACACACACATACAGTATAGATTTCTATATTTATATTCATATAATTTATATTATAAACATTTAATATATAAACCAATTTTTTCCTGAAATATATACATGCATGTGTGTATTTATTAGGGCCGGGACTTTAACGCGTTAATTTAGATGAATTAATTACACAAAAAATAACGCGTTAAGTTTTTTAACGCATTTTAATCGCATTTATTTTTGAACCGCGGAACGTTTCTCACTGGATGAGTTTCGGCGGACCGATTATACTGGAGCACCAACTAGCGTTT
>JAUMHE010000053.1:5692260-5704030 GCA_032359235.1 Enteromius mattozi | reverse complement strand
TTTCTGGATTTTTAATCTAATAAATGCAGCCTTGATGAGCAGAAGAAACCTCTTTAAAAACCATTAAATATCTTACTGATCCCAAATTTTTGAACGGTAGTGTATATATATATTCAGTAATTTGATTTTTGGGTGTCCTGGTTTCATGAGATTCACGTATAGAGTATAGCTATAATTATTTAGAAATACTGTACAAATGTTAGTATAATCCTGTGTGCATGGATGTCGCATTCCCCCTACATATTAATTGGCTTTAATGCGTGAGCAGGTCTGCTGGCGATTTAGGTGCAGTCATCTGCCCGCAGTAAAAGGCCGTTTGTCTAAAATATGGCAGGATGTTTTCCGTTTCGCATGTTCTGCTGCGATTGCATTGGATGGGGAGGAGACGTATAAATCAGGGCGGTCTGAGGAAGCATTACAGGCGCTCTGACAACAGCCTCGGATACAGAGAAACAGCACATCACTGTAAGTCACTTACTGATACGATCATTCCCACCCTCAAAAGACAGTTCTGTTAAACATGCACTTCTGAGAGAGTTTGGAGAAAACACTTAGTCAGCATTTAGGGTTATGTTGAGGTGATAATGGAAACTCAAATAAAGAGGAAAACTTGCAGACTCGTGTCTTTCTTCTTCTCTTGCTCTTCTACAATGGCCTCCTAAAAACAGTAGAAAAACATTTTGGTTAAGTTAGCATCAGGGTTATATCAGTTGTCTGAAATTAAAACCATAAAAAAAGGCTTTAACTAAAAGTAATAAAACATCTAAAACAAACACAAACAAAAACTATATAAAAAACAAACACTATTAAAAATTACAAAAACAATAATTACACAACTTTAAAAAACGGAAAATACCCCCCCAAAAAACTCTGATTCAAAACATAAATAAAAACAGTAATAGTCTCTCAGTGATACTAAAATAACATTGGTTAGCATCCAAAATACAATCAAAATCCTAAAAACATTAATAACTAATAGTTAAGTAACATGATTAATATTATTATAATTAGTAATAATAATTTCCACCAAATAAGTATAGGTATAGTAAACGTTACTTCAAAAAATTGTGGTACTTTGGTATTATCATCATAAATAACGAAAGATAATAAATATTTTGGATAGACCAATTATACATATAGTATATATAAAAGTAGTAGTATGTATAAATATCTAGATAATATAATACCTATTAACTGGAAATGTGCAAAATCTAAATCTTGAGCAGTTAGTGGACCTGTCTGATTTGTGTTATCACATCCATGTGAGTGCAATCACAAATTTTGCACTTTTAAAAACATGCAACAAGTGCAACATCCTTGTATGAAAAAAATTATTGATGTTCTAAAGAAATATCTGTGATTTAGCATGACACAGATGAGACTCTAATAACATGTTTTCCTCTTAGAAATCAGCCCTAATAGTGGAATATAAACCTCCCATGTAGGCTGATGAAGTGAATGAAAACTGGATGATCATTGAGAGTTGAACCATGGACAGATTGTTTATTTGGGTGTGTTGGATGTAAGAGATACGCACTCTGATGCTATTGACGATGGCTGCTCCTTTACTCTCGGCCGCCTCTGGGTTCCCAATCAGGTAGTCCCACGCACAGAAGACACGCCAACAGAAGGTGTAATTCTCATCTGAGGCGCCCGCTAAACTCATGCGGGAGTTTTTAGCCATTCTAATAAAAAAAACAACAACAACACAAATTAAGCTCTTTCTAAAGAAACATAGTAAATTTCTTAGTTAATGAGACTATGAAAAAATTACCAAATGCTGAAAAATGACTTAACACTTGTTTTGTGTTCTGTTAATTTTGACCAAAAAAGAATGTCTGGAAATGCTAGTTCATGTTATGCCATTGAACTAAAATTTACTGACTGAAAAAATTATAATTTTTGTACTTTTTGGGGATTGTTTGCCGCCTTGTTACATTTGTTTCATTCCCTGTCGAATATGACAGGCATACAAAATTGCCTATGGATTTTCGTTTGTGATGCTATATTTTTGCTAAATCTTCTATTCCAACTTTTTTGTGAGCTTGTTTTCTTTTAGTTAGCACAGGTTTGTAGTATTTTTTTTGGAATTAATTGATTGATTGTCATTGATCTGAGCTCATGCATTGCAGTACCAAAATTATCCACAAATAATGCCTTTTTCAAATAAAAACTAAGGTGCCAAAACAAAACAGAACAAAAATGATAATTGAAAGAAAACCAGATGACAAAAACACTTAATCCAAGATTTGGTGACAATGGATCAGAGCAGATTTCCAAGAAACATCAAACTAAGCAAAAGATTTTCAGCACAGCATAAGGGTTTAAGAACAACATCATTTTTAAGCAGACGGAGTACTTTCATCAACCCTGCTTAAAAAAAAAAAAAAAAAAAAGATCCTTAATAAACCAGTTCCAACAGAAACACTATACCTGTCTTTTCTGCAGTTAAAGCCATGAGCTTGACATGAACTAAAAAAATTATAGCTTGAATGGACTGTAAGTCGCTCTGAATAAAAGCATCAACCAAATGCATAAATGTGAATGTACGGAGGTTAATGTGTCTTTGAAGTAGTGATTACTTTCTAAGCAAAGTGATGAAGCTGTAGGCAAAAACGGCCATCCCGACCAGAAAATAGGCCAAGGGTAGTCTGTAGCCAGCACTGCCGATTTTACGCACATTGCCGTAGTAGCCGTAAAAAAGCACAGAGTATTGAAGATATCCCTAAAATATGGACATAAAACAAAAACGGTTGACAAACTGGCAGATTGAACATCAAAAATAAATTATTTGCAAGTAAACTCAGAATTTCCGCAGATAATATGCACATCGTATAATATGTAAAGCAGTAAAAACGAGAGATGATAGTCTTGCCCCCAGCGACCAGATGGTGTCCAGGTCTTGTGCAGAGGAAAGGTGCTCTTTGGGGATGGTCTTGCTGCGGGTGGTACCGAACGGAGCGCCCGCCAGGAGCTGATCAGACAGATTGGAGAGACAGAGGGAATGATACAGGACAACAGATGATGCCGGAGCAGAAATTGCTTTGTGTCTCTGCACCAGGAGTGAAATAAATCTGTATTTTCCATTTCCAGGTCTAAAATACGTCCTTGTCAAGTTTTAATAAAAGATGTTGTCTACAGAACACAGCAGCGTCTAAATATCTGTATGTGCTTTTGGAAACAATAATAGAGAAGCATAATATCATGTACTGTGCAATTATTTTTTAGTATACTTTTATGTAATGTAGCTTTAAACTGCCATGACATTTTGATATCATATCTAAACGTACAGCCTATTATTTACATTTAAGAATGAATGCAGTGCATACTAACCTCGGGCAGCACGATAAAGGCTCCAGTCAAAACAGTGAGAACTATATTGATCCCAAATAGCCATCGAAGGAATATGAAATAAGAGGCCACACCTGATCCAAAGTGACCTTTGAAAACAACACGTACCATACATTTAATGCAGTATGGGATTATTTTGATCTAATCTGACCCTTAAAATACTTTATTTATAGGGTTATGATGATTCAGTCAAATTAAAGGAACAGTTCACCCCCCCCAAAAAAAATTTGTCATCGGTTACTCAACCTCAAGTAATTTCTTTGTTCTGCCGAACACAAAGGAAGATATTTTGGAGAAAGTTTGTAACCAGGCTTTTTTGGGTCACCATTGACTCGCATAGTATTTTGTTTCTACTATGGAAGTCAATGGTGACCCAAAACAGCCTGGTTACAAATGTTTTTCAAAATATCTTCCTTTGTGTTCGACAGAACAAAGAAATTTATACAGATTTACTTCAGGGTGAGAAAACAGAATTTGAATTTTTGGGTGAACTATTCCTTTAAATTACATTTTTGACTTTCATCACACTACTAGATAATCTGGATACTTTCCACATGGATGCACATTTTTAGGTCACCTAATATATTTTGCAGCATATTTTATAGTAAATATGCATAAAATCTAACATATTTACCATATCAGAGCAGGTTTTTCATTCACGAAAATTTGATGTTTTTCTTTATGACTCACAATAAGAAATATCAAACATATTAAATACATTGTGTTTCAATATACTAACTTTCAATCTTTTTAATCCTCATCTCCCAAGGAATGAATAAGACAACAATGTTGTAGAAAACTCTTGAAATCTTCTTCAGCAACTGCAAACATTCGCAAAAAATACAACAATTAGACATTGAACACTAGATTAGTATATTTTGCAGAGGAATCCAAAAATAAACACATTCAATTCAAGTGGTGTTGAAAGACCTGTAAGATCTGAGCTCTCATGTATAAGGACAGAAGATTATATAAAAGCATAATTTTGTTAAACCAATGTGTGCGGATATCTGATTTTCAGTCTGCCATGAAAGCCATAATCAGAATTAATAATTTACCATCAAATCCACTTGCTAAAAAGTCAATTAATTTTAATGGTGCTTGGGCAGCCTTGGCGAATGCCATTGGACATTTTAATTAAACTAGGCTATAACAACAGGCTATAAATTTGAGTGCAGCGTCTGTGAACAGATGAGGAGTGCCGCTGAGGCAGAGACATGCACAACCTAACCACAATCTCACAAACGCATGGAGGGAAGAAAAAAAATAAAGAGAAAAGGAGAGAAGCTTTAATATGAAATAAACAAAAGCAGGATGGATGAATTGACAGATAGATAACATACCTCTGCCCCGGCTGCCTGGTAACCTCTCGTCCTGGTCAGTCTGCCCTCATATTTCAGAACAATGTCTCTGGCTTGCCTAAAATACACACAAATTAAAACCATCTAAGAACGTCATGGATTGACAGCTGTTGCTAGCGATATTGAGGGAAATAATAGATGGCTTCCCTGTTCTACGATCCTGAACACATCTCTGGAACACTTCTGTTAATGTTTCTTTTCATAGATGTTTTCATTGGTTTCTTTATTAATAAAAATGAAAAACAAACCAGCAACAACAAAATTAGGTCATAAAATTCAGTGACAACATAATAGAGGAATCAAACACATACAGATGGAAAATTGATTTTGGGGGGGTAATTTCTTCAGAAGGTGGGTGTATGTAATCATGAGCGCTCACCCGAAAATGATGAGGACACTCATAAAACGGAGCATGTATCTTCTCCATGCACCATCAGGCAGAAACCTGCCAGTTACTTTAAAAAACTTCATACATAAATGTGCTAATGAAAAAATTAGTTGGACAAACATCATCTTTGGACGTTAGGGTGGATGCAAACGTTCAGAACCCCTGAAATAAAAGAATAATGAAAGCATATGGTGGTAGCTGACACAAAATACATTCCTCTCTCTCTATGTGTGTGTATACATTTAATGCAGTATTTTTCTTTTACTTCCTGACATTAATATTATAATAAATGTGATATATTCTTAATGCACTGAATTTGTCACGATGGAGGTTCATTTAAAAAGATAAGGCAAAAAAAAGAAAGAAAACGAAGCGAAGCATATGAGTTATACTTTCTTCGATGCAAATATGAACCAACTTCCTATTTAGTGCATATCAATGCGTTAAACATGTAATATTAAAGTCAGACATTAAAAGTAGCTCTATTGTAATCACAGTATTTTGGGAGTGCTTTCATCATAAATGCACATTGATTGCCTGTACCGTACCAGAATAAAACCAGAATGTGATGTTGGTGTAACCCCAGTCATTCACAGCAGGTACATTTGCACATCCCTGACCGGCTCCCAAAGAAGCCGCAGCAACCACTACCCAGTAAAATGAGAAACTGCTGGCAAGGCTAATGAAACAATTACTCAGCCAATTTAGTTTGTTCTCCGAGCATCATGTTGTAAAAATGGCGGCCGCTTTCAAGCACTGAAAGTTAATTGTTATTTACCTTACGGGTTTAATGCCAGGTTGCTTCCCTAAGCCATTATCATCAGTTTCAAACATTTTTGAAATGCCGTTTCTAAGTAGCCTAATGGTGGTAATGTGGTCAAAAAATCCTTTTAGACAGAAATAAAGCTTAGTTCTTTTCATTCTTCCTATTTATATAATGAATCTTGCTCACTAACAACCATGTCAACTGCTCTACAAACACTGGCATCAGCTCAAAAATACCTTTACAGCACATTTTACCCACACATTCACATTTACACTCACATTTCGGTCTTATAAATGCTGATCTTATAAATCCTTTATCCTTTTTATCTTACACTATTTAATCCTTTACACTAGAGAACTATTCAATTTTATGATCTGTAATAATTTCAGTACAGGATGTGCAGAAATTCTGATGGCATTTTTCTAACATACACTTGGTGGGGTCTTACTTGAGCACTTTTAGCTTGCGTCTTATTGGCCAGGGTTTAATTCGGATGTTGGCGATGATTTCCTTCTGAAGCTGAATGTTCTGGAACAACTCCTCGGGATCATTACTGTCCACTCTTTCTCCATCCTTATCCTCATCATCAGATGGTCTGTAATCCCATCAAATATCAATAATCACTGCAATGTATCTTACAGTAACATAAAAATATTGTTGATCGATATATAAAAAAAGCACAAACAAAATACAATGGATGTACAAAAAATACATATCAATAAATAAATAAAAATAGATAAAAATACACACATAAACGTGCACAAATTACTTGTAATATTATAAATATTATAACTAAACTATAATTATTTGGATGCTGCAAAATGTGTAGACAAACTTTTAAGGATGAAGGTGAACTGGATTCAGAACCCTAAAATTGTATATATCCTTTCCTGTAATATTGCATCTAGTTGCATGTAAAAAAATAATAAATGATGACTAAAGTCTGTTTCTGTTCTCAAGTTTGCTTATGAAACTTGTTATATGCAAAGTGGGTAGCACAAAAATCTGGACTGGGTACTGCATATAAAGAAACATTCACATACTGTAAAAGACACAGATGTTTATCATTTAAAGTCCTTGTATGATAGAAATCAGAAATTATGAAAATGTAATATACAGATTTTTCAAGAATTACATACATTTGTAAACATAAATTTCTATAAATACTGTATAGTTCATGAACTAAACATAGCTTATATGCAATCCACAAGCTTAGAAGATTCTCTTTTAAATGGAATATGATGCTGTGTTCTGCTATGAAGGATTAATAAAATAATAAATCAATGAATAAATAACATACCTAAGAGGCTGAATGTAACAGTCTACAAGCGTCAGGTGCAAAATTAGTCAATGTAAAAAAATTATATCATATTTAAACAAAAAGATGACTTACCCGTTATCGTCTTGATATGGGGAATAAATCCTTCTGGAATTCTTTCTTATGCTCTTATGTCGCTTGGAGGATATCAGGGGTCTGGTTATAGTTGCTGGTTCTGCCATTTCGCTCATTTCCCAGGCTTAAAACTTTCTGTCTTTGCTGAGCATGTGTCCCATCTGTAGGAGTTTTCCCGTTGCTGACGGGACTCTGGGGGGAGCAGGAATGAGGAGCACTACTTGCCCGATTGGATCCTGCTGTAACGCTGCATAAGCCCCTCCACCAGAGGACTTTAAGCCTAGACAATCACTCCAATGACAGCTGGACTGGCCTCTTAAAGGGACAGCGTTAGAACTGCAACCTCCTGATGAATGCATACGCCTCTGTATAAAGCGATTCTAACAAGAGTAAAGAGTAAACACTATTCTTACACTTCACAACAAACATTGTAGATTAAAACACTAGTTAACAGCCAAATATTAAATTGATTAAATCGCATTTACTTTCCCCAAATGTCATTCTTTTATGAAACAAAAGCAGAATGTCTGAGCTTCTGCCTATCACATGACAAAAGACTATATTATTTATAAAGTTGAGCTTTAAATGGGCCAAAAACAGACAGCATACAATTTTGCTTGCTATTATTTTAATGCCATTCAATACCATTTTGTATTTCTATCCTAACACTGATATTAAGTCATTATTTAATCATAACTCACCCTCTTAAATGTAATTTGTGGATATGTTTATCCAAGTCAGACACGTGAGATCATGTTGAGTCTTAATGTCTAAATATTTTTTTTTAAATTCTCTTTAGAAAGCTGCATGCATACTAGATTTAAATTTTTTCTCTTGACAGTAGTTCATGTTCTGTTTCACGATCAGTCGTGTTAATTTACTCCAAAGTTTTGTCTGAGCGGTAATAAACAGACAGATAATATAGATGAAAAACGCACAATGAATTTTAAGTAGGCACACATGGGCAGATTTCCAGTTTTCCTTATAAAGTGGCCTTAGAGTGCTCTGAAATTAAACAACATTGTCACGTACAAGGAAAATAAATGTCCCCACATGCAGAAGCAAAAAGGCCATAGTAGCTCAATATGATAATGTGCCATATGTAACACTTGCTCATCGCTTTCACTTTTCCATAAGCACAGGTATAATTCAGACTCTTTTATAGAACACATCAGAAGAAAGGCCATGCAGAACACCAAAGTGTTGCACTATTTTTTATATTTTCGCATTGGTTGATGCTCAAATGAATACCTTACACACACAAACATGAACTACACAGATTTGTTCAGCTAATTTTCAGTTAATGACAACATTTTGGTAGCCGTCTATACAGTTTCATATGTGAGACACTTCTCTGTGTGAAGTAAGCTATGCTATCTATTTTTTTTTTTTTTTTTGAAGCAATCATCTTACAAAAGGAAAGATACTGAGCACTTCCTAAGTTGTTGTTGCCTCTTTAGGACTAATTGCTTGCTGTTTTCCCCACCTGTAAGTCGCTTTGGATAAAAGCGTCTGCTAAATGAATAAATGTAAATGTAAATGTATATCTTAAATATAGGTCAGTGCTTTACACGAATGGTGACAATCACCAAGAGCTTTACATCACAAAATAAGAAATATCTAACAATAGTAATAAAACCAAAGGTTATGATTAAAGTCAGTAAACAGCAAAACAATAATCCTACACCATTATAACTCACAAACAATTCAGCTTTAACAAATGCATCTGATACTGTGACAAGCTGTATGGTCTAATCCAGCAACTGGTCAGGCATTAAAAATGTACTCAAGCACTCAATAAAGCAATAAGAAGAATTCATCTTATTGCAGTATAAATACTACAATTCTAATATTGGAAAACCCTTCACAATCTTTTGAAATACTTAAAACTATGCACGAACATATGGAAATAACATGCAAAAAAGTGATTGCAAGATAAAAAGTTTGCAATTACCTTTTATAAAAATGTTAGGCTATATTACTTATATAAAAAAAAATCAAAACAAAATAAATTTACATATTGTAATTTTTTGTTTTTAATGTAATTTATAAATTTAATAATTTAAAAATGCATGATGTAAACTTTACATCTCAACATTTAGTTTCTGCCATGGGATTTATTTTTTAAGTTGAAATTACCTTTTATATTTTTTAATTAAATGGTGAATGACACTTCCACACATTTATGTCTAGCGCCTTTTAAAGAGTGTGTTAAGCCATGTGAAGAAACAACCATTTTTTAAAGAATCTTGCAGCACTGCACTCCTTTGGTCGTCTATAGGGATGTGATTATATTAGCTATAGTCCACTAAAAGTTATGGCTCCACCCCTAAGCCTGATCACTTCAGCGACTAAAATTTGGTCAGGAAAATAAGCATTGTGCAGTCCACATGTGCAAGCAGAAATTAATGAAATGAAATCTAACAGCCTATTTCTTAGAGTTTTAATATGCCTTTGTTAATGTCCTCTCATTAGATTCATTCTCTATTCTTCACAATGCTTGTGGACTTTTAGATGAGTTTATATCAGATTTCATATATGTAAATTTACCGTATAGCCTATAGCATAATACAAAAGGCAGCAGAAGTTACAGGTAATCCAAAAATACCTCTAAAAGCACTAATGCCATCATTGGTCAGAATCATATGTATAGAGCCATTTTGTTGTAATTTTTCCACCGCCGCGTGTCTATCTTGAGCCCAGAAACAAATGACAAATTACAGTCCCAGAGGTCAGGTTTCAATTTAACATTTAACCCAATAAACACAAATCAATGAGGCTCATTGATCGCATATGAGCTGTGCTGAAACAGTAACGTAAAAAGATCCTTTCCCAAACATAGCATCAGTTATCATTCCAATCTTATTATGATATCAGTTATCATGCAAAGAGAGTAAAATCTACTTTAGTAAATACAACTGAATGACAAACACATTTACAACCATCATAAATTCAGTAAGAATAACTATGATTATTTTTGCATCAGTTGTTATTTTGTTGTTGTTTCTACTTAGGCTATTTAATAAGGCATCTGAGCATTTGCCAGAAAAATATAAAAACAAAACAAAATAAATCATTAATGGTGAACTATGGAGGCACCAAACATAGGTCAAGTTCAAGGTCACTCACTTTACCATAGTCCCGTATTTGCATTATAGTCTTTATGAGAGGACAGTCTAAAAAGAGCAGAGTCAAGTCAAGTCAAATTTATTATCCCATATAGGAAATTTGGATTGCAGGCAGCGTGGGTAGTTTAGCCATTGCTATAACTCTAAAAGACAATCGAGGCTGGCCAGAGTGAATCGTTTGATTTGGGATATAACCAATGGCAATTCAAAAAGTAATTGCATGCCCCTCTGTAAATCCTATACAAGGTTTTATCTGGTTTGCACTTTTCTAAGTATTGCAGTTCGCACATGGGTAAAGACCTTGTGGGGCAAAGAGAATGACATTGGGTCTCACTATCTGCTAGGTAGAGGATAATGAGAAAAGTTGGTAAAAAGAGACAATTACAAAAGTCTACTGATAAGAGCACAATGCCATGGCACGTGGTAACAGAACTAGGTGAATACAACTATTTCCAATGCACCACTTTAGAGAATACAAACCAGATTAAAAACATGATTATGTAGGCAATTAAAAATATATTTTCTTTAGAATCTAGGTTAATTAATTGAGGAGATGATCCAAATGTTTAAGTTATTAGTAGCGAGCGACAACTCTCAACACCGACACCAAACTTGGAAGAGTGCTTTTCACGAACTTTTACAGTGACTTATTTAAATGGTATTTGGTGAGTTTAATTCTAACTCTTTAATCTTGAAAATACGTATAATTTTGTGTAATATGAATAGTGTCATTTGGAAATTATTAGATGGTATTTTGTCCTGTAACGTTAACGGTTAATAAACTTGACTGGTATAGCTTGTTTGATTTGACTGTATAATATAACGTTACATTATTTATTTGTAAAAAAACAACAACATTAAAATATCGACACATTCCGTTTAGGACTGTCATGTTCCATTCACTTGGCTGCAACCTGCGTTCAAGATGGCGAGGCTTGCACGAGGAGGACAAACAAAACACGGAACAGATTACTTACGGATTCCCCTCGCGAAGACTTCTAACCAGTTAGTATTTTTATCTTGGCTTTTAGGATTTGACTAGGGCTAAACTGACAGTTCCTCGAAAAGAAGATTGATATTATAAAGCGTTATTATAATTAATTAAAGCGTTTTTTTTTTTTTTTGTCGGAGTTTGTTTGATCTTTGGTGTTCAGAAATAGGTTTTGCTATAGAGTTGTTGTCTCATCTTTAATTTGTTCTTAAAGAAAAACATTTTTGTGGCTAACCAACAACGTTCTCAGGACCAAAGATTGTAAGCTGGTAGCAGTAATACTTTTTGGCTTGTCAGAATATTTGTTCAGAACGCCTAGGTTACGAACGTAACCCACGTTCCCTGAAGGAGGGAACGGAGACGTTACAGATGGGAACTCGCCAGAGAGACCA
>JAUMHE010000053.1:5677144-5690293 GCA_032359235.1 Enteromius mattozi | reverse complement strand
CAATGTTTCATTGGCCTTTAGTATAAGGCTCAAAGACAATTGGTCTCTCTGGCGAGTTCCCATCTGTAACGTCGAAGGGATTCGACTGAAAGGGTAACTACTGTTGGCCAAGTGATAAAAGTTAACTTGATTTAATGGACAGTGACGCAATGACTACCTTTATGAGTGTGGACAATATAACGACACTGCCCTAAAAAAAAAAAAAACCCTAAACATGTTTTGTCAAAAAAGCCGATATTGTCCACTGCAAGTTCATGTTTTACTGCAGAAAAACTTGTTTTTGAACAGAAGCTGCTTTTCTTTCCTTCTACAGAAAGATTTTTTAGAGACAAGAAAAAAACATTGTCTTGTTTTTAAAATTTTTTACTTGAAACAAGCAAAATATAGGCAATAGGCAATGGGGTAAGCAAAATGATCTTTTTTCCTGTTTGAAGTAAGATAATTTTGCTTGCTCTAAGCAAAATGTCATTTAATTTTGACTTCTTTTTCTGAAAACAACACAATATTTTTTTTTTCTTGTCTCGAAAATCCTTCTGTATTTTGGCTGGAAACAAGACTAGGATAGACAATCTAGGATAGATTTGCAGTGTTTTCATGGAACCTTGCAAAAGCAGCTTGTTACAATGGTGAGGGAAAAGCTCAGTGATCATAACAACAATAACAGCATTTGTCAGGCATCTTCACTGTCATGTGAGGAGAGTTAAAAGGAGAGGTTTTTTTAAACTCTAAAACATGAAATGTGGAGTTATCTGCATTTGCAAAAAAACAAACAAAAAAACTGTTGTAGTTATCTGCTTTTGCTCTAAAACAAACTTTTAATATGTACAAAAAAATCCCCTTACTTTCAATGAACTTCAGTTTTGTAAATTACCTGTGTTTGTTTAACTTAATCAGAACAACCCAACTGCAGTTTGATTGATATTGAATGGGCAATAAAAAAAATGTGATTTCTGAAATAAATAAATACATTTAAAAAGTAGTTATCGGTTTTTGCAAATGAACTCTTCATACAGTATATATTTATATATCTGTTTGGACAGATGTGGCTCTTTAATGATGACAATAATGACATTTTTACTGTGGTCTGGGATAGGAGATTTAGGAAAGGCATTAAAAGTGCAGGTCTCCTTGACAACTCTAAAATTATATTTTAAAATGCGTTTTATTTTTATATTTTCAGTTTTCATTTTAGTTTTATGAATTTTATTGTGTGCTTATGTAATTTGTATTTTTGTTAAAATATTTCTATTAAGCTTAAAGTTTTTTAAATTTTTGTTTTGTAATTTTATATGCTTTTTTTCATTAATTTTAGTCGTTTAATATTTCTATCTAGTATATTCTTTTTATTTTGTTTTAGTAATTTTAGTACTTCAGCTTTTCTATTTCAGATATTTGCACCATTTCTAACTCTTTCAGTCCATCATGTTTGATAACCACAGTCAAAGTGAGCTGT
Source organism: Enteromius mattozi (assembly GCA_032359235.1). Taxonomy (NCBI): domain Eukaryota; kingdom Metazoa; phylum Chordata; class Actinopteri; order Cypriniformes; family Cyprinidae; genus Enteromius; species Enteromius mattozi. The sequence goes on along the minus strand of JAUMHE010000053.1, from coordinate 5,688,840 downwards.
AACACAGTGAACTATAACACATTGTATATCTTTATATGGCAGAAACAGTAAGCGTAGGATTGCTTGCTCAGATTTGGCGATATGGTCAGATGAACAATGGTGAGTTCTCAAATCACTACCTGGTTTTTGTGCAATTCCATTATGTATGAAATTATAAATATTAATAGCTATGAATTAAACCATTTGTAATAAATTATTATTGACTCTATCTTCTCATTGTGTTGTGCAATTTGAGTGGAAGTATTTTACTTCTCTTTCTTGTGTCCTACCCCTGGGGAATGTAATAGCAACTGTAAATATTTTAATAGAACTCTTGATGTGCATCTCAAGCAGTCAGATGTTGAGTGGGGGAAATAGAGGATTGAAAGTAATAATAATAAAAAAGATCTATTAAAAATTTAACCTGTGGTGTACAGAAAAGAAAGCAAATTTTGCCAGTCATGATATGAAATCAAGTGCACTTATGTAAAGCTATTATTGAATTAATCTAACCATCCATAAAGCACTGCTGACACCTGGTGGATAGATATAATATTGTCAGCTTCATGCCAGTTAATAGTTCTGTAATGTACATATGCACATATATAAAATAAGCCATATAGCTGTGCATTAAGAAAGGAGATGCATTTGCTTTGTGAATAAGATGGGTTTTTGAAGAAGCAATAAAATAACGAAAAAGCTTTCCGTATGCCTGCAAAGATCACGTTAAACTATGAGGATGCAGTAAATGGCAATAGAATCCCAAAATCTGCTAAATTAGGCATCTATAATCTTATTATTTCCAGTGCATTTTTAATGTTAATCAAAACAGAAATTAAGCTTATTTTCCATCTAATTATAGGAAGGGATTTTTTTACATTTATTTTTTATTTTATCTTTTTATTTTTTGAATAATTCAAAGAGAATATAAGCGTATAGAATTTTAATGGAGGCTAAAAACAGCAGAATTGAATATTGAGCTGGTTTGATGTACACATTCAGTGTGAAGTGCAGATTAGATCCTTTTTGCTGCTGTGAGGCTGTGGGCGGCTGAGAGACAGACATGAAAGGCTTGTCATATGAAAGGAAAGCAAGCTTGAACTTCCTGTGAACTTGTCTCATTTCTGAGTAAACTGTAGCCAACTGAGAGATCAGCCCTACAACCATAGCTGCCGCTTAGACAAGTTTCAGTTTTATGCCCTTTTTTTTATTTTACTTTTTTTTTTGGATGGGTAGGCGGAGTGACCCTATTAAGTCCATGTACTACACAAACTCTCTGTGTTGTTGTTTTGAAATAAGAACAAAAAGCATGAAAGAGATTATTTTTGTGTCCCAGAACATTGGTTATGATATTGTTTTTTGTTGTTGTTGTTTTTGGGAGCAAATTAATGTTGAGCTGTTAAGGATAGTAAACTGCCTGGCAGTCAATTTTCTATCCAATTTGATTATGAAGTTGTCTGAATATTGGTAAGAATGCAAAATTTAAGATACTGTGTTAATAAGCCAAACATTTTTAGCATGCCTCTTATTAATACAACTTAGTATTATTTTATTATTTTATATTATATTATAGCGTTTAACATTTTTTTTAAATTACTTGTATTTTTACAATTTCAGTTTTCATTTTAATTTCTTTGATTTAATCTTAGTATTTGCTTCTATTTTTTTATACTTTTTAATATATATGTATATATATATATATATATATATATATAATCTTTTTTTATTATATTTTTTTATTTTGTTGTAGTTTTATTTCAGTTTTATATTTTAGTACTTTAAATTAAGTGTTTTAATCTAATAATTTATTTTATTCCAGCTTCATTTCAATGAAAATTTTTTTTTTTTTTTAATGAATGTTAAATTTGAGTAATTCCTGAACTTTTAACCACTTAAATAGTAGAGACAATGGCACACTGAGAGACAAGTTATACAGGCCAGCTAAATATAAGGGAAGCCAGCTGTAGGTATGCTGTAAGTCTCACAAACATGCTGCATTGGCAAAAATGTGGAGCTGATGGGAAGACTGTATTTCAGACAGTGAAAGAACTCAGGCATTAAAAAAGTACTTAAAAAAGACACATGCACAGACAGAAAGGTAGTAACAAATTCTGAAGGAATATATACTCTGCCCTTCCATGTGGAGTCAAATATATTGAAGCAAAGCCATGTTTACAAGTAGAAAACTCTGAATGTTTTGATACAGAAGTTGCTGATTTATGATGTTGGCATGGGCATGTTGATTTGAATATATCTATAATTCATAGAGATCAGTAAGCAGAAGTCTGTAGCAAATTATAACGAATGATTATATACTTAACATCATTTTTAATTCAGATGTAGTTATTGGGATATGAGTTTTATTTTGGATACTTCTGTGTTATGTTTCCATGCGACAACATCAAATGCTCGAAGTACAAGTTTCCCAGGTGCACTTGAAGGCAGCAGAAGTCACAGGTTTGAGATGTTTTTCTTAAACTGGGCTACAGCGCTCTCTGGTGGTGTTAAGCATCTTAAGCAACTTCTCAATTTTAAATACAAGCTTTTGTTTCTCTACACTAAAGCTTTAAAATATATTGAAGTATTAGTTAAAAGCATCTTAAGAGTAATATGTCTCCAGAATCTGGCAACACTGATGATTTTGATTCTTTGTAAAGAACTGGCTCATAAGAGGTGATTTATTTGTAAGACTATAGGACATTGTTTTTCATCATTTTGTAATTAATATTGTGTTCACAGAGATTTGCCTGGTGTTGGAAGGTTTTTACAGTGGACTCTAGTGACCTTTTACTGAATGAATTCACTGTCTTTGTCTTCTTATGTTTTATCTTTCAAAATATATTTTGTTTGAAACTCTGCTTTGCATCAAATTTGCAGATTTTTCTCAGGATCGAGGTACAAGCCTCTGTGCGCAATTGTAATTTTTGTCCTGTATGTCAGAGCGTAAGACAGAGGTGCCAGCACACGTTTGCACATTAAGACTAATGAGTATGTGTGCACGAGAACCCAATCCCTCTCTGTTAATGAAACAGCCCTGAAGTCACTTCTGTATCAACATCAGCAGAAGGTGTATTCTTTTCAAGAGACCTTGATACTGAAGCAAACAGCTGATTTCCGTTTGCTAATCGCATTGGTCACCTAACCAGCAAAATGAATTTTATCAATCTCTTACAGATGTTCACCTAGAATGTGATGTGAAGGAAACAGATTTTGCCTTCAGTGTTTTTGTGACTCTGAAATAGGGTCTTATTTTCCTAGCTGCCAAGGCTCTTTTGCATGCTTCACAAATCTAAGTAAAAGTAAAGGGATTTAGCACTAATCTGGAATTATATAGTCTACCCAATAGAAATAAAAAACCTGGGCACCGTGATGCCTAACCTAAAACGGTACAAGGTGTACAGAAACACATGAAGATAACTCGAATAAAGCAGTGTTTTGGAACGCACCCTGCAGGCCGTCTATGAGTCTTCTGATGCATAGATTCTTTTTGTTCGTCCTTATTATTGGTGATCGCTAAAGATTTTTCAGAAATACTTGCTGTTAAACTTCTGCATGCAACTTGTCCTGTACTGTTTTGGCTATGTATATGAATAATGCTTCAAATCAAGCTTGAGGAACTACTGCATTAATTAATTGTGATGCAAATGTATTTTTACTCTAATATTTAGTATACAGAGTTCCTACAGGGTTTGGAAAAAAAAATGGAATTTGATTTTCCAGGTATTTTAAGTATGAAAAGAGAGCAAATATTTGTGTTTCCAAACTTTTGCCCCTATTTAGTTTTTAGAATAGAAAATTAAGAATTTAATGAAAATACATTTGTTGTACTATTGTGGATGTCAATAGTTTCTCAAGGGCACAAAAAAGTTTCTTGTGAGCATGCAAAAGTCTGCATTTTTTATATATATATTAGAGACCCTGTATGTAATCACTTTGAATATTTAGAGATGACTGTACTATACTAAATATAAAGCTGAAAATAATGCTCTTTAACTATTTATGTTAAACATGGTCTGAAAATCTACTGAGAGGTCTGGAAAAGTATGGAATTTTAAAATGGAAAATGAGTAGAAAACCTAAAAACTATGAAAATATAGTTTTCTATAGAGAATTTAGAGAATTTTTTGCTTACGCTTTTTGGGGGAATCAGATTGTATCCCATTTTATAAGGACATTGGGGGTTCAGTGGAAGAATCACTTTCTTTTTCTGTGTAAAGTTATATCTTATTTTGAAACTTGTCATGACAACATGCATTTATACTTATACTTTATATTTATACTTATACTTACTTGTCTCCGTTTACATCCATTGTAAGGTCCTCTCACGTCAAAGCTAATTTTTGTAGCAATTAATACTAGGCCACAAGTGCTGTCAGCTGAGTTAACTTGTATTGAAGCCAAATATTGCTTTAGGCTAGGATAGGACCACTTGCAAATAGCATGCACAGAATAGATGTTATATTGTGTTCTTGAGCAATGAGAGTAGGATAAGACAGAAACATCATTATGTTCTGCTTGTTTTCATGAATGGAGGTGTTCCAGTGGCCTGGCCTCAACATCTGCATGGTGTTTTTTCCCAGCCTCCCTCACCTCATCTCCCCTGGTACATAATAATAACAGCTTCATTGCTGGTTTGCAGCAGCCACTGGATTGTGTCCCTGTGATTTGCACGCCTCTGGGGACCTAAACCATAGACTTCCCTTTGACCCTTGTTCCTCTGCCCCTTTAAAACTGCCCCACCTATCCCCAGAATCCATTTAGTAAGACATAAAGACCTCGCCAAAACAAGCGGCCTCTGTATCACAGCTCCAGGCTTTCTTCCTGTGAGCACTTAACCTCAGATGCATAATATGAGCCTATGTGCTCCACATCTGTATAATGACACACATGGCGATCTGTTATTCTTTTCCGTAATGACCAGGACCTCAGATTAGACCTCTAAGCATCAGCCACCTCCTTAAAAGGCATTTATTTTCCATTTAGTCTAGCCGCCTTGCTGAATTTTAACATTGCGGATGTATTGTTTGCTTTAGGCTTTTACTTCTGGGCTTTTGCTATTTTGTAATGTCACCTTACTATCGTGTGTAAATGTTGTCTTAGTTTGCTTTGGAAACTAAACACAGCTGTCTAATCTATAAGTAACACAGAGATTCTTTGTGAACCGGAGGAATGTGGACTCTGGTGGAATGTGAGAATGCAATCTTCACCAAATCAACAATAAAATAGCAGAAGATGGAGTTTAAGTTCCATTACAGGGATTCATTTTAAGCAATATCCATGTCATACATTTCAGATGGCATCAAAGTAAACAACAGTGCAGTTTCATCACACCAGGATTCAATGGTCCAGTCTGGCCAGTAGGCCAGATTTTTACTTGCTTTGTGAACATTTACACTGACCCATCATAAAAGCATGATACATTTTTATTTTTAAGCACTATTTGCTGGAAATATTTATATTTCAGATTACAGTATCATTAGTTCATTAATTCTTTTTAAAACATATATTTAATTTTAATTGCTTATTTCTTTATTTATTTTACAAAAAAAGTGACAAGCTGGAAAGCTGCAATAGATAAATACACTTTTTCTGGAAACTGATGGTATATGATACAAAATCAATCTGAGATTGATTTGTAGCTTTTAGTCTTTTTTCTTTTATTTATTTATTTATTTCCAATTTTCCACAACTTTATCTGCTAGATACAATGATGTTACACATTTCTCAACTGTGACCGTGATAATGTAGAGTACATTACAGAAAACCAAATGTTTGCTAAAATTTGCAATGCAGAAAAATGATAAAAAGATTTCATATCTAAATTAAATTATTTTAATTTTTTCTTTACAATAAGAAATTAAGAAAGCAAAGATTATACAACTATAATTTTAACTGTATAAACACAATTTTTACCTTTTTAATTAATGCATACGATGCAAAACATTACTGACTGGGTTGTAGTTTCTTTGTTACTGAGAATTTCATTCATTTTTGCAATTTCTTTTTGCAAAATTATGAACAATTGTAGTAATTTTCAGAGGCAGTTAAATGATGGTTCTGTCAATTGGCCTTAAACTCTGTCACGCAGCAGGCAGCCCTTATTGCTGAGCCACTGTTACTTGTCTTCTTTAGAAATTATGCTTGTGTTCTTAACAAGATTTTGTGTTTATTCATCTGGAGTGACAGTGATGTAATGAATGACAAAAACTATTTTTTTCTATTGTAATGTTGTGCCACTAGGGGGCAGCCTGAAGGTATCAGAAACTGTGCATCTTCTCCAGTCTTTTGTTGGGTTGCTTGCTCTTAATACGTTTCCACAGTCTTGTCATCCCCACACTTCTTACAGCACCCACTTAGGCTACATGTCCATTCAAAGACACATTTAACTCATGTGAGGCCCAAATGGCTGTTGTAAATGTTTTTTTAAATATAATATCACTCTCATATTATTGCCCACTGAAAATAATGCATCTTTCTCATTGCTCTGTGTGCCCACACAATTTTGGGTAGTTATTTGTCACAGAGCTTCAGCCTACGTGGTGCAGGTCTGATTCATGAAGAAAGGTTGCGTAACCGTTAAACCAGCATGTTATGAATGATTGTTGTTCATTATGCTGCAGGGGAACCAAATCAGGTTCTTTAAATAGCAAGCTCTTCTGTAATTCCAAAAACAAAAAGTTTCATATTCCTGATGCATGCCAAAATGCTGCAGTAGATGCTGAGGAAGCTTTCTGTGATTGTGCCGTGGTGATGTCGCATTAACAGTGTTAGCAGGCTAGCCCGTTTGGGACTTTAAGTATTTTCTGGCCCATTTAAGGCTGGTGATGGAGTTCAGCAGGCCTGCTCTACTGTTAGTCTAGCTGTCCAAGAGGGAACGTCACGGCCAGCGCGGCCCGGCCAGAGATCAAAAAGCATTATTGATGAAGGTTCCTCACACCTCGCCAAGTCTGTGCTGTAATGAGGCCGACTGCAGATTCATGAAGGTCCTGTAGGATGGGTTGCATTGACAAGCATGCAGTGTGCCAAGTTAAAAAGAGATGTTCTGTAAAGAGAAGTTCAGCTTAAGTTTAAGTTGGTTTGTTTATATAGTAACAAGTCATTAAAGTGCCCTAATTAAGGATTTTTGAAAATGAACTTTCATGCAGTGTGTAACACAGCTCTAAGTGAATGAAAATATCCTCCAAGTTTTAAATCTGAAAGTGCATCGTGTATAAAGTTATTGTCTCTAAAAAAAAAAAGAGTTGACTCTGAATCATTAAAACAAGTCATTATTAAAAGAATCCCAAGCCGTTTCGTGTTGACGTCAACATGAAACATTTGCATATTGCCCGCCCACTTGTTGGTCTTTTCACGTTGGTCTGAATGTAAATACTAATGGGTCAAAGACAGCAAAATGTCCGCATCAAAAGAAATTTACAAAAGTGATTTTATGTCCATAGGAAGCGCATAAAATTTTTACAAACTTTTAAGGTTTCAGATAGATTTTTTTTTTTGAAGAATAAGATTTTAGATGTGGTTGAAATAATGTTACATTGTCATTCTGTGTAACGGAATTTTTATATAAAAATTCAATCAACAAGCTTATTCTGACCTTTACATAATAAAACATATATATAAAAAAATAAGGGAGCATATTAATTAAATTTCACAAATGGGCAAAATCTAGGATAGTGACAATTTTTACAAATTTAAAATTACAGTTAATTAGTATTTGAGATGAAAGTAATTAGTCTTTTAATATGTCATAAATTGATTTTTGTTGTAAATATTCCTGACAAAACTGTTACACTGAATTACATTTTAGTGGGTGTTTTCTGTAAATCAGGGAAAAAGTATCATACTTATTTTTTTTTGCCCAGAAAAACAAAATTGCAATTAAATTTAACAGTCAACAAAAACAGAAACAATTTTAAAGTAGCATTTCTGCTTAAACACTTTTTTCGTCTTTTAACCCTAAAGGCCTGTACACACCAGGCTGCTCTAACCCACGCGATTTTCACTGATGATGAGCTGACGGAAATTAATGAAAAACAGAAATACCCATGTACACAAGGTGGCGCTGCGAGAGACCAGCAGCTCTACATTCATCTTGCCGAGGTGCATCTTCTTAATCTACTTAATTGATGTGCTCGGCAAGACCTGTTTGTGTTTGAGCGCCACCAAGCTGTGTACTGTAGATTCAGCAGCTCCAGGCACGTGAACAAAGCCCAAAAAAATACCGAGACAGTGGCGTTTTTTAAAGAAATTACACTTTGACGCTTCGCATTTTACACTTCGGTGTGCATGCTCACATTGGCACCATTTTGTTTAGTCACAAGCTGTTAAACGTCGGTGATATTCGTGCGCAATATTCATCCTGGTGTGAACAGGCCTTAATTCATTCTTTGCCACAAGGTGCTGTTTTTGGAGCTTTAAAAGCTCACAAACACTGCTTTAAATGAAATCTACCAATCACTGGAGAGGTTTGGAAAAATGAATAGTTGAATGAATCGTTTGGGAGTCGTTGAGCAAAAGCAAAATATGAACCTAATAATAATAATAACCATAATAGGGGCACTATAAAAAATAACAATCAGTATATTCCTTGACTTTTTTGTATGAATGGTAATGGAATTTAAAAAAAAGAAATGATTTAAAGCATTCAGACTCACAGCTGAAGTGTGCTAATCCATAGGTCATGTGTCCAAGTAGATAAAGTACACTTAAATGAAGAATTTCTGGAATATGACTAAAGTTTTGTCATTCCTTTAAATCGTGAGAAATCTTTTCATGCGACCGATGGTTTTTGAGATGTTGCCTGTCCTTGAGTGTCTGTACTTGCTGTAATTACAGCACCACAACGGAATAGCTTTCATTGTGTACACCTTGATGAGCTATGCACACAAATCAGTGCAGTTTCTCGACCACAGAAGTCTGTTTCTGCCAGTATTAGTGAAAGACTCTGTCCATTTAATTAAGGTAAATCAAATCAGTTATTTGTAATGCAACGCATGGAAAACAATTTACTCCCTCACATAATCTTCTTGCATAACCTCTGGGACTTCTAAAATGTATAGCAATGTAAAAATTAAATACATTACATTCATTGGAGGCAACTGCTTCTGTTTTCTATAGACAAATGCTGATCTCTATGGATTTACCAGTGTGCTTAACAGCAAAATGATCGGAGTGTGCAAAAATAAAGCACTCTTTATTTGTAGTTTTTGTATGTCAAACTTTATATTATAACATTTCTTTTAGATAAGAGATGAGTTGACCAACGATGACCTTTAATTATGGAAAATATGCAGTTGAAGCAACTTCATTTCAACTTCATTTAAACTGTCTCAACTAAAAATATCTTGCTCTGACATATCTTAAATAAGCCAGTGCCATGTCTCAAGAAGCACGCTTGTAATGTTTTCTTTTAGGTTATTTTAATAAAAGATCAACTAAATTAAGCTAAACCCCATCTGTGAAACTGGGTCTTTGTTTTATTTTTGCTTTTAAATGTAGAAAATATTAGTTAAATTAAATAAGTTTTAATATAGTTGGATATATTATAGCATTTGCGATTCATACTTCTGTTTTAGATATTTACAGTAAGGCTAGATCAAGCAATACCTGCATGCATAATTGTGTATTTTGTGTTCTTTACAGCTGTTTTTCACAGAATTTTCCTGTGGGGCTTTGTAAACTACATGAATATATCATTGTGTCAAAAAAGCATGCACCTGTTTGAGACTCTAAATGTGTAACATACAACTTCACATGTAGGTCACGAGTCAAAAGGTGACACACAAGAATAACTGTACAAACATCCAGAAATCTGGTTCAGTGGTCATGGGAACAGACCAGGATGGGTAATAATGGTCCACAGAGTCATCCTTGAGTTTCTGGAATATCTTTTAGAGTTCATGTGATGATTTTATCCATTGAGAATTATTTGGATCATGTAAAATGGGTGTAACAGACCAGAATGAGTGCAAATGGTTTGTAGGTGAGAGGTTAGGGGGGATTCACAGCCAATTTCAGTAGCAGATCAAGTTATTACATTTTGCTAAAAAATTATGAAGATATAGGACCGGATAGCCTAAGCAAGGATTAAGGCATAGTTCAATTAGGACATTTAAGTAGTTTTTATAAACATGCATTAGAAAAAAACATTACTGGTGTGCATAGAGGCAAAACAAAGGCATTGATATATTTTAAGATTAGTTAGTGCAAGTTTTTCTCAGTTGAAACTGAGTCTTACATTTTAGTCTAGGACTAGGCTTAAGCCTTGTCTGTTTACAGTTTAGTTTGTGCTTGTATGCATCAATAATTCATGCACAATAAAAGCAGGACAGATAGTATGCTGTACTATATGTAGAATTGACACCTAATGGTTGAACTAGGGATCGCAGTCAAAATCTAAATATTGGAGACATATTTTTTTACAACCGATCACTCCTCCATAGACTTGACACACATGCAGGTTGCCAGATTGACCACACCAACAGAAAAGAGAGCACATGACAATGAATGAAATGAAACTGTATTTTCTGCCACCTGGCCACCTGGGGTGCCAAAATACAATTGGGAAAACTGGCACTGGGGCGGGTTTCACAAACCAAAACAGAGACGTTCTGGCCCAGAACGCACATTTTCAAAAGAAGAATAACTCACTGTAGCATTCTTTTTCAGATAAACAAGTATGTTAGCTTAGCATGTTTTTTAAATAGCTGCAAACATTATGGAATTTTTATGATTTAGTAGAGTCAAAACTTTCATACAGCAGCTATAAGTAAACTGGATTTTGACTTCATGTTGACTTAAACCATGCTCATCATATGTTTGTGATTGTGCACAGCTAGATTGTATGACGGGTATCTGGCTGTGTCTATTCCTGTCAGCCAGCAATTCCCTGCAGTGTGTCTCTCCTCTTTTTCTCTACCTCCCTCTCCCTGTTCCTCTCTATCTCTCTCTATTGTTGAAAGCATGAACAAAAGATAAGCAGAAACAAAGGAGAGCTGTGGAAGCTCAGCAAGCATGTTGCAGTTCACCCTGACACCTTCTCAAAGTCAGGAATATGAATCTACTCATACAAACCAGTCTAGATGACAAACACCTCAGCTTTACACAAAAGGGTCTGAATTTCAGTGAACTGAAGCCAAGAACTGTTTAATTGTCTCTCACCCGCACAGACTCCTTAATGCAGTCTAGACTGTGCTCAATTGTAGCCCGAGGATGAATGTGAATTCTTAACACAGCTTTGGCAAGAGTTACTGTAGATTTTTAGCAAGCGATAACAAATAAAATGTGAACAAGTGCTGCATAAGTTGAAACAAGGTTAATTTGCTTGGGGTTGTTTTTTCGATTGGACAGTCATGAATAGGACTGGGAAAGCATACTTTGGATCAGTTCGATGTTTATGATACCTGTAGGGAACTGAATTATTGCCAAGAATGCTGCGATTCTTTCAATTGATTTCACTTGATTCAATTGAGACTTAGTTTCTTCTGTGAAGCACAAAAGATGTTTTGAGGGGTGTTGGACAACACTGAGCCCCTCTGATGTTTATTGAATGGAAAAACACATTGTTCTGAATATCTTTTGTGTTGAGCAGAAGAGGGAAAGTTATACAGGTTTTGAACGATGTGAGAATTGCAACCCTTTAGAAATGCTGACAGCAGAGATGCACGATTTGGGGGAAAATGCATTTATTTATTTAGATTTGAGTCAGTCTTCTTTTTTTT
>JAUMHE010000053.1:5655475-5666233 GCA_032359235.1 Enteromius mattozi | reverse complement strand
ACGCCAATTTCATTGGCCTTTTGTATAAAGCTCAAAGGCAGTTGGTCTCTCTGGCGAGTTCCCATATGTAACGTCTCTGTTCCCTCCTTCAGGGAACGTGGATTACATTCGTAACCTAGACGTTTCCTTTGGTGACACACTTTCCAGATTCTAGGGTTATATAAATTTTTAACATTGTATGATTCTTAATTTAATCCTTACATTAATTAGATTTTTATTGTACTGAAAATCACAATGTGTATAAAAAACCTTTTTGAAGTTCCTGTGGAATGTTTTGTCTTGTCAGAGTGAGATACAGTTGCTCAGAGGTGCAGAGCTTAGCGATGAGTCAATTAGACATACAGACAAACAGTTTAATTTTGTGGATTGTTGGGCAGAGTATGTGACTTCAGTGAGAGCTGTTGACACCACAGCATTGTGCTTTTCATCAACAAGACATTCATGAGGCATTTTCATTGCTGCATCTCCACTAAGAAATATATTCAATGATAAATTGCCTTAATGACTTTTTTTTATTATTCTAAGAGGTGAATGAGGTCATTGACATCATAAAGTGTTCTGAATTAATCTTATGTTTTTTGAAAAGATCTTAAGACCTAAATTTAGAAAAGCATTTGTGCACGCTTTGGCACTTAATGCCATGTCAGTCCTGTGCACACTGTGCTGTGTGCTTTGTGCTTTGACGATTGCTCTAGATTCTATGAATTAAGACACTTAAGGATATAATTCTGTAATGATGAATAATTCAGTGAGCCTTAGTGCAAATATGACCTGTAATGTGGGGAAGTGCAAAGTTTTTGATTATTATGCTTTATGAAAAACAAAATTGGCAAAGCCGAAGGGAGTTTTAGTTGAAAGTTACTCTTGTCAAAGTTTTCTTTCTTCCTCCTTCTGTCATTTTTACATGTACTTTTGATTAAAATCAGACTTTTCTCCAGGCTGAAGTGATTAGCATTGATTGCGAGGTGAGAGTTTGCATGCAATGCAGTGGCAAAATGACAGTCCGTCAAGCAGACACACACTGTTGTTTATAATGTTGTGACACCAACTAATAATAACGGCAATTATAGATATAATCATTGTGCCACAGCCTGTACTTCAGAAAAGCGAGGGTCACTTAAAAATATATTCCAATACAAATTACTAATTGCTCGCTGAAAATGCAATAAGATATTCTTATCTAAATGTTGTATTCAGAAAGTAATTTTTGTTTGTAGCAATATTTTGGAATATTCTTAAGGCCACAGATCCACAGAAATGAAAAGGATTATCTACGATGTGACTTTAATGTCTTATGTAAGCTAGCAAAACAATATCACTATAGGAATGTTTTGTGTTAGAAAATAATTGCATGTTTTGTATAATAGAGTAGTCATAGCAGTGAATTGGCAACTGTATGTGTTTCATTGGCATTGTCAATGATTTGTGATCAAGATGTTTAGGACAAAAATGTTAACCACTGTAGGTTACAGTTCATTTGCATATTCTTTGAAAGAGGTATTATATTTAAAGCAATAAGTTTATCAGTGTCTTTTCTCTAAAGATAGCAATTCTATACCACAAAGTGCCTAACTCAGTTTATTTCCTGCAAAGGTCTGTGCTCTAATGCTGATTTTGTTTGGATTTGTCTGGAGCATCCGTGAGATTGTTACATCCATTAGACCTGACAGCTTTACTGCACCCAGAGCATTGTCTATTGTCTTTGCATTGTCTAGTTTTGCACATCGTCCATTGTTAGTGCGGATGCTGTGTACATCAGGCCTGATACACATGTGGGTAGCTGACCTGAAATACTTCTGGGGAAGTTGACATGTTCTGCAGTGTGAGCTGCTAAACGAAAGCTACTTTTAACAGTGCACTAACTCCTGTGTGATTATTCATTCAGTTATGGCTTCATATTAATGAATCATTTGTACAAAAAGGGTTGTTTTTGCTCGCATTGCTAGCAGTTTTTCTGGATCCATTGCAAATAATTTTTATTTATTTATTTTTTGATAGAAATATATATATATTTGTTGACTTTAATTGAATGTTAAAAATATTTCCCAATTTTTTTGTTTTGTTTTCCTGTTTAAAAGAACAGATTTTAGTAAAATATGGAATTTGATTTACAAAACATTACTGAACATTACTTACAGTTTTTGTCACATTGTTACTGGTGCTTTCCAGACTTTCCAGATAAGTCATTTTTTGCAGTTGCTACGCTGATAGCCAGCTGGAGAACATTACCTTGCAGACAAATCAGCAGAATTTGCAACACCCGATCTTGAACACATCACAGAAAACCAAGCATTTGAGTTTACAAGGCATACAAATGGATCTACAAGATCAATGAACGTATAATTTTCAATGGCAGCACAGCACTGACATGAACTGTTCTGTTAACTGACTTGAAACTCTCACACTGGCTCTGGGTCAGTGAATCATTATTATTGTTCAGCTAAATTACTTGCTGAGGATTAAAAAGCAGGTTTTCTCATCCAGTTTGATGCATATTCTCCTAATGCTGCCATCTGAAAGGCATCTGTAACTCAGGGGTTCATGCTCTACAGATGTGAAGAACAGTTGCCGTTAAACATTTGCCATCTATTTCACCCCCGACTCATGTGGACTGATGTGAACCTTTCGCAATTTGTAAGCGGGTAAATGTGAGCTTCCTTTGTTCAATGTATCTCCATCACATCCACAGCACAGCACCAGATGGATCGAGCTACAGACAGATTTACTTTTAGCAGCTGGGTGCCGTGTGGTGGTAAAATGATCTTCATGAGCATAGGTGAAGATGGGATGGTGTGATATTCTGGATTCAGTATAAGTCTCAGTCAATCAACAGCATTTGTGTCATATTGTTGATAAAGTATTTTGCCTTCATTTACTTTAAAAGATTTAAAAAAAAAGAAAATACTTTTTGGAGGATTTAAAAATATCCAAAATCATCATATCTGATAAAATAAAAAAATAAAATAAAATAAAATAAATACACAATTTAAAATAGATACATGGCCCATTCACTTCCATGTAAGTTCTTTACTGTAGCAAAAGAAATAAAAGTTTTTGTTTGAGTAATATATTTGTGTTTTCTGTGTATATTTAATATGTATAATGCACACACTGAAAAAAAAACATGTTTACATGTATATATTTATATTCATATTCCATATTTATATTATAAATAAATATATTTAATATATAAAAATAACATTTCTCTGAAATATATACATGCATGTTTGTGCATTTATATAAATATACACATCACACATACATATATTCTGTAAAGCTTTCATTTTGTGTGCGATTAATCGTTTGACACTGTGAAGTGTCCTTAACTTTCAAGACGATGTCAAATGAAACGTATTTTTATTCACAGCCTCAGTAAATTAAGCTGAACAGCGTCAATACACCGAAAGCTATTTTGGATTAAAAGCTTAAAATCATCAAAACACACTTGTAAATGAAAAATGAAGCCTATTAAAAATCTTCTGTGGTCTGTGAAAGAAGAATTTGTTTTCCTATGAGCCATGAGAACCCTTATATTGGTCCAGGGGTCATTCGTATAAAAATAATAATAATAATAATAAAAATACTACATCCATATGGTTATGTAACCTGATTTATTGCCTGCTTTCTCAGAAGACACCAGGGATGAGATGAAGACAACGCCATAGTAAAGTGGATCTGAATAAAATGTGATAGAGCTGGAAAAAATGTGGGGAGAACGAGGACATGTAAGAGGAAATATGTGCTTTTTTTGGTTCCTGAAGCCGACACACTAGTGTTATGGCCTCCATCTCTATTCTCTAGCTTTCAGCCCCTCAGGGCTTTGGCTGTGCTTCTAACAAACCCAGCACCAATCACATTGCTGCTGAGCATCTTATATCGGCGTGTGTTGTCACCGAGTGCATGCTAAGGATACTTTGTGCCTATCATTTGAAGAGCAGACTGAAATAAGCCTACAGGAACAAGAGAGGAGAGGGAGCAGGATACAGTCAAGACATCATATGGGAGCGTCTGCTTTGACTTTGGCTTTGATTTGGGGGAAAAATCCTGTGGATTCCCTTTGGACAGCCTCTAAACTGGGTATAGGGTTGGAATTTTTGTAGGTAATTAGCAAATCATATGATCAGTAATGATCAGAGTCAGTAGATTTTAGGCAGTTGAAATTGACAGATTTCACAGTATTTTTTGTTTTATAGCTTCAGACTGAATTCATCCAGTTGGAGGATATCAGACACGTTTGGTACTTTGAGCTGATTTTAGAACAAACTTTCTTTTCATTGGTCATGCATCTAGAGCAAAGAAGTGAGTTTCTTGTTTTTGGAAGTCGGCAAATATATAATGCCTAGAAGGCCTATTTTAAAATACAGTCACATTTGAAAAGTTCTAAAGTATATTCCAAAATTAAGAAATCACACCCAATGGCTGAACATTTTATTTATTTAGCCTACATATCACACACACAAAGGCTAATATACTTATTACAGTATAGTTTGTTATCCACATTATTTTTCCCGTATAAGCAGCCGGGCACGGCCATTTGTAAATTAAATGCGTCTGGCTTCCAGTGTCATTCGCTTCCAACTATTTCTAGCTGTATAAAACAGCTTGTTTTACTGCTCGATATTGCAAATGGTTGTTTCTTACCATAATTATAAACACAAACTGGTTTGTGGTGTGAACAGTTTTACTATTTACTTCACTCTTATTCTTCTTTTCATTTCCCTATAGGGGAAAATGGCTTACTTCCATGTTAAAAAAAACTGTGGATATGTATAAAACATGCATTTATATTTTATATTTAAATGTCTTTATGATTATTAAACGTTCTGTCTGAGAGAGAGAGAGAGAGAGAGAGAGAATGACTTATATGCTCAGATGGTTTTGATCAGTTTTTAGAAATCACATAGAACAGATTGAGTCACTTATGTCAAATTAGATAAATGCATTAATGGTGGTAAACATTTAATTAATTGAATGCAGTAATGTGACAGCCTTAGATAAAATGCCAGTTAATGTTTGCAAATGAGCCATTTGCCAAATCGCTAAAATTAAACGAATAATTACTCACAGTATTTACTGCATATTCACTCCAGGTATTTGAAAAACGAAAATGTGCTCTATGCATTGCCAAATGAAAAATGGTCTGCTAATCGACCTGATCTTTATAGTCTGTAACTAGCCAACCATAAGCCCTATAATGTGAAATATCAACAAATATTGTGTAGGCGAATTAATATGTAGGTGTGATAATGTCTTGCATGTTTCTTTTAATCGTTAGTGTTTTGTTTTGGCTGTGGTAGGCTTTTCTGCGTGTGATTAGCACATATGAATCTGCATGCAGAACCAGTGCGTTTGAAGACCTTTCTCCCTTGCTGACATCTTCCCCATTTGTACAGCGATCATCTGGGTGTATTTTCTCCATACAGAGAAAGACATGACATGTCAAAACACGTCCACTCTGTTTGGAATTAGAAGCCAGACATTACCCATGATGCCTTTGTGCATTTATGTTCATATCAAGGACAAGGAAAAGGTTGCACAAGCATTAATTGCTCATGCATTCATTTACAGGATGGTTGGCACAACACAAATAAAGGGATAACAAACATAGATGCTTATGCTTTACATGCTGTATTTTGACTTGATGCACCTTTCTGTATGAAATCCTGAGCAATGCAGCAAACATCATATTTACTTCAATCTTTCACCAAAGGTCTTGGCATGTGAAATGTTATTACAGCTGGTTGTTTCCTTGGTGCAATTACATTAAAGTGGTTGACTCAAGGGCACAGTATCCCTGTCCCACCCAAGCACTGATTTGCATTTATAACTGACAAAACATGCAGTTTACTGGGATAATAGTATTTTAATGATGCTGCTTTAGCTTTGTAAATGTGGTCTTTTGCAAAGCATGTGAAATGAAGACACTTGTATGCACAGCAGTGACCTTGTAGTTTCTTTTGTACTGTACCATTTGTATCCTCAATCACTGAATGGCTCAATGCTGCCTGAAACACTTTGAGTTGTGCTTCATTTGAAAGAGCTGGTGATTCACTGAGAAATTTTGAACATCATGTTCAGTTTTGTGGCATATCAGATGAGTTTATTAAAGTGGTGAGCAGGCCTGTGGCCAATTCCATGTGAAGGATTTAAAAGGATAGTTCACCCAAATATGAAAATTGTCATAATTTGCCGGCCCACATGTTGTCCCAAACTTGTATTACCCCACTGACTTTCATTGTAAAAACAAGAGACATTTTTCAGTGTATCTTCTGTTGTGTTCCGCACAATTCTGGTTTTATTGGTGGTTTTCATGCACTTCTTTTTACTACTTCTTGAAAACAACAATCTTGTGAGTTTTGCCTCCCAGTGGACCAACAAATTAGTGCAAATGACATGGACAGTCCACATGGATCCCACTGGTTATGAAATGTATGCTATGTGTGTGAGACATAATGACAACCATAAACCTGAAGCATACTTTCTCCTTCAACTTTTATTGTTAAAAAAAAAAAAAGTAATTCTAAATATTTAATTGTGCACCCCATTTTCTGTTATTACTTTTAGAGGACATTTGTTGTCATCTAACACTGACTTTGTACATTTTAAAAATTAAAAACTGTACGTTTGTAATGTTTTGATGCATTTTAAATGAGTTATGTTTCTAGTGTCTTGTTAAAACTTAAATACAATTGTGTAGGATTTTTTAAATCGATATAATTTTTAAATTGATTGTTAACTTGGCCAGTGTTGTGGTCAAAATTTATATATATATATATATATATATATATATATTCTGACGAGTCAGCTGCCTCCCCTAGCTATCATGGCCACCCGTCCCTTCTTCGCCGCCCTTCACCAGGCTCCCGACAGGAGTGGGTGTGTGAGAGAGGAGGGCCGCATGAACTGGCGGCACATGATGGGGCACACCTGAGATGAATGAAGCCTCATCACCGCAGCTGTTAAAGGCCGAGCGCGCCTCTGCTCTGGAGACCGGTCTCTTTCCCCGTGCATGAACGCTGGTGTCCTCATGAGTCCAGGAAGGGTGCGTTGAGGGATCGCTACGCCGCCCAAAGACGCGAGCCGTCAGAGACGAGAACCGCACCCGTGAAACAGCCGTCGGGCCAGGATGCCGGGCCGTTGAGTCTCCTTTCACGTGCAGTGAGGGCCAAGCAGGACGAAGTCACTAAAGAAGCCACCGCCTCTCGCACCCCTGACATGAGAGGGGAGCGTGTGCGAGCTGCCGTACTCCGCCCCTTACCTGGACCCTTCCCCCTCGAACACCGCCTGACCTTCACTACCCTTGCAGCATGACGAGGACACCAGTTCCCTTTTATTTTGGACACTTTTCCCCTGGACACTTGATCTTATTATTATTTTGTTCAATAAAAGCCTTTCCAAGGCCTGACGCCACTCCTGCCGTGACTATATATATATATGTAACACATGTCTAGTTTTGTTGGAAAGAAGTAATTTAACAGACTCTTCTATGCCAAGTTTTCTATAGAATCTATTAGAAATGTATAAAACCACAATACATTATTTTCTGGTAGCTGAAAGGATGATGAATTGGACAAATTATTTATTTTTCAATGGGCAAAGGAAATTTCCCTACATGTTGGAATCAAACCAGTGACCTTTCAGTTACCATATGAGCCTTAACCAATATATCACACCAGTGCTTTGCTTTAGATGGAAGACTTGATACTGCAAATTAACATCCAGTATGATTGCAGTCCCTTTGTTTCAGTTCTATCGTTTATAATGGTTTGATGACCTAATTCAAAGGAAGACTGTGTAAGACAGACCGAGAGAAAGCATCTATTGAAGTAACAGAAAGGCACAGAGATGGAAATGTTCAAAAAGAAGTCTCTTGGGCCACCTCGAATGTTTATTTGGAATGTCGAACATGTTTTTCTGTGCCAGAACCCCATCAGGAAATAAGCCAGACGAGGCTTGTGACCTCTCATGACCTCCCTCATTTCTTTGAGATGTCAAAGCAATATCCAAGCAGTCTGGCCGAGTGCAAGCCGATAGCTGTAGCGCTGCATTTTTTAGAGGTTCAGCCGCAGCCTTATCTAAAGCAGAGTCTAATACCTGGTTAATGGGATGTCTAGCCACCGTGCGACCTTGTCACAGCGCCAGCTGACAGGACACATTTGCACCAATATCATATTGCATCGTTAAACTTACCCCAGTGTTCAAACGTGTGATGCATAGCCATGACTTCTCATCCATTTTAATGCAAACTTGATAGATATGTACATTAGATCTTACTCAGCAATGCTTATTTTGATTCATCTCTTTCAATATCAGTATTTAGAGATGCCATGTTATAAATATGCATTAGCCAAGTGAATGTGTTTTTAAGTGTCCACGGGAGGAGCGCTTATGTCGAGATAAACACAATTAAAGGAATGCATAATAAATCACATGAAATTAGTTCTTTCAAGAAGCTCCAATGGCATACAAATACATGCATTTGTTGCTAATTTGGTAGCCTTTGGGTGGAAAAAATTGTGCCTCCAGCACACACTCATATGCAGTGTATAATCATTTATAAAAACAAAAAAAGGCTCAAAATTGAAAAGAATGTTATGCACAATTACAGTTTTAATGTGAGTGAAGGATAATAATAAAGGTGTGATTTCACCCTCGAATTCAAATTCATCACATTAAAGTAGGAAAACCTTTAGAAATCAATTACAAATTCTGTCTGTTCTGTCTTGATGTTAAAAATCAGTAGATACTTAAACAAAATCCTGTCTAACTTGAGATGATCATTTCCAGCAGACGAAAAAGACATCGCTATGCAAAGTACGACTTTATTACTAGCCAGGGAATAGGATGAGAAGGAAACGAGGAAGAGATAAATGAGGATCAAATGAGATATTTACATCCATGTGGTGTTCTTTGGATGCCTTACTTGACTGATTTCAAAGCAGTGCTATTTAGCCTTGGCCTAATACCTAAAGTCAGGCATGATTCACAAGTGCAGTACAGTGTAGTTTAACTCCAGTGAACTCTGTGCCCTTGCTGGGGCTTTGAATGAGGGCATGGTGAAAGGAGGAAGATCTCTGTCAGCATCGTAGCGCTCCACGCCAGACTGCAACTTAATCCAGACCTTTGCCAGGAATCAGCTGTGTAAACTACTGGAGTTCACCGTATTAAGAAGCACACACACGTACAATGATGCACATTAACAACAAAAGACGTATTGTTGTTCCTTGATAAAATGTTGTTTTTAAATCAATTAACAATGTTTGCTCTCTCCTAGTCTTATTGTGCATTGATACATTAGTGCATGCCATTTAATAAAAATCTTTCATCAGATGCAATGACTTTATGTACCCCTGAAATGACTTCTCATTTTGCTAATGTTACCAAGAAAAGGTGGACAGGGAAGGTATAATGGGATAAGGAATAAAGAAAAGGGATTTGTTTTTCTGATTAATTGTCTATTACATGAAAGTGGCATTAGTGTACCCTTTTTACGTTTCTGGGGTTCTCAGAAATCTAAGTCATTATGTTTGGGATAATTTTATATAGTGATGTATGGAAACTACAACACATATAATTTTTGTGTTCCTATTTGGTACAACAGCAAAAGAATTGCTATGTCTGTGCAAAAGAGGAAAAATTTAGAGAGATTGATTATGCTGGTCAGAAAAGAGAAAGACTTGTCGTCATTCTCTCAGACATAGTTTTCTGTAATAAATGGTGAGGTAATATAAGTACAGTGTTACAAACGTACATAAATGTCTTTAAATTGGAAATATATAAACCTTCCACTGGGTCCTTCAACACCCACAAGCATTTGTCAATTACTCAGAATCAAAAATACAATCCTCTCTATCCACAGAACAGCTTGAATCTCGATCAATAAAACAATATCCAACGAGAGCCTGTGAATCTCATTGACTTATGCATTAATTATTCATTTTTTCTGTTCTTCTCCAAGCAGTCTTGTTGACCAATGGTGGGAGAGGAAGTGAGATCATTGGAGTCAGTTGCTGAGTAAGCATGTCCTCCCTGCACTTCTAAGCCTCTTCCTTTCATCTCCTCGACATCTCCATCTCTCAGTGTCAGACTTTCCATTCATTAAAATCCCAGAGGGGATTCTTCTGAAAGATGGAGCAGTGTTAATGGCTCTGGTCGAAAGGGTTTATCCTGTATCTGCTCTGGGAATGGACATGATTTGTTGATGTTTCACTTTGGTTGTATGTGCAGTATAGAGACGGGTCACTTGGTTCACGTACAAAGCTTTTAGGATAACAGAGGAGAAAGAAAAACAAAGGCTATATTTCTGATCAAAGAATTAATTTTACATATTGCCTTCATGAACTTGTTGACCTTTGAAAGGGAAAAAAAAGCTCAGACAGAGAATATGGTATATATGTTAAGTCAATATACAGTATGAATTATCCAGGTAATGAAGGAAGAGAGATTGGACTATAGTGGTATTTGTAGTGTCAGTCTTAAATAGCAGGGGTACAAACTAATCTTTGCAATTTTCCAACATTTGCTTTGGAACTTTTAAATATTCTAGCGGTGTTTATTTAGTAGCATTTAAATCAGGTATTTTCTGTTTGGTTTTCTTATGTATAGTCACTTTTTTTTACTTTAAGGTGTTACAGAAAGTTTCCTTCAATTTCTTAGTTTTTCTTATGAACATTCCCAAATGCACTTCAAGAGTTCACGCTTTCCTCATAAATATATTAGCGGGTTTGGCGTGCTGTCAGGGGAGCGAGCCCGGGAGAA
>JAUMHE010000053.1:5624964-5653123 GCA_032359235.1 Enteromius mattozi | reverse complement strand
TGATAATGTTCAGTGCTTTGCTACAATCTGTATTGTTAAAAGCGCTATATAAATAAAAGTGACTTGACTTGACTTAATGAACATTTAATTTTTACAAAATCAAGTGTTTTATGCGTGGCAGGTGAATTAAATGCGGACAGGAGGAGCGTTCAGCTTCACTGGAGATGTGTGATCGACACACTTTAAACTTGTGATTTCAAATTATGCTGTGCTTTATGCATTTGCCTATATTCATGTCACTATGTGTTGTATGTAATATGAGTCTTACCTTGGCTTTTTTTGAAAAATATAATTCCCAAAGCACACAAACTACCCAGAATACTGAGTGTCCTGTTGGTTACAGTATTTACTTCCTTTTTAATTATGATTGTATTAAATATTTATTAAATTTGTATTACTTTTTATTTCAATTTAATTTACACATTTATATTTTAAAAATAAGTTATATCAGCTTTATGTCAGTCATCTGCCACTCTGCTTTCTAAAATATTGGCATCGATCTTCAAAAAAACCAAACTCTGTGCAAAAGTAGTTCACCCATCAGAATGAAGCATGCTGAAAGCTACGCAGTGTGTGGCACAGTTATTTATCAAGCTGCTAAAAAGCATTTCTGAACAATGAAACTGTTTTGAAGTAAGTACATTTTCCAAATATTCCACAATATCTGTCAACAAATTGGAATATGATTAATTTGTCCATATTAAAAAG
The DNA here is from genome assembly GCA_032359235.1 of Enteromius mattozi. Classification (NCBI taxonomy): domain Eukaryota; kingdom Metazoa; phylum Chordata; class Actinopteri; order Cypriniformes; family Cyprinidae; genus Enteromius; species Enteromius mattozi. Next base: position 5,652,415 of record JAUMHE010000053.1, on the reverse strand, counting down.
TGCCAAACCACATTTTTGCTATAATTAAATGTTCATTTATAATACTGGTGTCCTTGAAACTGTTTCACAACATTTTTTCCAAAATGCACTCCAAAGAAAAAATATACATGTTCACCCTAATTTGACTTAATTGCTACAAACACAAATCCCACAAAAGGGAAACAAAAGAATACATCATCATACATCATACATGTTTTGGTCTTTGAGGGTGATTCATATAGAGCTACAATAAAACAGCCTTTTTGAACAATGACAGAACTTCAGTGCTAAGAGGAAAAAATCAAATAAACTGAAAAAAAACATCATCATCCATGACGTTGTCCCTCGAGTCCACAACTGGTTATCATGAAATGGCCCATACCCCTCAAACACAAATATTAATTTGGAGGGATATGGATTTCTGAAATCTCTAAATCTCACAAATAATAAGGCAGCCTTTCACTGAGCAAACATGGAAAAAAATTAAATGCAGTGGGTAAGAAAGAGAGAAGCAGAGAGAGAGGTATTGCTTTTCAGAGGATGTTTTATAGCATTGGATAACAGAAAGAGTAAGACATTATCCAGTTTTTAATTAGATACGGGTCCTCTGGTTTCCCTGAAGTAGCTCTCGCTGGAGACCGTCTTAAAGGAAGTCGCTGCCATTGAGGCGTCTGGAAACTTAGGCTAATGGACCGTGACACACAGTCACCAATTGGGATTTTTGGGAAATTTGGACATAGTGAGAAGCTGATGAACAAAGAAAGGTCAAGCATTCCTCTTCAGGCCATTATTGACTACTGCATTACTGTAATTCAGCTGTTGACAGATTTGATAAAGCATGAGAAACTCAGCAGCCCAGCTGGAAAGCAATCAAAATAAATAGTAAAAAAATAAACAAGTGTGGAAAAGGCAGTAAGGTAAAAAGTATTTTAGGATAAATAAACACTCTGAAGTATAAAATTACATGTTTTGATATTCCGTGTTTGGGTTTGAGGAGTTGTGTGTTCAAAATGATACTACATAAACCACATACTTTTGTGAAGTCTAGTATTACTTCTCACCAACTTTTGAAGGTTCCTCAGGACATCAGAGTAACCCATCACTCACCTTCTAATCAGTCATTATTTTATCCAATTTTCCATCTTAATAAGCCCAGAGCCACAAATATGATTAATCCTCAATTATTAATGTTTTCGTAGCATTTTCTTTGGGGGATCATTTAGCTAGAATTGGTCCTCTGGGTTTCCATCTTCTTTCATTCTTGGAGGCTTTCACTAAACCGTGCTTCTAACTAGAGTGTGGGCTGGTGTTATTTTGTTTCAGGTCCCTAATGCTTTTAACTTCTCAATGTAGCTTCGCAAAATGCAGTCGCTGCCATTCTAAAGATCATTATGAGTCAATTAAATGGTCTCTTGATACCTCCTCGCTTTCTAGGACACTGTAATGCGGTTTGATCATCAGATAAATTTTGTGTTTGAGAGCGCATATGCTAATGCAGTTGTTAACCATGCAATCCAAAGGAAGCCTAATATCAACCGAATTTGTCCATTTAAGCTTGTAAGGGGCGCATCCCACTTGGTATCTAATGTGCTTTTTAATGTGCTTTTTAATACTATCATATTAGTCCACTGTAATTAAATAAAAGAAAGTGTGTATGCTGGTTTACCAACGTAATTGCAAAAGAGGCGATAAAATGAACTAGATTTTTACAGTTTATCATGAAGATGCTTGTTTATGCAGAACGTCTTGATGATAGGCTGTCATAATAGATCAGTAAAGCCAACCTAATCTATGACATTCTGGAAAAATCGATAATACATTTTATTTTTGGCTATTGCTACAAATAAACCCCAGTGACTTAAGAATGATTTTGTGGTCTAGGGTTACATATCATTTAAATATAAATTTCTTTAAGTCCAGTCATTTGATTTTTATTGCGCTTAACAGAAACTGATACTGTTCATTTCTATGCTACCTATGATGCATTGTAAACCACATTGACTAGTAAAGATAGTATACATTTTGGCAACTATATAAACAATTAACCATTTTAGATTTGCAATAGTTTATATAGCTTTATGTGATGTAGCATACAAATCATTTTAATTATTTCTTTTTTTGTAAAAATAGCATGCTATTAGAGGTAGCTTTCTTATAGAACAAAGGGTGCGATGCAAGTTAGGCACCAAGTGAAATGCATAGTTAAGTGGTTGCTAGGGTGTTCTGGGTAGTTACTAAGGCAATTCTAGACACCGCACATAGATCTAAATCTATCTATATAATATATGACAAAATAATCTCTTTAACAAGCTCCGATTTCAAAATTAATCTGTGATTGATCAGACAGAGAGGAATGTTCATTGTCTCGTCCAAGCGTCAATTAAGTATGTATGTTTTTTTGCGATGCCATTGGCTGAATGTACGCCAGATTGTGTCTTGAAAGCTCTCAAGGCCAGAAGTGTAACACTGCAGTCTGAATTATGTTTTATAATGAAAAAGAAGAAATTGCTGATCCCAGCTCAGCCTTTGAAGCGCAAGACAAGACGAGGAAAATAATGAACGTCAGCGTACAGTATCCCGAGCCGCTACACGCCGTTAATTGGCAGTTGCAGTCTATTAAGATGCAGCGAGGGCTCTGGGACGGCAGTAGCCGGGAGGGCTGGGCGCTTTGTCTCGAACTGCGCTGGAGAGCGTGAGCTGCAGCCTTGAGAGGTGTAATAGCCGCCCCTCCCACCTCTTTGTTCGACACTCCACCAAAAACACATCTGTTTCTGCCTCCCTCTTGCTGGCTGTCCTTCTTTGTCTACATCTCTTTTTCTGCTGCTCTGTCTTTTCCTTTCCTCTCAGACTGTTGGGAGAAATGTTTATTCGGTTTCTTTCTAGACATCGTGATGAAGTCTTCCTGGTGCTTTCAGATAGTCTTCTTAGGTTGTTAATGTGCTGGCCTGCTCTGACATCTGAGATCTCGTACTGGGCTTTCATAACAGCACAGTGCACCATCATAAAAATTAAGCCAGCCACACACACACAAACACACAAACACACACATACAGAACAGATCTGCAGTCTTTCTAACCCGCCCCATCGCAGCCATGTGGGACTGTCCAACTGTGCTACTGCGAGGAGTGGAAATTTAGCTGTAGTTCCTGTTGTATCCAGCAGTAGGCGATGCAAGTCTCACTCGGGCTCTGTGCCTCTCCCAGAGAACTGTCATTGTCTCCCTGAGGCGCTCACACACAAACACACCATCAAATACGCAATCAGAAACACATACACTCATCATGGATCTGAGGCTCATGTGCTTCTATCAAACTGGGTTTTTACAAACAACAACAACATCAAAATACCCTTATTATACCAGTTATTACCAATTCTATTATTATGTCCTAGCTACCATCTCCAGCTGCAGGTGTATGGAGTTTAAAGATAATCATAATTTGCCACCATGTATGTATGTGTGTGTGTTTGAGGCTGAAAGATCTGTTGGTTTGACTAGTGGCAGAAGAGGAGAATGTATTTTTCTTTTCTTTTTTTTAAATTACATTTGGTGGCACTAATGGGACAGAAATTTCACACTTTACCTTTTAGAAAAAAAAACTAGTGAATACATGAGGACTTGATTAGAAGGTTAGATCTGCAGGAGTCATACTGTGTAATAAGATGTTAATGATTAGCTCAGATATTGAGGTTATTTTGTGAATGACAAGTTATGCAGAAATTCGGTTCATAGCAACACATCTTTAAAAAGAATCTATATCTGTTTACTCACAGAATCAGATCTTGATATAGATTCTAATCTTCCATTATATGTGTCTGTGTGTTATACAAGCATCAAATGGTTGAATATTGGCATCGCCTGCAGCTCTCAAAGCCATGCTGTCTGATGGGGGAGGGTAAGCATCTCTCTTACTGTCTGAGCGAGTACTGTACCGAGACACAGGAGAAAATGTTCCAATCTTTGGGTGTCTGGATGCATGCAAACATTTGTGTGAATGTCTGTACAATGTGTGCACTTTATTTTGGAGTGTGCATATTGTGTGTGTGTGTTCTGAGTGTGTGTGTGTGGGAGGGCGAGAGCTCTTCTCGAAAGACCCCATTAGAGAGCAGAACAAAGCGGCAGAACAAGAGGTAAAGGTCTGCCTCTCGTCTGCTGTTCCCCAACGCAACAAAGCCAATAAATGGTACCTGCTGCATCGCTAATGACATAATTATGCGTGCAAGTGTTCAGATTCACAGTTTCTAATGTGTTTTGTTGTGGAGGCTTTTCAATGGATGCTTGCATGTCTTGAGGAATAGCGAAAAGGATTTATAACTTCACTTTTAATATGCCGGTCAGAGCAAAAGAGATCTTAGATAACATTTGCGTAATATGAACTTGTAACAATATCACTATCAAGGTTGTGTTATATTTTAGAGTAATGTTTTCCTGTGTTAAGCTGTGCAGTTGCTAGTATGATCTGAGTGGATAGGAAATGTTTTATATTTCCTAGATTCTTTCTTTCTTTTTTTTTTTTTTTATAACTTTTACTTTTCCTGGATTATATTTTTTTTAATGGTTCAGTTAAATTTTAGTTAATTTTAATCAAATCAAATTTTAGTCAAAAGGCATGTCTAATTAAATAAAATGTGTACAGATTAGCATTGATGTATTAAAAACTTTAAAATCTGTTTTAGGGATTGATGAATTTGTATTATTCTTCCCAAATTCCCGAAATTAATTTTTGCATTTTAAAGATGAAGTATGTAGTATTTACAGCTGGCAGTTGAAGTGGATATTGCATTTCACATTCAGAATATTGGGTCTCATTCACTAATTGTGTTTTTTTTTGTATTTATACACACATTTCTCACGAAATCATTCCTCCTAATTCACAACATGTGTGTATGCACCTAAGTTTGTTCTTCTTTTAGTGAATTTGGAGTCTTCTGTATGAGTGCCCGCATGCATGAGGTTAGTTATTTGCATAATACACACCCAAACCAGCTCCATATAAGGGACTAAGGTCCAGAGAAAGACAATTATTGCACCAAAACAAAAGATATGCCGTATATTTATGTTATTCCAAAATGTCATATTTAAGTAATGGCTTGTCCCTGGTCATTTTCGGTGATCAATGACATAATATCTTCATATCCTCAGTTTCTGCTTGTAGAAACTATTGCAACACACAGACACAAATGCTGCTGTACAGTTAAACTAAATCCATTGGGTCTGTAGCAAATAAAAATATGCTTTGTTTTCCACCAACTGGCAACCTGAGGTGTCAAAATACTATTGGGTAAATTAGCAGTGGGCAGAAAAAAAATTCCATCCATCACTTTTCAATTTTTTAATGTTTCTATTAAAATGTAATAATAAAAAACATTTAAAAAAAAATTGATTCAATATTTTTATGAGCGTTTTTATGCTTAGATTTCATGACTTTGACTGTGCTTTCTCCATGGCAGAGATACAGGGCCCTAGGTGATGCTCCGTGGTTGTTACTGTGCGGATGTCGCTAAGTAATAGTGCTGCTTGCCTTTACAGACGCCACTGATGAATAACTCTGAGAACTATATGTGCGTGTGCATGTGTGAATGAGACATGTCTTTGTTCCTCTCCACATGCTCAGGACTCTCAGGCAGCTCTTTGTGTGAGAGCTCTGTGTACTTGTGTGGGTGTGTGTCCAGTCAGGGCGACTGAGGCCATTCCTGCTCCAGGCATGATGCTTTATAAAGACGTGAAGTGGATGCCAGCTGAAAATGTTATGGCTTAGAGGTTGCTTTTTCATAGCTCAAGAGGTTTAATAGAGGTTTAAGGGTCAACTTTATCTTTGGTATTTCTCCATTTTTAATTGTTTGTTTATTTATTTAAAAGTGAAATTAAAATTAGAATTAAAAAGGTACAAATAAAACTATTTTTATTATATGCTGACTTTAATAAATAACAGCATTATATATTTATATTTAATTGATAAATGCTATATATAATTTAAATATATAATGTATTAATAAATAATTATATACATATATATATATATATATATATATATTAGTGCTGTCAAATGATTAATTGCACTTAATCACATCCAAAATAAAAGTTTTTCTTTACATAATATATTTTTATGCACTGTGTATATTTATTATGTATATATAAATACAAACACATGCATATATATATATATATATATATATATAGATATATACTGTACGTGTGTGTTTTAATATAAACATAATAAACAAACACAGCATAAACACATAGACAAACTTTTATTTCGGATGCGATTAATCACGATTAATCATTTGACAGCACTTATATATAATTTTTTTCCCATTTGTTTAGTAATTTATTTGTGCACTTTTTTGTAGATGAACAAAATCCATTTTAGTTTTTTGTTTTTTTCTATGCTTTAATTAATACATACACATAAAATGTGTGAGTGCAGCTCAGATGGTTCTCTCTTGGAAGATTTTAATGTTATTTTAGTCATGCACATATGTTATCTCTGTTTTGGGACCATTTTGTTCACTGTTACAAATAGTCTACATGCACTTTCATGTACTTGTCTCCACTGTTGTTACAGTACGATCAATGGAGCTAAACAAAGCAGTCCAACTTCCTGTATCAATGTGATACAAGCCATAAAACATTTTACCGTCACATCATTCTTAGACCTGAAGGCATCATAATGTAGTTTGCATGTTACATGTGAGATTTACAGGCAAGCACTGAACATAATTCTCTCTGCAACAAATCCCTGCAGAACCTGTGCTGGTGCAGAACGTTGCACTTGGCATGCTGGGATGCTGAATGGCTTTGGTTAGTGGGGACAGATGGATGAGGGAGGATGTGAAGGATTGATGGCACAATTCTGGGCTTATCTCCACTTCCTGTTGGTGTGCTGTTGGCCAGCTCATTGGCTAATTAGTATGGCAGTGATGATGTCATTATACAGTGGAGATCACTGAATGATTTTTGTTTTTTTAAATTTGGGGAAGCCTTTTGTATTAATATTGATGGTAATAAACATTAAGAGTATCAAATTACTAAAATTAAATCATACTAATTATTTTTATAGTTAAATTTTCTAATATTTTACAATATATTAGCATATTTTTATTATAAAATATATGCAGTGCCCTCCACTAATATTGGCACTCTTGGTAAATCTAAGCAAAGGTGATGTGAAAATAAATCTGCATTGTGTATCCTTTTGATCTTTGATGAAAAAAATTCACACAATTCTAACCTATCATTGAAGTAAAACAATTGAAAACGGGGAGGAAAAACTCATGATGAAATAAAAGTTTTTCTCCAACACATGTTATCCACAATTATTGACACCCAATTATTGCTATGTCATTTTCCCAAGATAACAGCTCTGATTTTTCTCCTGTAATGCCTGAAGAGTTTGGAGAACAGCTGATAAGAGAAAAGAAACCACTCCTTCATGCAGAATCTCTCCAGACCCAGAATACCAGCTCCATGATGGTGCTTCTCCTCTTTAGTTCACCTCACTCATTTTCTGCAGGGTTCATGTCAGAGGACTGGGACAGCCATGGCAAAAGCTTCATTTTGTGCTCAGAGACTAATTCTTGTGTTAATTTTGATGTTTGTGTTTGGATTATTGTCCCAGTGGAAGACCCAACCATGGCCCATTATAAGAGTTCTAACAGAGTCAGTCAGTCAGTTGTAGATTTGTTATCTGTTGGTATTTGATAGAATCCATAATACCATGTGTCTAAACAAGATGTCCAGGACCTCCAGCTGAAATATAGACCCACAACACCAAAAACACAGGAGTATGCTATCACTGTGTTCACCAAACCCATCTTGAGTGATTGCTGCTAAAAAGCTAATTTTTTAGTTTAATCTGATCATAGAAACAAGTCCCATTTGTAGTTCCAGTCCTGTCTGACAACTGAACATGCTGGAGATTGTTGAGCGAGGAGAATTTTTGTTAAACCCTCCTGAACAACATGTGCTGATGTAGGGGCTGTTTGACTATTTTTTTTTAAAGGTTTTCTGACCCTGAGACTCAACTATTTTCTGCAATTCTCCAGCTGTGGTCCTTGAAGAGTCTTTAGCCACTTAAACTCTACTCCTCACCGTGTATTAGGTATTAGGATTTTCCATCTATATATATTTCTGTGAAACAGGAAGCCATGGATGGATATTTTCATGTCCATAATCACCCTGGAGTGCTCAAAATTGTGAATATGAATGAAAATATAATTCAGAGATATTTTACTCATAAAAAATTCTAGGCGTGCCAATAATTGTGGTCAACAAGTGTTGGAGAAAAACATTTATTTCATCACAATAATTTCTCCATATTTTCAATTGTTTTAATTCAATGATAGGTTAGAATTGTGTGAATTTTTTGAATGAAAGATCACAAGGATAAACAATGCAGATTTATTTCCACAGCCACCTTTGCTCTGATTTACCAAGGGTGACAATATTATATATATATATTGACAAATCAAAATGTAGAATTTAAAATATAAATTATTTTATATTTATAATATATGTATAATTTATAATGTATTCTTGTATATGTCATTTATTATTATTATTATTAATATACTTTTACAATTATAAAAATATTTTATTTTTGGAAAAATGTATTAACAAACAAACAAATTAAAAGACAAAATCATGTAATTTTTATATCTCTTATATCTTTGTTATATCCATGATTATCCTAATGTTGTGATGTGTCATATTATTATCATATTATTTTTCTAATCTATATTTCATAATAATTGATGATTTATTCATGTATAATTTACATTTACAATATATGTATAATTTATCATATATTCTTATAAGCATCATATTTAATACTATACACACAGTATATACAGTGAGAAAAATACAGTCGCATTTCTTATCTTTTAATATATATTTTTCAAAAGGATGACCTTTATTATAACCCTAATTATCATTATGTTGTGATGTTTAGCATGCGACTCGATGGGTTCATAAATGGAGATGAGCTGCAGTATGAAGGAGGTTTAAGTGTGTTGGTGTCTGGTATTAATGCGCTCTGCTGCTGTACTACTGCATGATTTGCCATGATTAACAGAACAGCCCCTAACAGAAGTGCCTGTGGGACTTTATTAAGACCGCCAAGCAAATGCAAATGACAGGTTGTTGACCCCTTTTTGGAAAGTGTGTCCTGTGATCAGAGTCTCTCTCTCGTCTGGCTCAAGCCAATATGACAATGCGGACACATCACAGGGGATTGCTGGGTTGGAGAAGACCGCCCTGCATTTCAACACACACACACACACACATACACAAGTAGAACGTGACGTTGAGAAGCCAGCATTCATTTGTCTCTGTTGTGGAAGTTTGAGCAAGTAACAGTGTGTGTATGTTTGTGTGTTTATTTCTTTATGTTGAACTACTTTCCTAACACACATATAGTTTAAAAAATGTGGATGAATAAATATAAAATATTAATAGCTGTTTTTACTGCATATATGCATACATATATCAATTTACTGCATACATTAAGATTCATGCTGAGATTTACCAAATTTAGATTTTCCAATTGGTCCCTCTCAAAGCCTGCTCTGAGAAAGGTTTAACAGTCCCAGGTGCTCTCATTTGTTTTTGTGTACATATATAAATGTATGCATACATTTCTAGATTTGGATTGACATTGACACTGAGGGATCTACAACGTAAAGCCAACATGCAATTCTTTCCAAATCCTCTTTCGATTGATAATGGTGGTGAAAATTCAGTTTGATCACAGAAATAAATTACATTGTAATACAAATTCAAATAGAAAATAGTTATTTTAATAATAAAAACAATCCAGTGATTTTATTTGTTTTTGTACTGTACATGATCAGTCTACAATGGACAGACAGCTCAGATTATGAACACTTGGAATAGAATGAGTTTAATGGAAATGTCTGGACTACATTTCTTGGTTCATTAATGTTCCTATTAGCTTGAGGTGGAGGACTGTACTGAGTGAAGAGGAGAGAGTGCACTGCCTCGCTAGACAACACAGAGTCAACGTTAAGGTCATCTGTATAACTACTGCCTCAGAAGTCATTTCATATTACCCTGCTGAACAGAGATGAACGTATGTATGTATAAAAAGTACATATAAAGAAATTCAAATACAGAAATATGTGTAGATATACAATAAATATAAAAAAAGAAATAAAAAGCAAGAGAGATTTGAAAGTTGTTTAAAATAAATTTATTTATGAACTAACATTCATGAATCATGCACAGTAAGACTAAGAATGTGCTTTAACATTAAATAAAGGTGAGAATTTATATATATATATATATATATATATATATATATATATACCAAAATTTATACCAGATTCATACCTAAAATTAATATTTAAAGAACTTTATAATAATTAAGAGGGATTGGTGATCAGACAAAATAGAAGTTGTTTCAGACGTAGAGCAATTTAATTTAATAATTTTAATAATCCAAATAATTTCAATATATATTAACAATAAATTGTTTATAAATTATTTATTTTAATTAATTAATTTAGTTATTTACTTTTTTAGTAACATTTATTCAAATAGTTCATAAGGTGAAAAAAGTAGAATGTTGATGTTAGTCAGAAGAGAAGTTGTTTAAAGTGCCCCTATTTTTGAAAATCGCCTTACATGCAGTGTGTAACACTGCTCTAAGTGAAAACATCCTGCAAAGTTTTAAATCTGAAAATGCGCCGTGTATAAAGTTATTGTATCTCAAAAGAAAGAGCCGGCTCTGAATCATTAAAACGTCAACATGAAACAGCATATTGCCCGCCCACTTGTTGCGCGCACACAACTGGGAAAACTTGAGGTTGGCATTGGTCTGAGTAATGCTTATTCACTTTGCTTATTCATGCTTTGCCACTAGGTGCTGCTTTTAGAGCATTACTGCTGAACACTGCTTTAAAGTAAATGATTTGTGTAGGCCCAACACAAATGGTTTAATTTAAACTTAATATTTTACAAATGTGATTTAATTTAGCATAATAAAAAAAACTAAAGATTTGTGTCGTTTTAGCTTATTTTATTTAAGTAAACTGAGCAAACAACTAAAATCATGTTTGGGGGTTAGAGGTAAAGCAAATTAATTTAATTTTATATTTAATTTAGTTTCAATTGTTTCAAAAACAGGCAACATTTCAGGTTTCAAGCTATTTTGTAGTACAAACCCAAATGCTGTTCCAGACTAGTCGATACTTTAACATGTTTTCCTCTGGACCACAGGACATCCATCACACCGTGACATGATCCTACTTCCCCATGCCCGATCCAGCCTTTAGCCTACTTTCCCCAATGATAGCGCCGGATGCCCCAGACTTCAAGGGCAAAGCTTCTTTCCCAGTGCAGCCTGACTGAGTGAAGCACTCACAGAATCAGTTTTAGTATTCTCTGTTTGAAGGAATTTTTAAAAATATGAAATCATGAGGAATCAATCTAGATAAGATAAAAGATAAGATAAAAGAGCATGGTGTAAATACAGTGTAACCTTATTCAAAAACCACACAAGAAGAACTGAGTCCAGCGGTCCAGTCCAGTTCTGTATGGATTAATATTTAGGTGTCAGTTTAAACAAAAGATTGCTTTATCTTCTGTACAGACCTGCAGTTTTGTTCACAGATGTTGCGCTTACACTGTATGTTTGCTGTGAAAGATATTAAGGGTCATGAAAAATGGTCATGAAAACTTTATCACAAGCTGCCCTCAAGGGTTAAAAAAGTATGACACATTTGTAAAGATAAAGGCCAGCCATATGAGAGAGGTTTCCAGCTGTATATTTCTGTTTGTTGTCAGATTCAGAGACCTGGATCACTTGAGACTGAATCACCAAAGGACAAAGGTTATCCTGCTCTCTCCTTCTTCGCTCTTGTTTTAAGGGGAAGATGCGAATACTTGTGTTATGACTCACTGAAAGGGAATATTCTAAAGAAACATATTTTGCTGGCAATGCGATATGCATTTCTAATTCCACCTCATTTGAACACATACAAAGGCGATTCCAGGATAAACATTCAGATGAAAGCGTACTGTCTGGCAGCGCTTCAGAAGAATGAGATCAACATCTAAACATGGAAAACGATATGACCACCAATCGAGCTACACGCATAATACATATAAATCAAAGGCTCCATACACATCTGTCTTCTGTTGGTTATGTGAGGATACAAGGAGCAAAGCTGCAGCAATTGTGTCTACAGATCTCTTCTTGTAGTCTTTCTCTTATTTATCTGGCTTGTAGGGGCAGGGATTGGCGGGGATGTAATATTAGTAAAAAGAAAAGTATTCTGTCATGGGTCTGCATTACAATACACAAATAAGTTGAGGTTTGTTTTTATGTATTGCAATAAATTGGGTACAGGACATTTTTATCTGATGACAGTAAGTATAACGTTGCTTTGCATGATTTAAATTTAAAAGATATTGCAATATATTTTGTAAATGAATTTTAACTAATAAAACTTTATTTCCCATACTTGTAGAAAATAGAAATAGTGATATATTTAAGGTGCGCAAGTATTGTTGTGAGCATGGTGAACATTGTAGTTCAAGTGTGCTTATCAGTTTTCTTACAGGCCACGAGTGTTATTTTAGTATTAATTCAAATCTATTATAATTTTTATTAAATGGTATATATTTAATTTTCATTTATATTTAATTAATTATTTTAAATTTTTTATTTAGTTTTTTAGTTTAGTAATTTTGCTCATATTTTTTTAATTTTACTTATTACTTATTATTATTACTTTTTGTATTGATTTAAAAAGTTAGTTAGTTGTCATGGCATCATTTTAGTTTTTATTTATTTAATTTTAGTTTTTGTTAATGCTAAAAACCCTGTAGTCCACTCAAGGAAAATTCGAAATATCCATGTAAGCAAATAAATCTGTGTGTAAAGCCTGGATCACACTGTGCGATTATTTTATTTTTAAGTCCTTTAGGATTGTACTTGTCAGACTGTACAAACATTATGATCATGTCACACTGTGGGATCTCAGTTGTTATTAATGTCAGACTGTACGACAGTCAAGACATGTTTAAAAAAAATCTTGTTCAGATTTTTACATCAACCCACACTAGTGCTGCATGATAATCAATGCGTTTGCGTTTTGCTGTTGTTTTTTTCCTGGAGCTTGTTTTTTCACCATAAACTTTGCCATTTTGTAATATTAGGGGAAAAAAAAGTAAACTTGATGATATTTAGGTGCTGTTGTGTCTGTATTGAGCTGCTCAAAGCATTAACAGTCACTTTTACTTCACCATGCTTTCAAATATTTATTAGTCTTCGACCAGAAAATCTTCCAGACCCACTTTTTTTCCTTTCTTTAATAAACATCCACTTCAATTGTCAGTGTGTTTTCATCACAGATACACTTAGTGAAATCAAAGTGATGCGACACAAATCAATAATGATGAAAAAAGCAGACACTCAACTTCCGTTCAGCTCTGTGCGATAACATAGTATACCCAGCCAGGGAATTTAAAGTCAACATGCAATTAAAATGATTGATGATGATATATTGGCTTTAATGCTATGTCATGCAGAGCATTATATATTGTAGCCAAAATGCCAGTGCTAGCAATTAGAAAATGCTGCCACCGTTTCCATTTATTCTCGTACAACTGCGCACATTTTCAGTCTTTCATCATCTTTGTCTGAAACGTATCTAATTGCAGGCATTCGATGCTTTACGCGGTTGCAATGATATATATAATTGCAATATATAATTATGATGTGTCTCATTACAAACCTGCTGTTACACACGTAGCACTTTGTTAAACAAAACCATTGTGCAAGCATCAATTATAACATAAGAGATGGCCGTATAACAGATATAAGAGCGTTTTCTTTCCATCTGAACTGATCTGTCACAGTTTAACCACATCACTCTGACAGCTTCCATCCAGCGTGTTGTGGATATTACACCTGAAACCCTCCACAAGCATTCGCTTCTTGTAGTTTTTGCTTATTTAATCTGTTAAACGTGTTAAGGAGGATTCCATCTGTCAAAGAATAATGGAAAACATCCATTAAGGAATGTTATGGCTGCCGCGCTCGACTTTCAGACATATCAATTATGAATATGAAGGAATATTTCTTTTGAAAACGGGTCGGATGGTCCATATGCGAATTCCACTAAAAACAGCTGTCTCTCGTGACAGATGACACTTTTTCTCGATCAAGCGTTTATTTGACATTTGAATTGAATTCAGGCCGCTTTGAGAATAGTAAATAAGTGAGATGTTGCCATGTGCAGAACGTGCAGTTACCTTTTTGGTGTATGTAAAATATGGTTCCCATCATGCTAGACTGAGGGTGGATGAATCAGCATCCAAGGAATCTTTAAATATGAGGGTGTGTGAGGTAAAGAACGCACAAAAACACTGAAGTATTCATGACTGAGTTTGAGCGCATGGCTGTGTTTGTGTATAGCTGCGTCTGTGTTTCCTCTCTCCAGCTCTGAACAGTGGGATGTCCTCGGCCTCGGGGATTGCACTCGGCAGCAAGGAGCGTCTAGAGCCTTTCTGTGTTTTACATGCCAAATTGTCATTCCCCCACTGTTTCAGAAGTGAAGGCATGTTTTCTGTGAATAAAGATAAGAGAAGGTCCTCAGAAGATCAGCGCGGCGCTCTTTCTCTTAAGCTTTTCTTTACACAAACAGAAGGCCAGTTCAGTGACCGCACAATATTCAATTACCTGTTGTAAAGCCGCCGTTTGTACAGTAAAGCGCACAAGATCAGTTGCTGTAGACTTGTGGTGTATTTTAAACGCAGTAATTGCGCTTGCTCTGAATGGTGTACATACAGCACTGTTCAAAAGCTGCAATTACTTGAGCTGTCATTTTACAACTTAAAATGACAATTTTTTACATTTTAACATGTAATTTATTCCTGTGCTCAAAGCATCATTACTCCAGTCTTCAGTGTCACATGATCCTCAGAAATCCTCAGACATTCAAATATGATGATTTGCTGTTCAAGAAACATTTCTTGTTATCAGTGTTGAAGGCAGTTGTACTGCATGTGTAAACCGTTATTTTTATATAATTTTTTTTTTTATTTTTAAAGATTTTTTTTTTATGATTTTTAATTTTTGTCTGTAATCTGTAATATTGTATACTCTCATTTTGGTCAATATATTGCAACATTGTGGGATAAAAGCATTATGTCTTTAAAAAAACCTTGTAGACTCCAAACTTTTAAACTGTAGCTTATAATGTACTGTAAAGCTTTTGCTTTAAATATTTTTTTTCATAAATAATTGTAGCTTCAGGTATTTAAGTAATATCATACTAGCTGTGCTGTTTTCCGCTACTTTGTCTATTTTTGCTCTGTCAGTGAAAATCTCCTTTTGGCAGCAAAAATTGTCTTCCATGTTTTTATTTGAAATGTTGTGACAAATTAAATGGCAGAATTAATAATCAAAGCCTTGTACAAAAAACAAGTTATGAAAAAAATATACAGTATAACAAGCATTAAAATAAGGTGTGAAGTAGTAAATTAATGGATGAATGAATGAATAGGCTGAAAACAATTTATATGTTTCTAATATAAAATCAATTATTAAAAGATGTGATACTCTTTAAAATGGTGGAAGACGTAAGTCACGGGAGAAGAGTAAATTATGTTATTTTTGTTTTATTTGCACAAAAAAGTATTCTCCTAGCATCACAAAAGTGAGGTTGATCCACTGATGTCACATGGACTTTTTGCTACGTTTTTGCTAGGTTTCTGGATCTGGGATCATTTCATTTGTATTGCTGTCTGTGGAGGGTCTGATGGCTCTCTGATATCATCAAAAATATCTTAATTTGTGTTCTGAAGATGAACGAAGGTCTTCTGGGCTTGGAATGACATGAGGGTGAGTAACTAATGACAACATTTTCATTTGGTTGGTTTCTGAGGGTGTGCAGCTAAAACTAGTAAATTGACATCTACAAGAACTGGAAAACTATAGCACAAGGTTACAGAATTTGTCATTATTACCTCTCACCTCTTTATATTTAGCACAGCTTCTCTCTGGTGACGTATACCAGAGTTCTCCAGTCATTTCTTCTGCTTAAACTCCAGTCCTTTCTTACATTCGACTGCAAGCTTGCATTTACTCAAGATGGGTTTTTTTTTTTTTTGGATAATAAGTTTTATTTACGTCACAATAAGAAAAGGTCTGTCAATACACTTCAGTGATGAATCATGAGCCTCTGCTACATATAAACTGGTAACTCAGGTTCAGGTCTTATTTGCTTAATAAAAAGCTAGATACTTAACTTTATAATGCATTAAACATATAGTCTTTAGAGAAAGTGTTACCTGCCTTTCTTTTAATGAGGACCCAGGAGCCACTCTCTCAAGGTAAAGCTCGTGCTGTCGCTCTGCATTAGGGCTCTTTTAGAGGTGCGGTGACAGTAATGCATGTGATGGCACAGTCATAAGAGAAGCTGACAGGTGGGCGAACAGGTGGAGCAAGTAGACTGAATTTAATCAAAGCAACGAGAGAGGCAACCCCTGCATGCTAGTGCCCCATCAGAGGCGCTCTCCGCCAACCAGACACCTGCATGTAGACCGGCAGAGGTCAGAGGGAGAAACGCAGGGGGGGGCGAGAGGTAGGAAGAGCTGCAAATGAGTGTTGAAACGAGTGAATGGGGAGGACAGAAAGCAGCGGGAGCAGGTTGGATGCAGAGCTGATCCAGACACCTTCTGGGTTCACCTCCACAGGCTTAACACACACACACACGGCATCATGCAGATATTTTTTGAAGTTGTTACAATGACATTCTAGGCACATTTTCTGCCCCAGACAAGAATGAGCAGTTGCTTTTATGTATGATGCTTTAGCTCTGAATACCACAGATTTCTTTATGATGCTTTATACAGTACTGTTCAAACATTTGGCATCAGTAATATATATTATTTATTATTAAGAATATTAATTTTAATCAGCATTAATCTGTAACAGGTATTAATCAGTAACAGTAAAAAAAAAAAAAAAAAAAAATTAAATATCATAAATGTAAATGATTTCCAATGATATTTACAGTTGATCAGTGTGATACAGAGATCAAAATTGATAATTAAAAAAAATCCAAAATTCTCAAAAATTGTTTATATCAATCACTGCAATATAGAAAAACGGTCTGAAATTAATAATTAAAATCTACAATCGCCAAAAATCACTGCAACATAGAAAAAGTAATCACTGCAATATAAAAAAAATGTCTGAATTAATAAATTAAAAGACTTAATAAATAATCAGATAAAACTAATTATAATAATAGTCTAAATTAATCACTGCAATACAAATAAATGGTCTGAAATTAAATAATCAAGCAATATAAAATTGCCTGAAATTGTCAAATAATCCTTGCAATATAGAAAAATAGTCTGAAAGGATTAAATAATCTAATAATCCAAAATTCACAATAATAGGGAATGAATAACTGTAATTAATAAAAAATTGACTGATAATCACCTCCAAATCAGAATATTAGAATGATTTCTGAAGGATCATGTGACACCAAAGACTGGAGTAATGATGCTGAAAATTCAGCTTTGCATCACAGGAATAAATTACATTTAAAATGAATTAAAATAGAAATCAGTGATTTTAAATTGTAGTAATATTTCACAATATTACAGTATTTTTGATAAAATGAATGCAGCCTTGGTCTAGGCATAAGAGTCTTTTTCCAGAAACTTGTTTGTGTGCATGCATATGCTTATATATGTTGAATGTTGTATTGGGAATCCAGTGGGTTGAAATATCTACAGGAGTCTTCTGCACACACGTGCACACACAGCAGTCAGCTACAGGTAATCATGCTGCTCACGCACAGTCTGAGACATCAAACCCTCCCTCAGCCATTTTCCTCCTGAACACACACCAGAGATGAGAATGAAAGCATGAACTCCTCATGGACCCCCATACTGCCTGTCTGCCAGCGATTCATTCAGGCTCCCACAAACTCATTCATTTATTCATCTGTGCATTCGTTTATTTATAAATGCATGCATTTGTCTGCAATGCAATATTACCTTGTGCAAAAATAATTAATAGATTTTTCATGTATATTATTTAATGCGTCTTGTTTTATTCATGCTTAGATTTTTTTTTACTTGAAAACTAGGCAAGGAGAGTCATTGGTCTCTCTGTTTCACGACACCCATGCCGCAATACCTGGTTCAGAACCAAAATGGTAGCGTTGTCCAATTTGCCTGGTGTTAGTTTTGGCTCCACCCTGCCACTGGGATGTCTGCTGTGCAGAAATTAGCATAGCCTCACACCTCGTCCCTCTCTCTTTCTGTGTGTCTGCTCCATCTGCCGTGCTCTAGTCACCAGCTTGCCTGCTCTGTGGCACTGTATTCCCAGCGCTCACGGCAAACATGTGCGATGCCCGCAGAATTACCACTCGCCTTACAGCAGCATTTCAGGCATCGCACGATAAGTGCTTGATCAGAACAAAAGCAATGTGATTTCAAGTATCTGATTTACTGTGGAAAATCTGAGACAGATCGTATAAGGGTAACACTGCACAATAGTCCAATTTGTTAGCATTAGATAATGCATTGGCTAACATTACCTAACCCACAGCAATACATACAGTATTTATAAATATTAGTTATAAAAATACTCATAATTTCTTAATGTTAGTCCATGATGTATGAACAGATTTACTATTACTTGTATTTTTATTATATGTTACTTTAGCTAAGATGAATAAGTGCTCTGGAGGTATTGCTCAGTTGTTAATTGTTAGTTAATGTTAGAAAATGCAACATTATTGTAAAACAAAACAAAACAAAAAACAGTTAATCAGTATTATATACAAAGATTGTCAAAAATGAAAAAGTACTTGAATATTTTATAGTTGCCAATAAAATTAATTATATAAAAATAGGTTACCAGTTTGTTATAGAAAGATATAGAAAATATTATATAAAAATAATCAAAATTTCTAATAAAAAGTTAAATCACTGTAATTGAAAAATGCCCTGAAATTAATAATGAAATAATCAGAAAATTGCCAATGAACATCAAAGTTAATTAGTGGAATATGGAAAAAAATGCTTTGAAATGAATAATCAGTCAAATTGTCTTAAATTGACAGTAATTGCAATAAATGCAATATGACTTTATATTGCCAATAGCAGTCAGTTCATCTCTGCAATATAGAAAAATAGGCTGCAGTTAATAAATAATATAGGAATCCAAAATTTAATAATAATAATAATAATAAAAATACCAATAACAGTCAGTTAATCACTGCAATATAAAAAAAAGTCAATAATAAATAAATATTTAGAATTTTTTTAGAATATATTCAATAATACATAATATATGTATAATAGTATTGTATTATATAGGTTTGTTATAAATGATAAAAAAAATATACAATATATATATCTAATATAATATAAGCAAACAAATAAAAATAAAATATAATATAATATTAAATGTTTTCCAGAATATATGTATATTAAATATATGTAAATACACAGACATGCATGTATATATTAAAAAAAATAGGTTATGTTTATTTATAATATAATTTATGAATATAAATAGACATGTAAATACATGCAAATAATCTTAAATAATAATAAAAGTTAATCACTCCAGTATAGAAAATGGTCTAAAGTTAACAAACAATCCTGAAATTGGAAAACAGTTAATCACTAGGTATAAAAATATTCTGAATAAATAATGAATAAATCAATAAATCAAACAATCAATAATAACAAAAAAATCCTCTCAAATGAATAATTTAATAGTCAAAAATTGGCAAAAACAATCAAAGTTAATCATTGTTATTGAAAGTGATTTGTAATGTACTTGGCAGGTAGTATATACAAGGTCACGTCATATTTTGCCTACAGCACAGAATCAAGGCCTCCACAATAAATCTTCATGTGACGTACTGTATATGTGACTGTGTTCATGTTATCTGATCAGTCTGTTTTGTTTGTGTTTCATACTGGATTCACGAGTATAAGCAGTATTCAGCACATTACATTGCTGAGCTCAGAACAGGCCGCGTGGCACCTGTGACCAAGTATAGCTAGTTGTGTGTGTGTGTGCCCCAATTCTGCATAAAATAGGTCAGTACTAACCAGCATCTGCTGAAATCTACATGTCCTCTGCATGCTAATTATAAAATGAATATTACATCTCTATATAAGTCCCTGCAGGCACCGCCATCGACATGCAATCATTTCCTCTCCTGTCATTTTTCTAGATCAACAAGTAGTGTGCAGGTTCTCTCCCTTCATGGGACGTGTGCGTAGGAATTGGACAGGTTGAAGTGAAGAGGGTCGTGTTTGAAAGGAAAGGTTAGCGTGTCTATTTGCGTGGGCTGTGAAATGAGGCTGGAAGCTTTCCCCAGCTCTCTTTCGCGCTGTCTCTAAAACAGACACACACACAGAAAGGTTAAAACAGAGAGCTGGCGCCCATCTGTATGAGAGGATGAGAGCTTTATCCGCACCAGCACTGACGCACAAGGGCAACTGAATCATTTAAATGCATGGCGGTGCACTTGGAGAAACACATTTGGTTGACAATCCAGTAGAAAAGATGAATCACAAATGTGATCTCTAATGTCTCAGTTGTTTCTCCTTGAAAGCATACAATGAGAATCCTCCTGCTTCTTCAGATTTACCTCTGGAGAAGGAGATCTCAGGAATCAAAGAAAGATCAGTAAGAATAATGTCTCAGGTTGGCCAAAGTCTGCAACCTTTACTGAGAATATTGACTCATTTGCTGCTATTTTCACCCCTTATAAATTTAGAACAAGAAACTTCCAAGATAATATTATAATATATTATATTATATTACATTTAGTGCTGTCAAACGATTAATTGCAATTAATCACATACAAAAAAAATGTTTATGTTTGCATAATATATATTATGCAATATATAAATAGATAACATAAATTATATATTTTTAAAACACTTGCATGTATTTACATGTCTATTTATATTCATAAATTATATTATAAATAAATATATTTCATATATAAACATAACCTTTTTTTTTTAATATATACATGCATGTCAGTGTATTTATATATATTTAAAATACATATATTATGGGAAAAACCTAATATTTTATTTTATTTTATTTTATTTGTTTGATTATATTGTATTAGATATATTGTATATATTTTTATCATTTATAACATACCTATATAATACAATACTATTATAAATATATGATGTATTAATGAATATATTCTAAAATATTCTAAATATTTATTATATATATGTAAATTACAAATCATGTTTAATGTATTGAAATTATATTATGAAATATGTATCATATTATACATATTGTTTTTATATGTGTATACATGAACAGTGTAGCATCTATGCAATTAACTTTATACCAATAATATATGTTATTTTAATAAAATATTATTTTATATAATTTTTTATTTGCCATTAATTCATGTCTTTTATCATTTATTTATTTATTCATTTATTTCATCAGTACTTTCTGGAATCCCAAAATTAGCCATGATTAGTTAATTTGTTATTACATAAAGATAATCCAAGTTTCTGTTAATAAAAAGGTTGGAAAACCAGCAAGCTTTGTCTTAAATACACCAGATCTACTAGAGAAAATACCTATTGTATGTGAGCTTTTGAGTCTTTTGAGGTTGAGAACCACTGGCAAAAACAATTCTGCTGCGCTTCTCTAATCTGATTTATTTACAATTGAATCAGAATATTTAATGAGGGAGAAAAAACTTATGATTTGAACTTATGGAAAATAATTAGTCTCTAAAATGAATTCTAAATGACAGTTGATTGGAGGAAAGCGTCTAAAAATAAGAAGACTGATGAGAAGAAAAGCCTTTATAGAGGCAGAGCATATTGTAATGAGCAATTACAAAGACAAAACAGATCAGAAATAATCCATTTTGATTTCATAGTGACTGTATTTTTTTCATATTCAATCCTTAAAACTGGTATTACTCATTAAAACCGGAGGGTTTAAATGAACGTCACAGCCTGCAAGAGACGGGGATGGTCATTTGGCACAGAAGATGACACATATGTGCTGTCTGGATGCATATTTAGAGATATCACACACACACCCACTGCTTCAGTGACTGAGACTCATATATAAGCACACACACACACACTTCTGTGTGAAATTACACCTTTGTATTGTATCATCACCGTCCACATCCAACCTGTTCTTCTAAAGATACATTTTGTCGTTTCACCTTGAGAAACTTTGTGAGCACACACTCACCTGTAAAAGCAATGCGTCGGTTCAAAACCGTCCAAGCAAAAGGTCAATCCCGATCTGTGTGTGCTGAATGAAAGGCCAGCAGGCTTTTTGGCAGGCTGCAATATTGATGTATCTTTAGAATCTCGAGAGTGCGAAAAATCACTATTTTTTAGCACTCTTTGGGATGGTAGATTATTTATTTAGATAAATTCAGTTGGAAAGAACAAATGTAAGTTATTGTACAAATTATTTTCCCTTCATCCATAGCTCTCAATATCATTGGCATTCTGTATAATCAAGCTTACTTACATAAATACAATAAAAAGTAAAGTACAATAAAAATGTAGAAAGCTGAGGCAGCTTACATAGAATTAAAGTGCCCTTATTATGGGTTGTGAAAGATTCATATTTTGGTTTTGGGAGTCCCAAACAACAGGTTGACATGCATGCATGGTCATTTTCTTATAATATGCATTTATTTTTACCTTATTTGTTCAATGACTCCCAAACGATTCATTCAACTACTAATTTTTCCGAACCCCTCCAGTGATTGGTCGATTTTATTTAAAGCAGCGTTTGTGTGTTTTGAACACTCTCATTCTCTCATTCGCTGATTAAACAATGCTACATGTATCTCTTTATTAGCAGCCAGTTCATTTTCTTGACATTGTATAATATATCGCGATGTAATAATACATTTAAGTGCTTGAACTTGTCTGGTTTACCTTTACCTATGCTTTTATACCACATTTAAGTTGAATTATCAAATGAGCAGGAATGAGCCAATTGTGTTATATGAAATCAAGGACTCATTACACTGAATGCACATACACGTTTTCTTCCTGTTGGTAAAGACCTCTCTTTGTTTGGAAAAAAGATGCAAAAATGGGGTATGTAACAGTCTATAAGAAAGAAAAAACAGTTTGACACAGTGTCAGTGGAGTGAAAGCATGGTGGATGTTAAAGTGCTTTTCCTGTGAGGCTGATGAGTCACAGAGAGAATGATGGCATGTGTCATATGTAGGCGCTAGACGCCACACAGATGGAGCGCATGAGTGTCTCGCTCTCTCTCATTTCTTACCATTTATTTAAAGAGACAAAGACGGTCTGACTGTCAGCCCAGACTCAACACTGGGCAAAAGCATTCTTGATTAGGGAAAATTACATCTCGCTTGACATTTTGTGTAGTGTCTTTAAGTGATTTATAAAGTGCAACTGAAGGAAAAGTTTACCTGTAAATGAATATGTCTGTCATTTGCTCATCTTCTCGTGTTCTTTTAAATTGACATCGCTATTATTAGTATATTTTTATTTTTATTCTGTGAGATACAAAAGGAGATATTTTGAAAAATGTCAGAGTGACTGTTTTACATACAATGGTCATTCGTACTGAAGAGCTCCAAAAAAGTCTTCATACAATGCGTTATAATCAAGTCTTCTGAAGTCATGCAATTTCTTTACATAAGGATCAGTGTGATTCTGAAGTCACTAATCGCTCATCACAGTTAAACACAATTTTTCAATTGAACACAAGAGCTGTGTCAGAGGTGAAGATTATTAGAGAGTAATGGTTGTAGTGAATTAAATGCATTCATTCTATTCTTAGGATGATATTGTTCTGTAGTTTACCTGTAAAAATTATATGCAGTGTTGTACATTTGGAAAGCAGAGTGCTGGAAATTCTTCCCTGAGTCTGCTTTTGAGTGTCATAAAAGAAAGAAAAGATCAAATCGAGACAGCATGAGGGTGAGTAAATGATGACGAAATGTTTATTTCTGGTTAAACCATTCATTTAAATGCTTATTATAAGTAGAATTGTGTAATTTATATTTTAATTCATAATTGTTTTTAATATCAATATAAATATTTTGTAATAAATGTTGTGCTTCTTGACATGTTTGTGCAGATAAAAGCATATTCAACATGAAAAGGTAGCGGGTATTCTGATTCATCTTTGCGAAAAACAGTATTCATTTTTTCTGTCATAAATATACGTAACATTTTTCCTAGTTCTAAGTCCCACAGAATTCAGAAACATTCATGAATCCTTGCAGATTTGGCAAAATCTTTTTAAAATGTAACCTTTGAGGAAAAACAATCCATTATTGCACCTAATTAGGCAGAAAGAGATTTCAGTATTTCAATAATGGAATGTAATTTCTGCTTTTCTACGGATTCCACTGCAGTCATTTCACTCCATCGCCGGAAGTGGGAAAATTTAAGGTTTTTTAATTACCAGCAATTAGTCATAAATCGCAGGCTGTTATCTCCAGCTCTCAGAACCAGAGACAATATTTTTTATTTTTTTTTAATCAGACTAAAAAATTCACTAAAGTCAAGTGACATCCATTAATGTCTCAATCCACACGAGTGAGTCGATGAGTTTCTGTTCTCTGTTGAAGTGGTTTTGGGTTTATATGATTCATATGCCCTTGTTCATTTGCAGTATTGCTCTTCATGCACATCTAAAAATAAATAAATAAATTAAGAGCCTGAAGCACACTGAAATGAACCTGTTTGAGGGAGTAATCGGTCAAGTAAGTGCGCTAATGTTATTCTCACTTCAACTAAATTAACAAATCCAGTCAAGTCTAAAAAGTGTAGGACAGATTGATCTTACCTTTTAGAAATGGATCTGTCTGTCTGTCATTCTAACGTTCTATTGTTCTAACATTATATCATTCTATCTACATCTCTGTCTGTCTATCTCTCTATCATTCTGTCTGTTGTTCTATCTGTCTTTCTATGGGCTTGTCCAGATTCTTACACTTGCTGTCTTTGCACTTGACCACTTGTCTATGTACATGATATACTTCAACTGTGTGAAGACCACAAGTGTGTGTAGAACTTTTCATTACCCAATGGGACATGTGTTTTTAGACCTTTTTGGGGGGTTTTCGGAGCTTTTAAACTTCTAAATGTCTGTTCAGTAGTCTCTACAATCAAAAACACAAAATGTAGTAATTGTGTTGCTTTTAATTTAGTGATAAAAAGCAGTTGCAAATGTACCAATAAAATGTGCAACACTTGTTTTACTACCAAATTATATTAGATATTTATTTTAGTCCTGTCAAATGATTAATCCAAAATAAAAGCTTTTGTTTACATAATATGTGTGTGCTGTGTGTGTATGTATGTATGTATGTATATATATATATAAAATACACAGAATAGTAAATTTTTGTTTATATATTATTTATTTATACATATTAAATATTCACAGTATGAATATTTATTCACATATATTATGTAAAAAAAAAAATTCTATTTTAGATGCGATTAATCGCTTGACAGCACTACAGTCTATTTATTATTAATATATAATTTTCACTGGAAGGTTTTCAACAAGATCTTGGGTATTGTGCTTTGGCATTTTTAAGAGACGGGACTGTCTTGCACACTTACTTCCTGTTGCATGCACATGCTCTGAAGTGTCCAAGACCGCAAATGTGAGTATTTGGACAGGCCCTGTCTTTCTGTCTATCATTTTATCTTTTTATCTGTCATTCTGTTGTTCTATCTTTTCTGATGTATTGTCCATCAATTCATCTCTAAGTCATTCTTTTTATCTATATTCATTTAATAGCTCTATGCTTAACAGTTGTCTGATATGTTTCTATTTCTATTTGAATGCAAAACATTGTCCATGAGATGCAATAGATTCTAATCAAATTCACTCAATTAAGCTGAAGCAAAAAATCATGAAGGTTAATCGTATCAACTCAGATGGTTGTCCTCATGTGATGGAATTCTGTGCCCGTCCCATGTCACTTTGTCATTGTTGTGTCTCCTCCTCCCCTCACATGACCTTGTGACCTTTGAGTTCTTTCATGATGACACACCATAGGACTCTGTGACCTCTGACCCAAGGTCCTCCGTGCTTGCGCTCTCAGCCAGTGGGAATGCAGGGTCTTCTGCACGCTCCAAGCTCACACTCACACACGAGAACGGGGGGAAGGGTGGGAGAAAATCTGCAAGTATTGATACTCCTCAGCAACCAAGTCTGTTGAATATCAAAACTACGGCCTGCTCTTTGTTCGGCCGACAAATGCACTACAATTGATTTGAAGCTGAATACTAAGAGGAGCATCCGTCTTGAGCGAAGGCTTTCTTCTTCCCATGCTTTTGGAGTTCGAAGGGTCATGCCAGGAGAAGGGTCGGTCAGTATGTGAGAATACACCATCCTTAATTAATGGAGACGAGCCTGTGGTTCACAACATACTTAAAGGAGTATTGTGGGTAATTTTCAACTTAATGTCTATGGGCACCATCTGTGCCATGCTGTCGTTTACCTCAAACAATAATTTGGACTCATCCCGCAGTGAACAGGCGATGCGTTTACAGTAAAACATAAGTGAAGCAGGAAAGCTGATAGCACTTTGTATCTTATCACACTGTTTTGAAAATAGAACTTACTAAAATAATCAAATTTATTCCTACAGGCTTTTCACAATACATATTCAAAGCATATTTACAGAAAATCATGATGTTTTATATTTTTTTCCCACTCATGCCTTATTGTTACATTTAGCATATTGGGGTTAAATGATAACTTCAGTACAGTTTTCAATGAAACAAGCAATCAGTTGAGATTAGCTATATGGTATATATTGCCCTATGCAAGGCATACTGTATGTGGATGAAGGTGGAATTACTTATATTTAAAGAGCTGGGCAATAATAAAGTTACATTTTGCAATAATTAAAACAGACACGCAGCTTTGCTATATATTATATAGTAAAAAAAATGAAATCGATTAAAAACATTATTTTAATGCAACTTTTCAGAAAATCACAATTTTGACATTTATAATATCTTAATATCTTCACTCCTTATAATTGCATTTACAGATGATATATCACTTTTAATATCTTGATCTTTTACAT
This sequence comes from Enteromius mattozi, assembly GCA_032359235.1. Classification (NCBI taxonomy): domain Eukaryota; kingdom Metazoa; phylum Chordata; class Actinopteri; order Cypriniformes; family Cyprinidae; genus Enteromius; species Enteromius mattozi. Next base: position 5,625,306 of record JAUMHE010000053.1, on the reverse strand, counting down.
ATCTTTTAATATCTTTTAACTTTTATATGCTAGTTTAGGTTATGTATTTAGTAGTGCTGTTAAATGATTAACCGCTATCCATAAATAAAGTTTTTGTTTACATAATATGTTTGTAAACTGTGTATATATATATATATATACACGCATGCAGTTTATATTTTGAATTTATATTTACATATATGTACATATTTTAGTCATATAATTTATATTATACAGTACAGGCCAAACGTTTGGACACACCTTCTCATTCAATGTGTTTTCTTTGTTTTCATGACCATTTACATTGGTAGATTCTCACTGAAGGCATCAAAACTATGAATGAACACATGTGGAGTTATGTAC
>JAUMHE010000053.1:5595847-5608042 GCA_032359235.1 Enteromius mattozi | reverse complement strand
CCCCCCCCCCCCCCCCCCCCCCCCCCCCCCCCCCCCCCCCCCCCCCCCCCCCCCCCCCCCCCCCCCCCCCCCCAACAACCATTTAAAGAAGTATTACACTTACTGTTTATCCCTCATATAAACACAGCATGGCTCATTGGTACAGTGGTTACTCAGAAAAATAAAAAATGGCACTTCATGCCCAACAGGTTGCCGACCCCAGGCCTATACAGTGAGGAACTGTGCTGCATTCTAGTTTTCCCTGTAGTTTTCCCAGATTAATTTGGATAGAAATTGTGAATTTATTCGACCTGTTATGCTAACTGTCAGTGGATGTGCTGGGATGTGCATTAGCATGCACACTGAGATGCCAATAGCATAGCTGATGCTAATTAGACTACCATTTAAATTCAGTCAACCCAGGCAATGCACTGATATTAAACTGAAGCTCCTTTCACCTGTAAATTTTGAAGCAGAAGTTATTAGAAGGGCTGACAGTTTTTAGTAGCATTATTTTTTTGTAAAACACAGACATTTTTTCCTCATTCAACCTCAGATTTGACAAGTGTAAAACGGATTGCTGTGGACTGTAGCGATAATGCCATTATTTATAATTATTGTTTAGAAATATATTCGCTTTGCAATTATCGTATTAACAAATGATCAGAGAGCATTTTCCTTTTGAAATTGCAGATCCTTGTGGCTAATTATAAATCTTTTATTTGCCAATGTACACTTCCTCTTTGTGCACTACATTAATGATTCTCCATGATTACATAATAGTCAATCAATTAATGAACACAAGCTGTTTTAAGCTCAAGCGGATGCATCATTAATGTCGGCCGTCTGTCTGTTCTCACACAGTTACGAGAGGATAAAGAAGGAGCAAACTAAGGTCGCTATGTTGCTTTGTTCAACAATCGGCTTTCCGTAAACTTAAATCAGCAGCAACAGGCAACGTCCTCAAGAAACCCTTTAGGGTTTAGACAACTGGGGAAAACTACTAAATCAGGTGTGTTAACTACCTCATTTTCTTGTTCTCAGCGAATACTGATATATTTCCAAATGATCCAGTATGTTGACTGGTGTATTATATCATTGATTTGATTCATCTGTTTAATTAATTGACAAGCCTTGCCCAACTCTTAAAAGCCTAGTCATTTTTTTTTTCTTTAATCAGATGCGTTGGCAAAGGAGAAACACCAGCCAAGCGCTGTGGAACATCTGTTGAGTTAGTCTGCTTTGCCCCAGACAAGGAAAGCTGTCATGATGAGTTTGCAGTGATGGGAAAGAGGATGAACAGCAGGTACGGGAAACTGGAAATTCAAATCAAAGATGACACCAAGCACATATCGTGTCTCTGCTTGAGAGACGAAACCCAGAGTGGAAGTTCAACAAGCTGTTAAACACATGAGCCTAAACGTGTTGTCCGTCTCGTTCTCTTATGCAATCGTGCTTCTCAAGTAACCGGACCCAAGCAAAGCATAAATGTGTTTGCACATCTCAACAGTAGCAATCAATTCAAAATGCATTTCCTAAATCTATCAGAGCGACTGCTTGCTTCATTTGGTTTCTGCACTTCCCGTCTGTCCATGTGATGTGTCTCTGTTCTACATTGTTTCCAGTGATGCTGACACAGATGTTTTATCACTGTAGTGGGAAAATCTGCCAGGGGAAACTATTGCCTCAGTCTAAATTTGTCTTTTGCGATTGGAAAATAAATATTTCATCTGGCCTATAAGCGTATTGCCCCATTTGCAAAATGATTTGAAACACTAAGCAGAGTCCCAGTGAGCTTCCTCACAAACACTATTCATTTTTCACTCGACTTAGTGGTAGCATTACATTGTCTTTGCACTTTGAATGACCATTTAATGTTGAGCTGTCAAAATACTATTTCAGACCCAGAAAACAGGATGCAGATAGATTTAAAAAATATAAATGTTTTAGATCTTGCATGCAAATGTGGTCAGTCAGGATTGGGGCAGAAGTGGTATCAAGCTCGAAGAAGCAGACTAGCCCAAGAGGAAGATGAAAGCAACTCAGTTTGGAAACATTCTGTCACTTTTCTCTTAGATAACCCATCATCTATAATTTATTGACCCAGATCTATGATAACACTCCCCTGAAGCTACATGAGTATATATATATATATATGGTTTATATAGTTTCAAGTTTATATTTGCACATATATACAATATATGTTTATTCTAGGAATTTTCTCTCTAGATCCAACCTCCAATTACAGACAAAATGTCAGGCCTGTGTAATTGGCACCATTGATGAGTGCATAAAAATCAAAATAATTAGTTGCATTTCTTGTGTACAAATAAATGCTGTCAGCTCATTAGTGATGATTGAACTCCGTTTTTGTCAGTCTGTGGCTCCTCTAGGCTGTGGTTTGAACTTGTAACGTATGTGCAGAGGTGCTATTTGGCTAACACATGGCGGTGCTTTCCTCTTATGACAATTAATCCTCTTTATAGCCAGACTAATGAAATGATCCCCCCAGGAGATGCCTGCAAGTTAGTGCTAATGGGTTTGCATATCATTGTTCATCCCCGTGCAAAACACACCTCTCTAAATGCTAAACACACTGTGGTTAGTTGTAGTGCTTCATAATTTGTTGATAAATTATTACATGTAGTCTCCGGTCTTAGATATATAGGCTACCAACATTCTTGTTTGAATCTTTAGTGATGTCTCAAATGGTTTGCTAGACAAAACCTCATTTATGATTTCCACATGATCTAACACTTTTCATTTCAGTAAGTGACTCATATGCAGATTCATTAGTTCTGTAAGTTAATTCAGTGAAGGATTAGACTGATTTAAATCAAGTCTTCTGGACGATTCATTAAAGGAACCGACTCATGAGACTTGATTGTGAATCAGACTACACAGATCATGCTGTTCTATTATGCTTTTTTGCACATATTGCAGGTTTTGTGTGATAATGAAGTGACGGCAGGCATTGTTGCTATTGTAGATTCACTGAAACCATATTTGCTCATAGTGTTTTATATATATCTATATTGCCTTTGTTTGCTTGTGATTTTCTATTTGAAATGATGCAGTTATGTTTTAGTTATGAGTTTCTAACTTCCAAGCCATAGTATCATCCTGTTTTCCTGGAAAGTTATAGAAAATCATTGGTCAGAAATGTGAGAGCCCTGAATTAATCATGCCATTATTGAGATCTATTTATCAGATGTGTGTCACATGTGTCTCATCCAGCTAATAGCGATATCTGCAATTATGTCTCTATCAAAACACATTTTTGGGTTAAATAACTGTGCATCTCTGACTTCCGGTAATGTCCTAATTCTGACGGCACTCATTTATTACCTTTTGTTCTTTTCCCCTCCATTTTTATTTATTAGCTCAGTGCTTTTGTTCTTTCGTGTAATGTCTGCGTTTCATTTTATTTTAATTCATACGCGGCCATTAAAGGTAATGGTGCCGTTTCTAATTGCCGACTGTCCTGTGATTATTCTAAGGGATTTTTGAGAAGTGCTGAGGGAGAGAGTCCATTGAGGGTCCTCTCAACTGACTGCAAATTTTAATCAGTCCAATTATTCTGCTTACATAAAGCTCTAAACTATGCTAATGCTATTGTAGTGCTTGTACGGCCCATTATCAACTAGCTACAAAAGGATGGGTGGTCAGACCAGAGGAGGAACAGACACTAATATCTGTTTTAGAATTGAAAAGTATGTTGATAGACACGACATGATTGATAAGTTTTGTCCTCGAGGTCATCAGCGTGTGACATCAGTTAACAATAGCCACTTAAGAGTCAAAAGAGGAGGGTTTTTGTTTTGTTTTCTAGTCCATTTCTGTAACTAGTCCTCTTTTTATTTCTGAAAACAATTATGTTTATGCACACTACTTTCATTTACTTTAAAACTTCTGGTGTGTCTTTAACTTTTATGTCCCATGCAAGTGTTGATTTTTCTTATTGCTATATGAAGGTCACATCAAAATTGGCCTGGGAACTTTTTTCCAAGGCTTTATTATTTATTTTGCTACCTTTAAAGTGGCTTTTATGTATTTTGGGATTGTGTTGTTTGACTCTTATCCCAGACCCTGGTTTTCAATCTTAAACTTTTAAAATCCATAATAAAAACAGAATAAAAAGAGTAAAATAAACACAAACCATTCCACATTTAAAGTATGAAAATGAAAACACACTACTTTTTCCACTATTGTTTTACCCTTAATAGCTTTTTTTTTTTTGTCATTGACAGCATACTTGATATGTATAGAAGCCCATTTTCGCCACTGAATGAAAAAAAAAAAAAAAAAGTTATCTCACAATTCTGGCTTTTTTTTACAAACTCACAATTTTTTTTTCTTAGAATTGCATGATACAAACTTGCAATTCTGACTTTTTATTTTTAATTGTGAGATATGAACTCGCAATTGCAAGTTACAAAGTTACAAGTTATAAAGTAGCAATTGCGAGGAAAAAAGTCTTATCTTATCTTATATATTCTTATATATCTTGGAATTCCGACTTACAACTGTTATATAATTCTGACTTTTTTTCTCAGAAATGTGAGATTGCAATCGCAAGTTATAAAGTCCAATTCTGAAGGGAAAAAACTGATGTGTTCTCAGAATTGCCACTTTATATCTCACAGTTTTGACTTTATAACTCACAATTGTGAGTATCATGCAATTCTGACTATATATAGAAATTATGAGTTTATTTTTCAGAACATTTGCACGTTTATATCACGCAATTCTGACTTTATAACTTCATAACAATTGAGAGTTTATATCTCACAATTCCGAGAAAAAAGTCTGAATTGGGATAGTAAACTTGCAATTCTGAGAAAAAAAGTCAGATTTGTGAGATTAAAAGCCGCAATTACCTATTAATCTTTATTCAGTGGCGGAAACAGGCTTCCATATGAAACGTGATGTGTGGAAAGGAAACAAAACAAGTTAAATATCTCTTGTGAATGGGATATTTCTTATTTCTAATCAATCTAATTTAATTGTGAAATTAGCTTTAACAACAGCATTTTTTGTCTTAGTGTGATAAACATTTTTATAATCTGCAGAAAATATTTTACTATAAAGAACTTTTAGTGCAATGGAAAGTTTCCATGAATGTAAAAGGTTCATAAAACCATAGAAGTACATAAAAACCTTATTTCTAAGAGTGAAAAGTCAAACTTTTGATTCCAAAAAAAAAGATTAAAATGTCATTTCCACCATATGCTCTCAAACACAAAACATAATTTTGATGCAGTGGCAATTACATTTATTGGTTCAGGGGGGAAAAAATGACAGAATTGTTCTCTGCATGCATGAATCTACTTTGCTAAACATTGTTGGTTGACATATCAAACCAGTGAAGAGTTTGAAATGTGCGTTTTAAGACATCTACAGTGCCAAAGAAGAAACACTTCAACAGACAGTCAATAGCATTGAACATTTTGATTCAATAACATTCTTCAAGTGAAGCCATTTTAGAGAAGATCATTAGAATGCATTGAACATCACAAAGAACATACTCAGTCTTACATCAGTGACGATCAGCAAGTGGCAGATTATGGAAATGCTTGTGAGTGGCGTTGTGTGATGATTATGCGTGGGCTTTTCACCTCGTTCTTCTGGCTCATTGAGGTCCACTTAGCAGCCTCATCAATCTGTTCCCAGACAACCCTTTCCACCCTCACTCCTGGGGCTCACAAGGGCTTTCTTGGACATTTGAATCATTAAGCCTGGCTTTCTTCTACCCTGCCGTCATGAGTCAAATCTCCCCCTCAGCTTATGTGAGTTTGCACTGACACTGAAGGGGGTTTAAGAGGGAGAATGACTTGTTTTTAACGGCAAACAAGGGTCGCCCTCTCTTCAAAAGCTGTAGAACAATAGATAGAGGTGGACAATGGAGAGAAACCTTTGTTCAGATCACTCAGTGGACCAACCAGTTGTCTAAATCCAATTGAGATTTTTCAATATGCACGACCTTGTTTGTGCAGGTTAGTGAGGTTAATAGACAATAAATCGAAAATGTTAACTGAGAAACATGTTTTGTTGTTTTACAAATATTCTTGAAACCAAAAAAAAAAAAGAAGATTACAATGATTTTCTTTCTTCAGATATACATAAAAGTCGAAACAAGGAAGGCATTTACACTAGATGCAATACTATGCACAGTAAATTATATGTGGTCTTTATCCCTCTCTCTTTAATTCATGAATACTTATTTTATTACAAAACATTTTGGTGACACTAAGAGCTTTTTGTTGGTGCACATTTTATTGATGCAGGTTCGATGTTGTGCAAATATGTATTTGTTATGTTTTAAAATAACCCAGAGACCTGGCACATTAAATAATAAGATAAAATGATAAAATGTATTGTGAAAAATGCGATATGCAAGTAAACTTGGATTGAACTGGAATGAACTTATGTATTTAAAACATATAACTTGAAAATGAACCCCAGTTCTGCACAGTATATATGATATGAACTGGTTTAAAATTTTAAAGCATTACAGGGCACAGGCACAATAGAGATTTTGATTTTTTAATTTAGGATAAAGTCAAATAATATCAAAATTGGTGTTTTTTTATTATTTCTTTTGTCCTATTTAGTGCCCTGTTTCCAAAAAGTTTTAGAAGTATGATCCGCTATGGAGCACAGTTGAATGAAACATGTATTAAAGAGGGAGGATGTGTTTGATGACATCTGACCGCCCATCTAAAGGCCCTGTGCTGGAGATCCAGAATCTTCCATCCCAAGCGCACAGCAGGCCTGCTGATTCCCGTCCCAGCGGGAGGCAAAATGAAGCCAAGACATTGTTCATGAACCAGCCAGCATCATGTGGCCCTCCTTCCCAAGAGCTCGTCTCCAGCTGGGGGAAGATACTGCTGCTACTTAGCATAATGCTTTGCTTTATGGTAGAACGTGGGGGAGGATAGCGTCTACTGTTGAGGAGTGTTCTTGTTTTATCCATCAAATTATAGGTGGACAATCGCTGTCAGTGTGCATTCAATTCATGTCACACTCTGTGAACGAGGTTGACTGTTTACGCGGGCTTGTGAGGTGTAAAGGGTCTATTCACAACAAAGAACGACATTAATCATCCCCCCAAAACTTCGACTTTAGACTTTTCACACTGAGCGCATTTTGAACCTTCATCAAGCTCTTCAAATGTTTGTGTATCGGTGTTAATTTTGTTGACGATAAACAACTTTTTTTTTTACAGATAAATACGAGACAATAACAAATTAAAACTTGTTTAGAATGCCAAAAACTATGATGAAAAAAACAGAACGAGACAAATGTTAGGAAGGGACCATTTGTGAAGAGATCCATTCTGAACAAATCTGACTGTGTGGTTGGAAGGTTAGATGCATAAGTTACATATGAACCGGTGAGACATAAGATAACATACGCTTGCTACAGGTCTCATAAAATGTAAAAAATTGATAAATTTGATGATGCAAGAGAGAACTCAATTCAGTCTGGTTTCTGTGCGCAGACACCAAAGCATACACACACAGAAACTGCATTTCAGACAGTGTGTGAGTACTCTTTTGCATCGCATAAATGAAGAAATACACACAAAATGATGTTGAATCATTTTTTTATGAGTATTCATGTATACACAGTCGATTATGTAAAATAACCAAAATGATTTTGACATGAATGATGACATTTTCTTTCAACTTACAAGGTTCAAAGATTTAGACCTAAGAAACTAGAAATCAGAGATAGTAAAGTGACCAAAATGAACTGGAAGCAAACTAAATCCCTTACAGGTGGATATACTCAAGAGGTGCCTCAAATGAGTAACTTTATAAAGACCTTAGAGCAGAGCGCACAGAGCCCAGTGTACTCTTAACCAGTTATGCCTCAGTACACAGCATTAACAAGTAGGGTGTGTCTTCATAAATGGGACGGCTGTAATATTTAACAACTTGCAGGTGTGGGACCAAATGGGTCTGTTTGTAGACTGTAGTGCAGCTTTGCCCCTCTGGCTTTGGGTCACATCAAAGTTGCTTGCTCTCATTTGGGCCTTTACTACATTAACGGTACTCTTCCTACCATCCACAAACACTCCAGCAACAGTGCTGCTCGTCTTTTATTGTCTCTTTCCTGTGTTTAGACGGCCTTTTATTTTCCTGTTAAAATAAATGAAGCAGGATTTCAGGCATTTCAGCCATGCCTTTGGTAAAAAATGAATCAAATAGCACAGTGAATTTTCTTTGTTTGTTTTGCGTGAGTAATGCCGGGATTAGTTATCATATCTAAAAACTTGTAACACATTTCATTGCCTAGTTATGAAGGTTTCTTCTGATGTTGGTCCATTTAAAAGTTGGTATTTTTTTAAGTCTCTTATGCTTAACAATGATTCATTGATTTGACCAAATATATTTGTCTTAAAATAACACATTACTATTTTAAAATGTTCTAAAATGTAATTTTCATCATCATTAATCCATTTTCATTGTCACATGCCAATTTGTGCAAGATTTCAAGATTTTTTAAGACGTTTTACACCATGACAAATAAATAGCATAACAGACACAGTATATTTAAGTCAATGTGCACTTCTGTTTCAAGCCAACTTTCGAATCAGCCAATGCAACAACAACAAAAATGACAACATCTTGTAAGTAGCTTTCAAGTAGTCTTTAATGGCTTTAATTGCTGTTCCAAAGCAAGCATCATTATCTCTTCCATGCACTATATTATTTTTCATGTCAGTTAGTTGTGTCAGTTGTTGCCACATGACCAGATTTTTGTGTGTTTTATCTACAGACTCTCCCTGACCTGCAGTAATGGACGCTTCTCTGCTGTTGTCAATTAGCCTCCATTTTCCACCGCATGCTTTTATAGTGCCTCTAATGCATCTTAAACTATCACAAGAACATCATTCCAGGTCAGTGACATCTTCAACCTGCGATTACTGCAGATAGAGCAGAGATGTGACATTTCAGAAACTCCTCGACACCGGCTTTACCCTCATGCTCTGTTCAGATTGATTTTTCTTCTTCATTGTTTATGATCCAATGCTGTATGAAATATATATGATGTGTATTCCAGTTGCTTCAAGTCAGCGAGAACGTGATTGGTATCTTCTGACCTTGGAATATAATATTTAAGTAGTAGCTAATGATTGGAATCAGCAGGATTTGCTTGAGGTAAATAAAGGAGCCCAGAAGGCTGAGGGTAAGTAAATGACTTGGGTGAGAGATGGTGAAGTAATCAGTGCTGTGTGAGGAGAAACCACTTACCTTCTGTTCAACCTGTCAACATGCACAGCGTTCTGAGCAAGGGGGAGAAAGGTGGAGCTTGTTTTCAAGAGGGAAAACAAAGAGAGAAAGGGAAAGAAATCACAAAAACAACCCTCAGGGCTTCTTGAAGCAACAACAACAGCATGTGCGGAGAGAGGAGGACCTCGACAGTCGGTCCAATTGCATTGAGTTTGTGTATCTGCCAGCGTGTCTGTATCCGACCGCTGCTGCAAACAAATGATCATCATTCGATATTTATTGAGCTGTTTGCAGCGTCAGGTCTGACTACTGGACACACATTGATTTGAGTCCGTATGCACGGCATCTATCTTTAATAAACTGGTTAGTTGGGTGGCATACAGCCACTTTTTTTGAGCGGTTTGGATTATTTGTGTTTTTCCCTGCCTGGTCTCATGGCATAAACGTACCAAGGTGCACTTTTTAGCGAGACACAAAATACGTACCAACAAGTACATATCACTGCAGTTTCCAAAAGAAATGAACATTAGAGACCTTTTATTCCTTTATTTTTGATCAAATAAATGCAGCATTGGCAAGATGTAATATATATATATATATATATATATATATATAATACTCTTAGCAATTCACAAACTTTTATTGGTGTGGGAAGAGACTGTGATACAAGTTGAAGCATATTGAGTGTGTCAAAAATATTTGACCGCAGAATGCAACAAATTACCAGTTAGATACAATTTTTACAGAAAACTGAAAAAGTGAGATGTTACAATGCATTGCCTACTGCAGTGGCACTGGTGGTGCAGTGAAAATATAATTAGCGTGTATTATTACTGTAGTAGTGGTATTTTTAGTCTTTATTTGTAATTCTTATTTGTTTCACATCCGAGATCTGACAGAATGCTGTAGTAATTGCAGCGCTGTTATTTGCTCGTGTCTGTGTGAGAGATATCGTACTCTTAAACTTACAAAGGGAATTTGTTTGACTCTGATCAGGAGGAAAGCAACAAAGAGCAAAGTTGCTTTCATCATGGTGAGGAACACAACTCAACGCTCAAGGAATCTTTGTTTTTTCTGTGCCACTCTAGGGAATTTGAAGTCATTGTAAAGGGATGTCTCATTAACCAGTTCATGGTTTTAACCCTCCACGTTCTTCTCCCACACAAAGATTCAAGTCCTTGTCTCTTTAATTCAAAAAATCTTTTTCGTACTCATTATTTTTGGCATATTTTAAAACAGATTAGTTTACTTGAGAAGCAGATAATAAGGCTTGTTTTCAGAAAATATCTTGGTATTAAGTTTAATTTTCCTTACCCTATTGATTTTTTTAAATATTGGTAGATTCATGCTTAAAGCAGTAGTTCACCCAAAAATGAAAATTCTGTAATCATTTACTCACCCTTAAGTAGTTCCAAAAGATAAAAAGGAAGATATTTTGAAGAAGGTTTATAACCAGGCTGTTTTGGTCACCATTGACTTCCGTATTAGGCAAAAAAAGTGCTATGGAAGTCAATTCCTTTAAAACAAGAAAACAACACTTCCAGAGGTCTTTTATTTGTGGAGGGTTTTTGTGCTTTGCTGAGACGGCTTCTGTAAAGTTGTTAATGAATGCTTATTTGCTATCAGTGATTGCCTTTGAACATCTACTGCACAAGAACCAACATTAACCTTTTATGTGAACATACATCTTTACATTTCCATCTCAGATCTTTAACTATTTTGTTACTCCACATATAACCACAACCTCCTGCTTCACAAATTCTCCACACTTCTTATTGTATGACAGCAGAGAAGTACCGTCAAACTCGGTTGAAAGCCAAATTAGACAAAACGTCACATTATGTGAGCTATTTTGTTATTTGTTAAAGAATAGAGAGTGCAAGCACAACACAACAGTACTGACAAGCAAAAGAAAACCACTCACTGCTGGAGAACTTCAGCTTTAATAAGCCATCTGAAAAGAAACATTAGCACAAAATTAGGCCTAAAAAAAGAAACCGTCCAACTGTTAATGTTAATTATAGGCCCGCAGCTTCAAATCCTGACTAATATATTTATATCTTATAATTATTCAGTCGAGACTTGTGTAATTCACTTATATTCCTAATATTTCTCTTCATACCTGTCCATGTTGTCTTTCCTTTCATTAAAGATTTGCACATTAGATTTGCAATTTGCTTAGTTGTGCCATTAGTTTAGTTCTACTGGTTTTGTGGTCCAGGGTCACATGTGAATGCATAATCAACAAAAAATGAAGAAAAACGGCTACAAAGCAACATTGCAAATAAAATGTTTTTTTCTAATAAATGTAATAAATAGACTGTTTTTTTGTTAGCATATTTACAGTTTTTCCTCAAATCACCTCACAGGCCGGATTGGATTCCTGCACAGGATGCATGCAGCTCACGGGTCATGACTTTGACATCACTAGAGCAGAACGGTGCCAAGTGAGTAATCATTTCAGTATCACTCTCTTATGCATGACCTTAATTATTGTTTCTATATTTTGCACCAGCAGACTCATGGCCTGTTTTGCAATAACATTGTCAATTCAACCTCCACACTGAAAAAAAGATCAGTATTTATGTTTTGCAGTACATTTTTAATTTGAAATGTATGTAATTGATAAGTAAACTGACAAAAGAAATTAAGTCTTGTTTTCTGAAAACAGTGGGTACGGAAAGTATTCAGACCCCCTTAATTTTTTCACTTTTGTTATATTGCAGCCATTTGATAAAAACATTTAAGTTTATTTTTTTTCCTCATTAATGTACACACAGCACCCCATATTGACAGAAAAACACAGAATTGTTGACATGTTTACAGATTTATTAAAAAAAACTGAAATATCACATGGTCATAAGTATTCAGACCCTTTGCTCAGTATTTAGTAGAAACACCCTTTTGATCTAATACAGCCATGAGTCTTTTTAGGAAAGATGCAACAAGTTTTTCACACCTGGATTTGGGGATC